>JAWPHD010000800.1:0-396166 GCA_037043455.1 Cyrtodaria siliqua | reverse complement strand
GGGGGGGGGGGGGGGGGGGGGGGGGGGGGAGGGGGGTTGCAACATATTTGTGTAAGAATTGACTAAAACAACACAGAAATATGTAAAAAAATATAATAATAATTAGATTTTCAAGTGGGGGTGGGGTGTGAGGGTGGAGTGGGGGTGGAGCGGGGGTGAGAGGCGGGAGTGGGTTTGGGGTGGGTGGGTGGGGGGGGGAGGGCAACATATATGTGTAAGAATTGACTAAAACAACAAAGAAATATGTAAAAAAAAAAAAAAAAAGTTTCAAGTCGGGGGGAGGGGGAGGGTGTGAGAGGCAGGGGAGGGGGGGGGGGGGGGGGGGGGGGGTTGCAACATATATGTGTAAGAATTGACTAAAACAACACAAAAATATGTAAAAAAATAAAGAAATATAAAAAATAAAAAAGGTGTGGAGGGGAGTGGGGGGGGGGGGGGGGGGAGGGGGGAGCCCATGCCCCAATATGGGTGAAGTAATAAGATGCATAATGCTATGACAAATCCCAAACCAAAATTATATAATACTTACATGCAAACCTAGATCTGCCTTTATTGCACATTTTATGGGCCATCACAATTTGGGTTCCATGGGAGCCCAGAATTTGCAGAAGACAAAATTACTTATCCAACCCTTTACAACATACTATAAGGAAACCAATTCCAAAATTAAGTTCAGCTAGGACAAGAAATGTAAGAGATATAGACCTGTAAACACAGCTTACACACAAAATTTGATGTGAAACAGACATATTTTAAGGGCTATCAGAATTTGGGTTCCATGGGAGCCCAGGGGTTACGGGAACCAAAATTGCTTATGCAGCCCTTAAGATAATGCTATAAGGAAGCCCATGGCCAAATATGGTTGTGCTAGGGTAAGAATTGTAAGAGACATAGACCTGTAAACACAGCTTACACGCAAAATTTGATGTGAAATAGACATATTTTAAGGGCTATCATAATTTGGGTTCCATGGGAGCCCATGGGTTACAGGAACCAAAATTGTTTATGCAGCCCTCAAGATAATGCTATAAGGAAGCCCATGGCCAAATTTGGTTGTGCTAGGATAAGAAATGTAAGAGATATAGACTTGTAAACACAGCTTACACGCAAACCTTGATGTGGGACGCCGACGCCGACGCCGACCCCGTGGTGATTACATAAGCTCTCTTATTCTTCGAATAGTCGAGCTAAAAATGCATTAACTATATTTAACTATTAAGAGATACCTTTTAGCAATGAAGGTGGCGTAGGCAAACGCGATCGCGAATTTGAAGCTAGCATTCTTTATCTTCTCTCCATATCCATGTAACTCCTCAAATAGATGGTGTGCCTGTAATGGAGAATAAGTATAATAAAGGATACTGCATATTCAATGGCCAGCAGTTATTTTAGTTTTCTTGACTTGATTCATCAACATATTTTTGATGGGATTTATTTTAGGAACAAATAACGCTATCTATGAATAACACTCGGTATGAATAATTGCTTGTAGCCAATAATACAGGACCTATCACTGAAGATTATTAATACCCCTGCAATACGTACTCTATGATGATATGGTCATTTCCACTTCAAACTCGTGGACAAGACAACAGACCGACCAACCGGTCAACCGATAGATTGACTAACATAACATATTCCCACTCAAACTGCATTTGCAGGGGTATAGCAAATGGCAAAGGAGAAATGCCTGGGTTATGTTTTGAATGGAGGTCTGTAAATATGGCAAAGGAGTACTGCCTGGGTTGTGTATCCAACGGCTATCTGTACAAACAGCAAGGGAGAACTGCCAGGGTTATGTATCATTGGGAGGTCTGTAAATATGGCAAGGGAGAACTGCCTGGGTTGTGTATCCAAGGGCTGTTTGTACAAATGGCAAGGGAGAACTGCCTGGGTTATGTATCATGGGGAGGTCTGTAAATATGGCAAGTTCTCCTAGGTAATGTATCCAAGGGCTGTCTGTACAAACGACAAGGGGGAAATGTCTGGGTTATGTATCGTAGGGAGGTCTCTACAAATGGCAAGGAAGAAGTGCCTGGGTTATGTATCGTAGGGAGGTCTGTACAAATGGCAAGCGAGAACTACCTAGGTTATGTATCGTAGGGAGGTCTTTACAAATGGCAAGGGAGAACTGCCTGAGTTATGTATCAGTGGTAGGTCTGTACAAATGGCAAGGGAGACCTGCCGGGTTATGTATTGTAGGGAGGTCTGTACAAATGGCAAGGGAGACCTGTCTGGGTTATGTATCGTAGGGAGGTCTGTACAAATGGCAAGGGAGACCTACCTGGGTTATGTATCGTAGGAAGGTCTGTACAAATGGCAAGCAAGAACTACATCGGTTATGTATCGAAGGGAGGTCTTTACAAATGGCAAGGGAGAACTGCCTGAGTTATGTATCAGTGGAAGGCCTGTACAAATGGCAAGGGAGACCTGCCTGGGTTATGTATTGTAGGGAGGTCTGTACAAATGGCAAGGGAGACCTGTCTGGGTCATGTATCGTAGGGAGGTCTGTACAAATGGCAAGGGAGACCTGCCTGGGTTATGTATCGTAGGAAGGTCTGTACAAATGGCAAGCGAGAACTACATCGGTTATGTATAGAAGGGAGGTCTGTACAAATGGCAAGGGAGAGCTGCCTGGAATATATATCGTTGGTAGTTCTGTACTAAACGGAAAGAGAGAACTGCCTGGGTTATGTATCTTAGGGAGGTCTGTAAATATGGCAAGGGAGAACTGTCTGGGTTGTGTATCCAAGGGATGTCTGTAAATTTGGCAAGGGAGAACTGCCTGGGTTATGTATCGTAGGGAGGTCTGTAAATATGGCAAGGGAGAACTGCCTGGGTTATGTATCATGGGTAGGTCTGGAAATATGGCAAGGGAGAACTGCCCGGATTTTGTATCGTAGGGAGGTCTGTACAAATGGCAAGGGAGAACTATTGCGGTTATGTATCGTAGTGAGGTCTGTACAAATGGCAAGGGAGAACTGGGTTATGTATCGTTGGAAGGTCCGTGCAAACGGCAAGGGTGAACTGCCTGGGTTATGCATTGTAGTGATGTCTGTACAAATGGCAGGGGAGAACTGCCTGGGTTATGTATCCGAGGTAAGTCTGTACAAATGGCAAGGGATAACTGCCTGGGTTATGTATCATGGGGAGGTCTGTAAAAATGGCAAGGGAGAACTGCCTGGGTTATGTTTTAAATGGAGGTCTGTAAATATGGCATGGGAGAACTGCCTCGGTTATGTATCCGAGGGTGGTCTGTACAAATGGCAAGGGAGAATGCCTGGGTTATGTATCGTAAGGAGGTTTGTACAAACGGCAAGGGAGAACTACCTGGGTTGTGTATCCAAGGGAGTTCTGTACATATGGCAAGGAAGAACTACCTGGACTATGTATCGAAAAAAGATATGTACAAATGGCAAGGGAGACCTGCCTGGGTTATGTATCGTAGGGAGGTCTGTCCAAATGGCAAGGGAGAACTGCCTGGGTTATGTATCGTAGGGAGGTCTGTACAAATGGCAAGGGAGAACTACTTTGGTTATGTATCCAAGGGAGGTCTGTACAAATGGCAAGGGAAAACTGCCTGGGTTATGTATCATAGGGAGGTCTGTACAAATGGCAAGGGAAAACTGCCTGGGTTATATATCATAGGGAGGTCTGTACAAATGGCAAGAGAGAACTGCCTGGGGGTTATGTATCCAAAGGAGTTTTGTCTGTACAAATGGCAAGGAAGAAGTGCCTGGGTTGCGTATCGAAAAAGTTTGTGTACAAATGGAAAGGAAGAAGTGCCTGGGTTATGTATCAAAGGCAGGTTTGATCATATGGCAAGGGAGAACAGCCTGGGTTACGTATCCATGGGAGGTCTGTACAAATGGCAAGGGTGAACTGCCTGGGTAAAGAAAAGTTTTGACACCTACCTGCTCAGTGGTGAGATGGTCGTCTTCGAAGAAGTGGCATTGTCTCAGCACACCGTCTTCAATAGGCCTATCTCCATCCAAAATCTCCAAAACTGCTCTAGCATCTGTAATGATAGACAATCTTATCTTAAAGGTAAATCACCCATACAACACTTTTAAAACTTCTAAAGAAACAAGAGGTCAATGACCTTGAAGCTCTACTGATTGATTTTGATTTCAGGAAGTAGTCGCTACAGACTTGTTTTTTGAAAATCTATTTTTAAACGTGGCGGCCATCTTGAATTTCCGGCCGACCTGAAATTTTGCTAAGATCAATAAGACATTAAGAGCAACATTCTTGTGAAGTTTCATGAAAGTCCGTCAAGTAGTTTCAGAGAAGTAGTCGCTACATGTTTTCATTATATAACTCTATGTAACCAAAGATGGCCACTGGCAGCCATGTTTAACGTCGAATCAAAATAATTTTCCACAAGGACCAACATCATGTCATACTGATCATTTTAGAAAAAGTCCCATATCAATATCTCTTATTGTTTTGAAGAAGTAGTCGCTACAAACTAATTTATTTTAAATCTATTTTTAGCTGTGGCGTCCATCTTGAATTTCCGGCCGACCTGAAATTTTTCTAGGATCAACTAGACATCAAGAGCAACATTCCTGTGAAGTTTCATGAACATCCGTCAAGTAGTTTCAGAGAAGTAGTCGCTACAAGTTTTTACTATATAACTCTATGTAACCAAAGATGGCCACTGGCAGCCATGTTTAACATCGAATCAAAATAATTTTCCACAAGGATCTACATCATGTCATGCTGATCATTTTAGAAAAAGTCCCATATCAATATCACTTATAGTTTTCAAGAAGTAGTCTGTACAAACTTATTTTTTACAAATCTATTTTTAGCTGTGACGGCCATCTTGAATTTCCGGCCGACCTGAAATTTTTCTAGAATCAATTAGACATCAAGAGCAACATTCCTGTGAGGTTTCATGACAATCCGCCAAGTAGTTTCAGAGGAGTAGTCGCTACAAGTTTTTACTATATAACTCTATGTAACCAAAGATGGCCACTGGCAGCCATGTTTAACGTCGAATCAAAATAATTTTCCACAAGGATCTACATCATGTCATGCTGATCATTTTAGAAAAAGTCCCATATCAATATCACTTATAGTTTTCAAGAAGTAGTCGCTACAAACTTATTTTTTAAAATCTATTTTTAGCTGTGACGGCCATCTTGAATTTCCGGCCGACCTGAAATTTTTCTAGGATCAATTAGACATCAAGAGCAACATTCCTGTGAGGTTTCATGACAATCCGCCAAGTAGTTTCAGAGGAGTAGTCGCTACAAGTTTTTACTATATAACTCTATGTAACCAAAGATGGCCACTGGCAGCCATGTTTAACGTCGAATCAAAATAATTTTCCACAAGGATCTACATCATGTCATGCTGATCATTTTAGAAAAAGTCCCATATCAATATCACTTATAGTTTTCAAGAAGTAGTCGCTACAAACTTATTTTTTAAAATCTATTTTTAGCTGTGACGGCCATCTTGAATTTCCGGCCAACCTGAAATTTTTCTAGGATCAATTAGACATCAAGAGCAACATTCCTGTAAAGTTTCATGACAATCCGTCAAGTAGTTTCAGAGGAGTAGTCGCTACAAGTTTTTACTATATAACTCTATGTAACCAAAGATGGCCACTGGCAGCCATGTTTAACGTCGAATCAAAATAATTTTCCACAAGGATCAACATCATGTCATGCTGATCATTTTAGAAAAAGTCCCAAATCAATATCACTTATAGTTTTCAAGAAGTAGTCGCTACAAACTTATTTTTTAAAAATCTATTTTTAGCCGTGGCGGCCATCTTGAATTTCCGGCCGACCTGAAATTTTGCTAGGATCATTTAGACATCAAGAGCAACATTCCTGTGAAGTTTCATGAAAATCCGTCTAGTAGTTTCAGAGGAGTAGTCGCTACAAGTTTTCATTATATAACTCTATGTAAACAAAGATGGCCGCTGGCAGCCATGTTTAACGTCAAATCAAAACGATTTTCGACAAGGATCAACATCATGTCATGCTGATCATTTTAGAAAAAGTCCCATATCAATATCACTTATAGTTTTCAAGAAGTAGTCGCTACAAACTTGAATTTAAAAAATCTATTTTTAGCTTTGGCGGCCATCTTGGATTTCACATCAACATGAATTTTTGCTAGGATCAACTAGACTTCATGGGCAACATTTCTGTAAAGTTTTATGAATATCCATCCAGTAGTTTCAGAGGAGTAGTCGCTACAAATAAAAGTTAACGGACGGACGGACAGACGGACAGACAGACGGACGGACGGACGACGGACGCCGCACCACGGCATAAGCTCTGCTGATCTCTGATCAGTAGAGCTAATAAAAATAGAATTGTTGATGCCAAACTATTTTGTCTTGGAATCAATTCCTTGCTGAAACTCATTATTTGAAATAACATTGCTTTGTTACATTGCTTTGTAACAATACTCCCTCTCCACCACCCCTCCCAAGTATCATGCTGTACAAAATACCCAAATCAAATAGCCAGGCCAAAAAATTAAAGAAAGAGAAGATATTTAAAGATATTCCCAGATAACTCCATGTAAAACTGTGAACCATGGGATGGGGCCAAATTGACATCATTCAGTTGAACCTTTGTGACGGCCAAGTTCTGCGAGGTGAAACTCATACATCCAAAGGCATTCATTACGATAGTATAGAAGGATAGATAGAAGAATCTATTTTAGTTATAATATTGGCCAATCAGGCAACACAGTAAGCGATGGACTATGTTATTGTCACGTGACATCGTTATAAACATACAGCTATCCTAACCTTCTGTGTAAACCTCCATACAATCCGCATTTTTGATAATTGATAAAGAATTTCTTGGTCAATACTTAGGGTAGTCAATGTTACAGAAACGAAGAATAATGTATATCTGACCTAATCGCTGAGCAAAATTTAGGCAAGGAATGGTATAAAGGTACATATTTTCGTTCTGGCTTTCCCTTTATTATATACAGACCCAGTTGTGTTCAAGTAAATGCATTCCGTTTGCGTTTGTTTGCGCTCCGTTTGTGCTCTGTTTGCATTCCGTTTCATGTTTTAAATGCATTTTTTAAAAAGAGGTCAATGACCTTGAAGCTCTAATAATAGGTTTTTGATAGCTAGATCAGCATACCTGTGAAGTTTCATGAAAATCTGTCAAGTAGTTTGAGAGGAGTAGTCGCTTCAAGCTTTTACTATATAACTCTATGTACACAAAGACCGCGGCAGCTATGTTTAATGTTGAATGAAAATAATTTTCAACAAGGACCAACATCATGTCATGCTGATCATTTTAGGAAAAGTCCCATATCAATATCACTTATAATTGTAGTCGCTACAAATTTGTTTTTTAAAAATCTCTATCTTGAATTTCCGGCTGACCTGAAATTTTGCTAGGATCAACTAGATATCAAGAGCAACATTCTTGTGAAGTTTCATGAAAATCCGTCGAGTAGTTTCAGAGGAGTTGTCGCTACACGCTTTTACTATATAACTCTATGTAAATAAAGATAGCTGCTGGCAGCCTGTGGATAAACTATGTAATATTTACCTTTGTGGTGGCCAAGTTTTGCCAGTTCTGTTGCTGTGTTATAAACCAAATGGAAGTTGACTGTTCTGTTAACTCTGATTAATAAGGGGTCCCCATACCTACTTGTTTTCCTTTAAAAGACAAAAAACAAGAAATGTCACCAATAAGTGACAAAAGCTCCCTATAAGGCTTCTTTTAGTAATTCCTACATTGTTGAATGGTAAGAGTTACTGATAAAACACAATGGTAATGCCAAATAACATCATGTGTGGTTCCTATTATAGGTTAAAACAAGAGGCCCAAGTGGGCCTGTAGACGCTCTACTGGTATGATGTGATTCAAAAACATAAAATATGATAGAGGCCAACCCAAGAAACATGTTTCTTATATATAACTCTATGTAAATTTTGGGTTGTTGTGACGGCCATTTTGAATGTTTTAAGACAACGAAAAACACACACTTGATAGAGGCCAATAACAGGAACATGTATATGATATTTAACTTAGAATGGAATAAATGGTAATATGTCGTTTGATAAATGTCCTTAAATTTGACCTAAGTTTAGCCATGGTGGCCATCATGGATGACTGGAGGCCCCAAAAACAATAATCTGAGGGGGACTAACCCAAGATCATTTGTGATTAAGTTTCATCAAAATCCTTCGAGCGGTTTCAGAGAAGATGTCATTTTTAACCTTTTCCTATATAACGCTGCGGTGGCCATTTTGATTATTCGACGATAAAGGAAAAAAACAACTTGATAGAGGCTAACCCAAGGAGCATGTTTTTGATATTTCTCAAGAATGGAATAAGTGGTTTCGGAGATGTTCTTTGAAATTTCCTTAAACTGACCTAATTTTAGCCATGGTGGCCATCTTGGACGACTTGCAGCCGCGAAAAATATAATTCTGAGGGGGACTATCCTAAAGATCATTGTAATGAAGTTTCATCAAAATCCTTCAAGCGGTTTCAGAGAAGATGTTATTTTTAGCCTTTTCCTATATAACTTTATGTAAACGTTGGATTGCCGTGGTGGCCATTTTGATTATTCGAGATAACGAAAACACAAACTTGATAGAGGCTAATCCAAGGAACATGTTTACGATCATTCACAAGAATGGAATAAGTGGCTTCGGAGATGTCGTTTGAAATTTTCTTTAAAAAAACAAAAAGGCCAACCCAAGGAACATGTATATGATATTTCACAAGAATGGAATAAGTGGTTTTGGAGGAGGTCATTTAAATTTCCTTAAATTTGACCTAGTTTTAGCCACGGCGGGATGACTGGCAGCCGCAAAAAAAAAAAAAAATCTAAGAGGGACTATCCCAAAGATCATTGTGAATTAAGTGATTCAAAATCCTTGAAGCGGTTTCAGAGAAGATGTCCTTTTTAATGTTTTCCTATATAACTCTATGTAAACTTTGGGTCGCTGTTGCGGCCATTTTGACTATTCGTCGATAAAGAAAAACACAAACTTGATAGAGGCCAGCCCAAGGAACATGTTTATGATATTTCACATTATTTTCATTTTCTGCTTATCACGTGACATCCATAAGCGCATTAAGTTTTCCAGATAGTATGTCTTACTTAATATGTCTGACCTGTTTAGCTCAGACGTGAGGTTGATTATTACGATGTTTGATTATTACTGGCTAGTGTAATTTTATTGTGGGTTACGGGTTACGAGTTCAACCCCACGAAGCGGTACTTCTTTTTTTCGTACCGCTATTGAATTCCATCAGATATCTTGGTTTTATTTAGTAAATATTCAATAATGGTAGGTGTGTTATATTTGTCAGCGTAATTATTATGTGTTTGATAAGCTAAAAGTTACAGACATTGTCCCTTTAAACAAGAAATCCGCAGATTATAATGTCTCGCCTATTGGGGGAGGGACTTAAAAAAATAAGAAAAGTCAATGATGCTTAAATGAAAGTTTGTAAAAATGTTAGACATCAACGCAAAAGTTGAAGGTAAAATTATTAAGTTATCTACCCTTTGCTTGGAGTGTCAAAGGGGTTGATGCACTATTTTTAAACACAATTTATTTAAAAGGGCTTTGAAAACCTTGAAAAAAAATGAAAGAATTATCAAAGTGCCATAAACAAGAGGCCCAAGAGGGCCTGTAGATGCTCTACTGTGTAAAGATGTCAAATTTAGCCTTTTCCTATAAAAAATTACCATTGTGATAAAGAACAAAAGCCTTCAAAAGGTTTCAGAGAAGATTTCATATTTAACCTTTTCCTATATAACTCAATGTAAACCTTGGGTCACCATGGCAACCATTTTGATTATTCGATTATAACAAAAAACACAAATTGATAGAGGCCAACCCAAGGAACATGTAAATGATATTTCACTGGAATGGATTAAGTGGTTTCGGAGAAGATGTCGTTTGAAATCTCTTTAAATTTGAACTAATTTTAGCCATGGTGGCCATTTTGGATGACTGACGGCCGCGAAAAACATAAATCTGAGGAGGACTATCCCAAAGATCATTGTGATTAAGTTTCATCAAAATCCTTCAACCGGTTTCAGAGAATGTAATTTTTAACCTTTTCCTATATAACTCTATGTAAACTTTGGACCGCCGTGGCGGCCATTTTGATTATTCGACGATAACGAAAAACACAAATTTGATAGAGGCCAACCCAAGGAACATGTATATGATATTTCACAAGAATGGAATAAGTGATTTCGGAGATGTCGTTTGAAATTTCTTTTAATTTGACCTAGTTTTAGCCATGGCGGCCATCTTGGATGAATGGCGGCCCTGAAAAACATAAATTTGAGAGAGACTATCTCAAATATCATTGTGATTAAGTTTCATCAAAATCTACAAGCGGTTTCAGAGAAGATATCATTTTTAAACTTTTCCTATATAACTCTATGTAAATTTTGGGTCGCCTTGGCGGCCATTTTGATTATTCGACGATAACGAAACACACAATCTTAATAGAGGCCAACCCAAGGAACATGTATATGACATTTCAGTAGAATGGAATCAGTGGTTTCGGAGATGTCGTTTGAAATTTACTTAAATTTGACCTAGTTTTAGCCATGGCGGAAATCTTGGATGACTGGTGGCCGCGAAAAACACAAATCTGAGAGGGACTATCCCAAATATCATTGTGCTTAAGTTTCATCAAAATCTTTCAGGCGGTCTCAGAGAAGATGTCATTTTTAACATTAACGCTATGTAAACTTTAGGTCGCCGTGGCGGCCATTTTGATTATTTGACGATAACGAAAAACATAAACTTGATAGAGGCTAACCCAAGGAACATGTATATATGATAATTCACAAGAATGGAACAAGTGGTTTATGAGGAGATGTCGTTTGAAATTTACTTAAATATAACCTAGTTTTAGCTATGGCGGCCGTCTTGGATGACTGGCGGCCGTGAAAAACACAAATCTGAGAGGGACTCTCCCAAATATCATTGTGCTTAAGTTTCATCATCTTTTAGGCGGTTTCAGAGAAGACGTAGTTTTTAACCTTTTTCTATACAACTCTATGTAAACTTTGAGTCGCTGTGGCGGCCATTTTTATTATTTGACGGTAACGAAAAACACAAACTTGATAGAGGCCAACCCAAGGAACATGTATATGATATTTCAGTAGAATGGAATAAGTGGTTTCGGAGGAGATGTCGTTTTTCAACACTGCTGAGGGTCAATAGATGGCATACACATCAGAAAATATTGGTTTAATGGGTATATTTAAAATGCTGCGCGCTTTAATCTAACCCTGATTCCAGATTTGGACAAGTCTTTCATACCTACAGTGAAATATGGTCAGTGTATATGAGAGACTCTTTTTCAAATGACTACTTTATTACAAATGCAATTTTCAACAAATTCGTGTGCACGCGTAGGTATTGAATAGGTCTTTGTTCAGATATAAGTTGCTATTTTTAAATAAAGCGAGTTGTGTATATTAACAATGGTAGCGTGGCAGTCTCAAACATTTCTGATTGCCCCTCGTATATGTACAGGTTATTAGAGACTGAGTATTACAGTAAAATCAGAAATATTTAGTCAGGCCTTTTTGAGTTCTATGTGAACATTCAAGATTAATGAATTATGCTTGCTAAACTAACAACTCACCACTTTAACAAGCACTGGCCAGCCATCATAGGATCGTTTTTTATATAAAAGTAAAATGTCGACATGTTTCTCAGCAATTCTATGTTTTTCAATACTCTGAGGTCAATGTCAGCAAGACCTTTCTCAAAAGCACTCGTCTCCTGCAAAGCAAATAATTGACATCATTTTAACGAGCAAGTTTTTAATCCAACAATGTGTTCAAGAGAGACCTGCTTATTAAAAGTTCAAAATATTCAATTACGTTTATTGTCAACCCTTAACCCGCTAAGGGCGACTATAATAGCATTTGCATTCATTGTAAACCCTGATCAGCCCTCGCAGGCTGATCCCCAAACACCCCTTTGTCAGATAAATGAAATGGTCTTAATTCAAAGAAAGAACAGTCCATTATATATATGTAGGGGGTTAAGCGATATCGGTTATTCTAGATATTAACAAGAGGACCACAACACGCCCATTAAGTTGTACCAACTTTCGGCTTATCAAATGAAATTAGTTAACCATCAAGAAATAATTGTCTCTAATTGTATTAACAAAGGGCAATAACTCTAGTGCCATTATACCAGAACAGTTTCACAAGATGCACGTTTTTACAATAAAGTTTCATCTTGATTGGATGAAAACTACAAACATCCAGAAATGAATAATGTCTTCTTATCTCAATCAACAATAGGGACTAACTTCCACAAAAGGCATTGGACCAGAACTGATCGACTATGGACCAGAACTGATCGACTATATCCACATGTGCATGTTATAATGGAAGTACCCACAAAGTTTGTAAGATTTTTTCAGGTTTCCCCTTTATAATTATTATTAACAAGAAATCAATTAAACTTATGGATGATCCAAAAATAAGGGCTAGAACTCCGTGGCAAAGCACTGAAAATGAAAATCTTGACAAAGTGCAGAAGTACCCTTCATAGATAGTGATGCATTAAGGCAAATTTGCTGAAAACTTGACTGGACACACCTGGCAGTCTGTATAATTTATAGCATTTTGTAATTATTAAAAGGGCCACAACTCTGTGGCAGAGCCTTGAAAATGTAAATTCTGACAATATACGCAAGCAGCCTTCATAGTGATGTACGAGGAGTTGAGCGATAACGCTAAATACACTAAAAATCATTCAACCGGAATGTTCAAAAAAATTGCTCTTCTCAATTAACTGCAACTGCTTTACAATTGAAAGTCTTCAAAGTCCCATAACTCTGCCAAAAATCATGCAACCAAATGTACTGACAATATGCGCTATCAGACATCATACTGATACTTCCTACCAAGTTTCATGAAAATTGGATGAAAAACTAAGTTGAACAGAAACACTTAACACTTGATTAAAAATCGTCAGACCATAACTTCGTCAAAATCATTTGATTAAAACATCCAAACAATAAAGTCTACAAGATATCATACTGATTCGTCCTACCAAGTTTCATGAAGATTGGATGAAAACTGTAGGAGGATCTCAGCAGACCAGAAAAGCAGTACGAAACATGCAGACTGACAAGCGGCAACTACATGCTCCCCAGAAAATTTCGAGGACAACAATAAAACGATGTGAAATCTCTTTATACAAGCTTTGGACACCAGAGTCAGAGCCATCTTTTGACCCTGGAAACTACACTTAGTGTAGGGGTTATCATTACTAGAAAATCTGTTGAGATCTATTTTGACAGTGGTTCTTAAGGTTTAGACCATTTTGGGTGTAGCTCTGAAATTTTACTCCAGTCATTGATCTAATGATCCTCCATATGATGACCAAGCGGTTTCTCAGAAGAAGTAATTTAAAACAAGTTAATCCAACAACGTATGGATAGATGGACGATAGCAAAAGGACGAAGAGTAATACCCAACAGCTCGTCTCCGAACCTTTGGCTAAGGTGAGTTAACAAGAGGTCAATGACCTTGAAGCTCTACTGATAGGTTTTTGATAGCTAGATTAGCATTCCTGTGAAGTTTTATGAAAATCCGTCAAGTAGTTTCAGTAGTCGCTACAAGTTTTCATTATATAACTCTATGTAAACGAAGATGGCCTCTGGCTTCCATGTTTAACGTCAAATCAAAATAATTTTTGACAAGGATCAACATCATGTCATACTGGTAATTTTAGAAACAAGAGGTCAATGACCTTGAAGCTCTACTGATTGATTTTGATTTCAGGAAGTAGTCGCTACAGACTTGTTTTTTGAAAATCTATTTTTAACCGTGGCGGCCATCTTGAATTTCCGGCCGACCTGAAATTTTGCTAAGATCAATAAGACATTAAGAGCAACATTCCTGTGAAGTTTCATGAAAGTCCGTCAAGTAGTTTCAGAGAAGTAGTCGCTACATGTTTTCATTATATAACTCTATGTAAACAAAAATGGCCGCTGGCAGCCATGTTTAACGTCAAATCAAAACGATTTTCGACAAGGACCAACATCATGTCATACTGATCATTTTAGAAAAAGTCCCATATCAATATCTCTTATTGTTTTGAAGAAGTAGTCGCTACAAACTTATTTATTTTAAATCTATTTTTAGCTGTGGCGGCCATCTTGAATTTCCGGCCGACCTGAAATTTTTCTAGGATCAACTAGACATCAAGAGCAACATTCCTGTGAAGTTTCATGAACATCCGTCAAGTAGTTCCAGAGAAGTAGTCGCTACAAGTTTTTACTATATAACTCTATGTAACCAAAGATGGCCACTGGCAGCCATGTTTAACGTCGAATCAAAATAATTTTCCACAAGGATCTACATCATGTCATGCTGATCATTTTAGAAAAAGTCCCATATCAATATCACTTATAGTTTTCAAGAAGTAGTCTCTACAAACTTATTTTTTACAAATCTATTTTTAGCTGTGACGGCCATCTTGAATTTCCGGCCGACCTGAAATTTTTCTAGAATCAATTAGACATCAAGAGCACCATTCCTGTGAGGTTTCATGACAATCCGCCAAGTAGTTTCAGAGGAGTATTCGCTACAAGTTTTTACTATATAACTCTATGTAAACAAAGATGGCCACTGGCAGCCATGTTTAACGTCGAATCAAAATAATTTTCCACAAGGATCTACATCATGTCATGCTGATCATTTTAGAAAAAGTCCCATATCAATATCACTTATAGTTTTCAAGAAGTAGTCGCTACAAACTTATTTTTTAAAAATCTATTTTTAGCTGTGACGGCCATCTTGAATTTCCGGCCGACCTGAAATTTTTCTAGGATCAATAAGACATCAAGAGCAACGTTCCTGTAAAGTTTCATGACAATCCGTCAAGTAGTTTCAGAGGAGTAGTCGCTACAAGTTTTTACTATATAACTCTATGTAAACAAAGATGGCCACTGGCAGCCATGTTTAACGTCGAATCAAAATAATTTTCCACAAGGATCAACATCATGTCATGCTGATCGTTTTAGAAAAAGTCCCATATCAATATCACTTATAGTTTTCAAGAAGTAGTCGCTACAAACTTATTTTTTAAAAATCTATTTTTAGCTGTGACGGCCATCTTGAATTTCCGGCCGACCTGAAATTTTGCTAGGATCAATTAGACATCAAGAGCAACATTCCTGTAAAGTTTCATGACAATCCGTCAAGTAGTTTCAGAGGAGTAGTCGCTACAAGTTTTTACTATATAACTCTATGTAAACAAAGATGGCCGTAGGCAGCCACGTTTAACGTCGAATCAAACGATTTTTGATAAGGACCAACATCATGTCATGCTGATCATTTTAGAAAAAGTCCCATATCAATATCACTTATAGTTTTCAAGAAGTAGTCGCTACAAACTTGTATTTTGAAAATTTATTTTTAGCCGTGGCGGCCATCAAGAATTTCCGGCCGACCTGAAATTTTGCTAGGATCATTTAGACATCAAGAGCAACATTCCTGTGAAGTTTCATGAAAATCCGTCAAGTAGTTTCAGAGGAGTAGTCGCTACAAGTTTTCATTATATAACTCCATGTAAACAAAGATGGCCGCTGGCAGCCATGTTTAACGTCAAATCAAAACGATTTTCGACAAGGATCAACATCATGTCATGCTGATCATTTTAGAAAAAGTCCCATATCAATATCACTTATAGTTTCCAAGAAGTAGTCGCTACAAACTTGAATTTAAAAAATCTATTTTTAGCTTTGGCGGCCATCTTGGATTTCACATCAACATGAATTTTTGCTAGGATCAACTAGACTTCATGGGCAACATTTCTGTAAAGTTTTATGAATATCCATCCAGTAGTTTCAGAGGAGTAGTCGCTACAAATAAAAGTTAACGGACAGACGGACAGACAGACGGACGGACGGACGGACGACGGACGCCGCACCACGGCATAAGCTCTGCTGATCTCTGATCAGTAGAGCTAAAAATCCCATATCAATATCACTTAGTTTTCAAGAAGTAGTCTCTACAAACTTGTCATAATTTGTATTTTGAATTTTTTTTTTAGCCATGGTGGCCATCTTGAATTTCTGGCCGACCTGAAAATTTGCTAAGATCAATTAGACATCAAGAGCAACATTCCTGTGAAGTTTCATGAAAATCTGTCACTACAAGTTTTTACTAGATAACTCTATGTAAACAAAGATGGCCGCTGGCAGCAATGTTATGTTTAACGTCGCATCAAAATAATTTTCGACAAGGATCAACACCATTCCATACTGATCATTTTAGAAAAAGTCCCATATCAATATCACTTATAGTTTTCAAGAAGTACTCGCTACAAACTTGTTTTTTGAAAATCTATTTTTAGCTGTGGCGGCCATCTTGAATTTCTGACCAACCTGAAAAGTTGCTAGGATCATTTAGACATCAAAAAGAGCAACATTCCTGTGAAGTTTCATGGAAATCTGTCGAGTAGTTTCAGAGGAGAAGTCGCTACAAGTTTTTACT
Source organism: Cyrtodaria siliqua (assembly GCA_037043455.1). Taxonomy (NCBI): domain Eukaryota; kingdom Metazoa; phylum Mollusca; class Bivalvia; order Adapedonta; family Hiatellidae; genus Cyrtodaria; species Cyrtodaria siliqua. The sequence continues at coordinate 379,645 of JAWPHD010000800.1, read as the reverse complement.
AAATAACTCTATGTAAACAAAGATGGGCAGCCATATTTAGCGTCGAATCAAAACAATTTTTGACAAAGACCAACATCATGTCATGCTGATCATCAATATCACTTAAGAGTTTTCAAGAAGTAGTCGCTACACACTTGTTTTTTAAAAATCTATTTTTAGATTTGGCAGCCATCTTGGATTTCACATCAACATGAATTTTTGCTAGGATCAACTAGACTTCATGGGCAACATTTCTGTAAAGTTTCATGAAAATCCATTCAGTAGTTTCAGAGGAGTAGTTGCTACAAAAAAAAGTTTACGGATGGACAGACGGACGACGGACACCGCACCACGGCATAATCCTTGCTGATCTTTGACCAGTAGAGCTAAAACTGACAAACTGACCATGTTGTTTCCACGGAAATGCCAAAAGGATTTCTAAAGAAGTCATATAATATGTATTAACTGTTTCTAAATAAGTCGGAACAAACATTTTCTTACCTTTTCATACCAGAGGCGGTTCAGCAAATATGTCGTTAAAAACAAGTTCCGATTTCTGATCTGAAAAATCTCTTCCGTCGTCATGTTTTGTAAGTCTTCCTGTGAATGAACAAATTGTACATAAAAAGTTAAATGTTCACATATCGTAGAAATGAAAAGAGAGCTCACATAATGTAATATGTTCATCAGAACTGCTCACAAGTGTCCATATAAAGGATAAACGGACAAACTTTAACCAAAATCGTCAACCCATTAAAATTGCCTAAGTTCATTTGGTTTTAAAGTCAAGGTCAATGGTAAGGCGAGGATTTGTCAGAGGGTTAGGTATTGTCCTATTCATAGTAAATAACAAAGTTTCATAGCAATAACCTTGGACGGTATTGGAGATATATACATTCAAAAAAGTTACTTTACTCTGTAATTCTTGTATGTCTTTAAAGTCAAGGTCACTGGTGGGGTGGGGCTTAGAGGGTCGTGTATTACCCTAGTCAACGTACATACGAAGTTTCAAAGCAATACCGTTGAAGGTGTAAGAGATATAACTGTAACCAAAAATATTTAACCAATATTTAACCTGTTGTCGCTGCTGGACAAGCGATCCCTATGTCTCGTTTTGTTCTTCAAAAAGGCGAGACAAAAACAGGTGAAATCTGTTCAGCAATTCTCAAGGTAAAATGTCTTAATGTTTCAACCTTATATGATTACGGCAGGAATCTTGGATGTTGCACTGACCTAAATTTAACAAAATTGATAGCCAGTGACCTCAGCATCATCCATGTGAAATTTCATCCGATACGAAAAATAAATAAAATTGTATGCATTAAAAGCAAAATATTTGCATTTAAAAATTCAAGCTCTCATTGAAAATCACCTTTTATACCAACCAATTTCAAAGAATACTTACCCTTTTGTAAAAATTGTCTTTCTCAATGAGTCTTTCATGTTCCTGAAAATACAACAAAGATATGTTCATGCATGCAGGACTCTCCACATGAGTGTGAAATGCAGATGTCCATGGACAGACGGACGGACAAGGTGATTTCAGCATACCCATTTCCCACTCTTTGCTTATCGCTGGTATAAACTGTTAGTTGAATAGGGAATGAACAAAAACTTTCGTAATCGTGACTTTAAGAAATGGGTGTAACATAATTGTAGAACAAAGAAGAAAGGGCTTGAAATAGAGAATGTTTCATGTTTCCATCAGGCTAATGTTAGTATTATTTTCACTCCAAGAGCTTTATAACATATAGCAATACGTCGATTTAATATTTGAACATGTCTGATTGTTTAGCGGTCACCGTTTTTTTTGTTTGAGATTTGACAGGTATATATTTGTACAATCTCTTTCAAGTTGGGAATGGAATTTAAATTTGATGGAGGCTCTAAAAACACTAATTGCTCTAAAACATTTGAGATTATTTTCTGGCAAAGTAATAATTTTTTTGAGATATTGAGTGTATGCTCCTAGGTAGCTCACACACAATTACATAAGTCATAGTAAGATATTACCTCTTCTGATAACAGGTCCAGTAAACCAGTATTTGTCAATTCTGACTTGGTCGTCTTGCATCCCTGCAAAGGAAAACACACGAGTTACCTGATGGAGACTGTGCTCTGCCTGAAAACTGTTTTTGGACATAGAGGATCTTACATGATCATTCATTATTGAATTTATTACACGACTTGGCAAAATGACATAATGTGAGGCTCTTGCTAACGAGTTTAATAAATTCAATAATGAATGAGGACGAATGTTAGATTCTATTTATCACATAACTCACATATCAACTTTTATTGCATTTTGCCTGTCGCTTTAACGCGCGAAACCGACATAAACCGTCGGAATTGGATCATAGTCATCGATTTTTTTGACAGCGCATACTAGACATATTTGTATACTTGTTTCACTAGTGGTATATCGAAAATATAGAATGGTGTTATTCCACTCCCACAAAGCAAGTTAAGTGATACATATGGTTAAAGAAGCCTATTTCAACAGACACTGTGATCGGCAGAAAGTGTATATGGATGTCTAAAGAATAAGCCTTGTTTCAACTGGATGAGAGGTTAGGTGAAAAATTCATGTGACACAAAATGTTTAATGAGAATCAGTTGAAATCATCCCTGTGCTTATTATTTCTTGTGGGTAAGGTCAAGTTGATGATAAATTATAATTCTCTCAAAACTTACAAGTTCCAACAGGCAGTTCTTCAACTCGTCCAGAGATTCTCCAGAAACCGTCATACTATTGGCAATGCGATATATCATCCAAGAATAATTGCAACTGCTCTTACTGCTTATTGCCGTGATGAGCTGTAAAAGTAATGGAATAAATTAACCCTTAACCCGCTACATATACATAATGGATTGTTCTTTCTTTGAATTAAGACCATTCCATTTGTGTGACAAAGGGGTGTTTTGGGGAATATTTCTTATCAGCAGCCAGACATGTAAACCCTGATCAGCCTGAGAGTTACTCGAAAGGCTGATCTGGGTTTACAGAGGAGGCAAAGGCTATTATAGTCATGCTTAGCGGGTTAACGGTTGAACAAGATGGCCCTCTTGGGTTTGTGGACGCTTTACTGGTTAACATGACTCTGATAACTAATCTGACACAGGTGTTGTTTTTTAATTTGTCCATGCTTTTTTATGACCAAAATAACTATTGATATTAAAGTCAGAATATGTTTGTTTTTAATCTTAACAGAGATGATACGGACTTTGTGTCAAGTATTTGTGCATATTACCATCAAATTTTAATAAATCACCCGATATACCCAGACGTTAATATCTAGACAACTGATTAGAAACGTACGCTTCGTTAAAAATGCATGCTAACATTTTAACTCTTGTGTTTACATAAACAATACCTGTGCTATAAATAAACCATTTGGATCTGCAAGCTACCTGTCATAGGTGTAGCGTCTGCGCAGAGTATAAGGGATAGATTTGATAGCGTAATTCTTTAATTTGTAATGCTTCCATGTACTGTTTCATTTTACATTTTAATAAGCATATTCTGCCTTTATCATTGATATTGACAGTCTAAACAAGTTTGTAAAGATCAGATGAAAGTACGAGAGTGTGTGGATGGGATATCGATGGATGTGAGTCAGGCAAGGCTAGTTTTCTAATAATTCTTGTTATACCCATGTTTTTGAGAAAAAAAACAGGGTATATTAAAATCGCCTCCGTTTGTCCGTTATCGCATCTCCTTCTAAACCGCTGAACGGAATTCAATCAAACTTAGGGTATGACATCGCCATATGATGACGGCTCCAGGGGCCCTCAGGGGGGCTCAAAAGGTCAAGTAAACTAAAAATTCAATTACAGTCATTTTTTCATATTTTTGCACATAACTTGGTATATGTAATCGTCTATAAAAGATAAACAACATATCAAACAATTTATTTTATTTCGCAAACTCAAACGTCTGCCCTGGGGCCCAGGGTGGGTGGGGCGGGCGGGATTTGGGTAATATTTTTTTTGTAATTATGACTCAAATGAAACATTATGATGATGGCTCAGTGGGATCAAACGGTCAAATACACTAAAAATTCAATTACACTGTCATTTTTTCATATTCTTGCACATAACTTGGTGTATGTAAACATCTATAAAAGATAAGCAACATATTAAATGATTTTATTATTTTTATTATATCGAACTCGGACTGTCTGCCCGGGGGCCCAGGGTGGGTGGGGGATTTGGATTTTTGCTTAGCAGGCGACAAAATTCGAGCACGCTAGAAGTCACAACAGATCGTCACTGACGAAATGTATCACTATGCTAACAGACATGTATCACAACGCTAACAGATAGAGCGTCAGCTGTCATTTTGATTGGGTGTTCATTCGCATAAAAGAGGTAAACACTGTAGAAGAAATAGTTCTCCGGATCAGACAAATACCATCTAAATCGTAAGTAAGCTGTGGGAAATGGAAAGAAAATTGAAGAATGTGATGTTTGGGCCTATACTTTTTTTCTACTAAGACAAGTAACAAGATGATATATTTTATCTCGAAATATTATAAACCCCGGTTGGACCCCGTACATCCAGCTTTGCAAACCTGGGATAAAGTAGTTCATTTGCATATTAATGTCGAAAGGACCAATGCTTCCGAGCAAAAGTAGTTATTTTTCAGCAAAAAAGAATAGAGGTAAACATTTGCGATATCAGCGGGAAAATGGAACATCCGTCACCTAATGGAGACAATCTTAAAGAAAGTCTTCGTCAAAATGTTATAATTGCAGAATTTACAAATTTTATTACTACGCTGTAGAAGCGGAATTTCAGGCGCAATAAATTGAACTGATCACGCGTTGATTTCATGACCCGCGATCACTATTAATCGAGTGGAGATTTTATACGAATCCGACTTTGTACAGATATGAATAATGTTGCTCCGAATTAATAAATCATGGAATACATACCACAATAAAATAAATATGTAAACAATAATAAAATTAGATGTATTTTTCCTAAAAGGATAACTCATACGGCCCATATTTCTATTCGGTGCAAGCGTCGGAATTAATAATTACAATCTGATCCCTTCGAACTCAAGAAGACGCTTTCTGCCAGTTTTGTCAACACAGAACCAAATTCGACACAGAACACAGAACTTATGTTCATAAATGCACTTACACCATGTACACTCAACAGAACTGTTCAATTTCCAAAGCACCTAGTCCATCAGTGCTTTCAGCACTTTGATTTTTTTTTATATAATTATGTCTCAAATGAAACATGATGATGGGATTACACTGTTTACATTTGTTTCCATGTTATAGTTGGGCCTGGAGGAAGGGGCATCAAATACACTAATAATGCAATTACGGTGTAATTTTTTCATACTTTTGCACATTAATTGGTATAATAGTCATCTAATAAAGAGATACACAGCATGTCAAATGATTTATTATTTAAAACTCGGACATCTTCCCTGGGGTTGGGCTTGGAGAGGGTGGGTGGTGGGTGCAGGGTAATAGGGGGTCAATTTATTTAAACATTATTTCTCAAATGAACATTTTGATGAAGGGATTACATTGTATTTACTGTGTGGGGGGGGGAAGTGACCTGTGAGAAGAAAACGTGGGTTTTTTAAAACGGCCACGCCGTCAAATTTGTTCTATTATTTATTATTGATATTGACATTCTGCACAAGTTTGGTAAAGATCACATGAAAAATGAAGTAGCTAGATTTAAAAAAGCATATAAATATAAACAAGATGTTCCAAGAGGGCCTGTAGAGGTTCTCCTGATTAAGGCTGTCCATGCTCTAAAAATAAGCTTCCATGCTCTAAAAAATAATTAGGAGGAGGGGGAAAGGGGCTGATTATTTGGCTGGTTATTGAACTTCTTCAAGCTTTCATGGATATATAAACTCTCATGAAGTTTAATAAAGATCAGCTATTAAATAATTCAAGTGCCATCACGCTATTACTGCACCAATGTATCTGGTTTTCCAAGCTTTCATTCATATCAACAATCTGGCCAAGTTCGGTAAAGATCAGGTGAGAATTGAAGGCCCTTCGGCCAGCAGAGCTCAAAATAAAGGCCTTATCATCATGACGAAGGGATGACAATGGACGACTGACAACTCGCCATCCCAGACAAAAGTAGTTCAGACAATATAGAAGCACAACTGACAGTAAGTCTGAGAAGGCATGACTTAAGCCCTGCTTAATTTTACGGGAATGTAGCGCCACAGCCAAACAATATTTATTACTGAGAGTTCTGAAAATCCAGAAAATGGTTGACAGAATTATCAAAATTGGATGATAAACAAAGAATATATGAAGATACATTATATGATCATGATCATTTAAAGGTTCTAATGAAACGGATATGAAAGCTGCCATTTTGAGAGCTATGACATCATAGTTCTAAATGACCATATGTGGAATATTTATAAATGATAATTTATTGATTTATATGGAAAGAAATAACAGCAACCGTATGAAAAATAATAATACTTAATTGACATACTGCCTTAACAGGGATTTTACATTCATGTGGAGTGATTTTCTTTGCTTTAAATGATATTAATCAACATGACTTATATGGTTATTTAGAATTATGAGGTCATAATGAATGAATGAATGGTGTTTTACGGCACATCGACACATAAATAGGTCATATTGTGCGCAAAAATTGATGAAAAATGAAGAAATGAAGTATTAATTAAAAAATAATATAAATATATAAAGATAAAACTATTAAAAAATAAGGGATGATAAGGTGTTATATGAACTATGTATGTAAATCAACAAATGCCCGTCAACGGGCATATAAACAAGTAAATATATATAAGAACACATTATAATGACTTATATAGTCTGATCTCTTTTAGGAAATCTAAAACAAGATCTACAGTATCAAATAACTCTTTCATAGTATTAACATTATAGTACCTTTGACGCATAGGATCAAAGTCTACACATTCCAATAAGATGTGTTTGACCGTTAACGGTGCAAAGCAGGGTATACATTCTGGTAATTGCTCAGCTTGTAATAAATATGAATGAGTATAATGTGTATGCCCTATCCTGCACCGGGCTAGGACAACTTCCTCTCGACGTATGGGTCTATTAGAAGAACGCCATTCTCAGAGTAAAGGTTTAATTGAATGGAGTTTATTGTTAACTGACAAATCCCAAGCGGTCTGCCAAGAGTTACGAATATATGTGTTAATACAACTTTTAAAATCAGCATAAGGTAATTTGGTATTAGATATATGTAAATCTAATGCTGCCTTAGCAGCACTATCAGCTCTATCATTACCACGTATTCCTACATGGCTTGGAAGCCAGCAGAAAATAATAACATTATCAGTTATAAGAGAATTGTACTTTTCTAAAAGTTGAAGCACAACTGGGTTATCATGTTTCATATTACCCAGTGCCTGAAGAGATGAAAGGGAATCAGAAAAGATTACAAAATGGTCATCATCAGATTCCTGAATATAATTTAAGGCAAGTTCAATTGCCTTAAGTTCAGCTGAAAAGATAGAGGCCTTGTCAGGCAGGCGGCTCTTTATGCTGTGTTTGTGAACAACAGCTGCTGCAGCTACCTTATCTCCATCTTTAGAGCCATCTGTGTATATATGTTAAAAGTTACTTATTTCGATTTAATTTCATTAAATTTGCTTTGAAAGACAGTCGGGTCTGTACTGGATTTGTTAATATTACAAAGATCAAAAATAATTGTTGGTGTTTCCAAAGTCCACGGTGGAATATGTGGTACTTTGTACTTGGCAATCAATTTTAGGTCGATTTCAGTGTCTCTTAATTTTGGTTTAATGCGAAGACCAAATGGTCGAATGGCCTCGGTTATCGATCAAAAAGAGGTTCACAACTAGGATTGAAAACATTATCTGAAGTTGGGTTTGAAGGGTTAGACTTTAATTTAATGGCGTATTGAAGAGCTAATTTGTCCCGTCTATGAGACAGTGATGGTTCATTAGCTTCAACACATAGACTTTCGGCAGGTGATGTACGAAAGGCACCTAAGGCGAGTCGTAATCCTTGATTATGTATAGGGTCGAGCATCTGCAAGTACGAATTGCGAGTCGATCCATATACTATTGAGCCGTAGTCAGGGTCCTTCACCGGATTTTTTTCAGGCGCTGGCATAGGCAGCGCAGGGGGTGGGTTTGGGAGGGGGCAGCCCCCTCCCATTGTCGATTTTTTTCCAATTCTAGGGTGCACCATATGCCCCGAGATGATTTTTAATTATAAAATGAAGATGGGGAAAACTATATTAAAGAGAATATAATTATACATATATATTACTTATTCAATAGTGTGACTCGGGATAAAGTCAAAATAAAAAATTTTTTTTTTTTTAAAAAACGTTGAAAATTGATGGTTAAAATCTCGACGTTAAATATTATTGAACTAAAACTACAACATGACATAATATAATCTGCAATAAATACACCCCAATACAACAAACTCTTTATCCATTAAATGTAGACCATAATCAGCTACCATACACTTTACAATAATCTGCGTTTGAATAAAATAATATTAATATTCATTCTTTACATTGATTGCCCTTAAATTACATGTATTTATTTACTAACCATTTTCCATTTCCTCAACCTATTTGAAGTCTTTCTCCCAGTCTGGATTGAACCCGGTCAGCCTGACCCTGGCTCTTTTGGCGACTGGTTCAGATGCTGAGTCACAGACAGTAGGTGCAGCCTCAACATTTCTTACCACAAAAAACTTGCCAATTCCCCCATCTAAGGGTCTCTTACTACTTTGCTTCGACATTTTGTTATGATAAATTAATAGAAACATCGGGCATTTTATAGCAAAGTAACCCAGTTTAACTTCATTAACTTAATTAATTAAAGATATGAACTAATCTCTGAAAGTATCGAGTAATTAAAATAATCTGCAACAAATTAATACTTACAAACTGCAGACGATTCACGCAGAGAGCCGACGAACATCAAAACATCATAATTTTTTTAACAACTCCTTAATAATCACTCATCCTGTATTTAAATCACATTTTCCAATCAATTATGTCACATCGCTTCATCTTATCTAATTAATCCCATCAAGTTTTGTTTGTCGGGACATAATAATGATCAACAATAAACTCAAGTGAATCACAGCTAACGCAACGCGACAACACCGTATCTCTGCCTGATTTGACTGGTTTATACAACTGTACACACTTGTCCTTGACGTGTAGTATTTCACACCGATAGCGCATGACTTACATCCTGTGTAGAAGGTCTGTTTATAGTGTATGTGTCGGACTATAAGCAACACGAATCATGTAAATCAAAGCACCGCGCTTGGGATTTAAAGGACCGCGCTAATTTCAAGGACAGCGCAAATAAGGATTTTGATTTTCAAGCACCGCGCTAGCGCGGTGCTTAAAGGCGCTGTGGAGAACCCTGGTAGTCCAGCTTGGATCTGATAAGAGATCTGTAAAGTCGCAAGAGGACTTTTCGATCTGCTCCCCAATTAGTGTTTGCAACAACTTTAAGTAAGTTAAGAGCTTTAAGGCATTTGGCCTTTAAGTATTTAAGGTGTGATATAAACGTTAATTTACGGTCGAAAATAAGACCAAGGAATTTTGTCTCATCCACTACTGGTATTGGTGACCCATCCAGTGTTAGATGAGGGTCTTCATGATGTTTAAGAAGTTGACAAAAGTGCATACAATTAGTTTTAGATTTAGAAAATTTAAAACCATTTTCATCAGACCAGGTCTGAAGTTTATTGAGACATTGTTGTAATTGTCTCTCGATAGTATTCATGTTTTTTGCACGATAACATATAACAAAGTCGTCAACATATAGCGAACAATCCACACCTGGATTGATGCATTTTACTATACTGTTAATCTTTATATTAAAAAGTGTGACAGACCCATCTCCTGTTCATGAATATCAGGGAGGGTTGAACCCATTCGGACACGAAATTGTCTATCATCTAAGAATTTCTCTATAAAAATGTAATCGGCCTCTAAGACCAAGGTCATGAAGATCATTCATAATACCATACTTCCATGCACTATCACAAGCTTTCTCCAAGTCAAAAAATACAGCGACTAGATGTTCTTTTTTTATGAAAGCTTCCCTAATAAATGATTCAAATCAAATGAGATTGTCTGTTGTGCCTCGTTGGTGCCGGAATCCACTTTGATACTTTGTTATCAGCTTGTTGGATTCCAGGTACCGAACGAGTCTCTCATTAATCATTCGTTCCATGGTTTTACATATACAACTCGTTAAAGCAATAGGGCGATAATATATTGGGTCCGTATGATCCTTTCCAGGTTTGGGGACTGGAATAACGATTGCTTCCCGCCAAGAATCGGGGAAGTTTCCCGTCACCCAAACCTTATTAAATATATCAAGAAGGGTAGAGAGACAGGATTCAGGTAAATGTTTTAGTAATTGATAATGGATATCATCAGGACCAGCTGATGTATCATGAGCCTTTTTAAGGGACTCTCGAAGTTCTTTGAGAGTGAATAGTTTATTGTATTTCTCCAAGTTTTTTGACTTGAAGTTCAGCTTCTTCTGTTCTTTTAGTTTCTTATTTTTCAGAAAATTTGGTTGACAATTTTCAGAAGAAGAATTTTTGGAAAAAAGTTTCTGCCAAAGTGTTTGTAATATCTTTGACAGATGTTATATATCTCCATTATCTGTTTTAAGAGGATTTACAGAACTAGAATTACCTTTACCACTTATTTTCCGGACCATGTCCCATGTCTTCTTAAGAGATGAGCGAGAATTCAGCCTAGAGACGTAAGATCTCCAGGATTTCCTCTTGCTATCCTTAATAGTATGATGGGCTTTCGCACGAAAAACTCTAAAGTTATCTAAATTTGTTTGAGATGGCCACAAGTTAAAATTATTTAATGCAGCGTTACGATCGCTGACTGCCTTTTTGCAGTCATCGTCGTACCCTAGTTTATGTGGGCGTTTAGGATTTGCCGAGGTATTTGGAATAGTTTGATCAGCTATATCTTGAAGTTTTGGTAAAAAGAGCAGTTGCGTCTTCGACATCCTCGAAAACGGAAGGCTTTAATTGTTCCTCGCTAAGAGATTGAAATGTAATCAAATCAGCCTTGCGAAGTTTCCATCGTTGCGTTTTTTTCGAGAAGTGGAGGGCCGATATAGTTCAAAAGATGGTAACTCCCATAACCGTTTTAGAACAACCTTTAAATGGTCATATCTTCTTGTTTTTCATCCGATTTTTATAAATCTTTCACCTTTTCCCAAATGTTTCAGGACTCTCAATAATGAAGAGTGTTTGGCTGTAGCGCTACATTCCCTTTAAAGTTAAACATAACAGAATGTGATTAGGCATAAAGACCAGCTCACCTGTAAAATGGTTCTCCAGCTTTTTGGGTCGTTCTCCAGTATTGGACGTAGGCCGTCTACCAACATACTGCCGTCATGACCACCAATGGAGGCCAACTTGTCGAACCTGTCCACTGTAATCCAACGTTTATATTATATCAAATCAAAGTTTACAGTTACATAATCTGATAGATGTCACCAAATCTAATATACAAACATACTGATAATTCAAATGCCATGCGTGAATATATATTAAATGATAAACATAATATACTCTGTCTTGTATACAAAGATTCTTAGTCGTATTTCAATTCTTCCACCTGAATGACTTAACTTTTGAGTCAATATATATCTGTTTTCAGATCATATCATGAACAAGAGCTGACGGAGAACGGCACAGCTCGACTATTCAATTTTTTCAGAGAATACTAGAGGTTGTTTTTAGTAAAAACAGATGCATCCCCCACTGGGGAAAAGGCGATAAATCTGCAAAAAATCATTCATGTGGAACGCAAAGATAATATGCCTACCTAGGCTTGGTACTGAACATTCTTGCCAAGTTTCGTTGAAATTCAGCAAGAGGTTCAGGAGAACTAGTCCAGAAAAAAATTGTGTATTAAAACCTTTAAAGGCCTGTAACTCCACCAAAAACTATTTAACCGGAACACAGCGAAGATATGCGCAACTAGGCTTGGTACAGATCATCCTTGCCAAGTTCACTGAAATCTGGCCAGGGTTCAGGAGAACTAGTCCGGAAAAAGTTTATGTATTAAAATCTTTAAAGGGTCATAACTCTGCCAAAATATCATTCAACCCGAACAAAGCGACGACATGCGCAATAAGACTTGGTACTGATCACCATTGCCAAGTTTCGTTGAAATCTGGACAGGGGTTCTGGAGAACTAGTCCTGAAAAGGTTTGTGTATTAAACATCTTTAAAGTGCCATAACTCCGCCAAAATCAATCAACCGGAACACGTCGAAGATATGCACAACTAGGCTTGGTAATAATCACCTGTGCAAAGTTTTGTTGAAATCCGGCGACGGGTTAAGGAGAACTAGACCGGACAAAGTCTGTGTACTAAAACCTTTAAAGGGCCATAGCTCTCAATTGGAACATGGCGATGATATGCATATCTAGGCTTGGTACTGATGATCCCTGCAAAGTTTCGTTGAAATCTGGCCAGGGGTTCAGGAGAACTAGTCCGTACAAAGTTTGTGTATTAAAACCTTTAAAGGGCAATAATTCTGCCAAAAATCATTCAACCGGAACACGGCATTGATATGCGCAACAAGGCTTGGTACTAATCAATTCTGCAAAGATTCGTTGAAATCCCTCCAGAGGTTCAGGAGAACTAGTCCGGACAAGGTCTGTGTACAAAAACATTTCAAGGGCCATAAATCCGCCAAAAATCATTCAGCCGAAACACGGCAACACTATGCATAACTAGGCTTGGTACTGATCATCTCTGCAAAGTTTCGCTAAAACCTGGCAAGGTTTACTTTTGTCAGTTTTAATCCAAAATGTCTTGTAATTTTAAAGAAATTTGTGGTCGGAAGGAAACTTGGGAAGAGATAGAATGATGAAAATCTAGCAATTTTTTTATTGTGGCCTCATTTCAGTTTTTAAATTGTTTTATATGTAAATTTTAATATCGAAATAATGGAAGATAAAATGAAAATGATAAACAAGAGGTCAATGACCTTGAGCTCTACTGACAGATTTTGATAGCTAGGTCAGCATTCCTGTGAAGTTTCATAAAAACTGTCAAGTAGTTTCAGAGAAGTAGTCGCTACAAGTTGAAGTTTTTACTATATAACTCTAGGTGAACAAAGATGGCAACTAGCAGCCATGTTTAATGTTGAATCAAAATAATTTTCGACAAGGATCAACATCTTGTCATGCTGATCATTTCAGAAAAAGTCCCATATCAATATCACTTACAGTTTTCAAGAAGTAGTCGCTACAAACTTGTTTTTAAAAATCTATGTTTAGCCGTGGTGGCCATCTTGAATTTCCGGCCGACCTGAAATTGTGCTAGGATCAACAAGACATCAAGAGCAACTTTCCTGTGAAGTTTCATGAAAATCCGTCTAGTAGTTTCAGAGGAGTAGTCACTACAAATTTTTACTATACAAACTCTATGAAAACAAAGATGGCCACTGGTGCCCAGGTTTAATTTTGATTCAAAATAATTTTCGACAAGGATCAACATCATGTCATGCTGATCATTTTAGCATTTTCCCCATATCAATATCACTTACAGTTTTCAAGAAGTAGTCGCTACAAACTTTTTTTTAACAAGAGGTCAATGACCTTGAAGCTCTACTGATAGATTTAGATAGCTAGATCAGCATTCCTGTGAAGTTTCATAAAAATCTGTCGAGTAGTTTCAGAGGAGTAGTCGCTACAAGTTGAAGTTTTTACTATATAACTCTAGGTAAACAAAGATGGCCACTGGCAACCATGTTTAATGTTGAATCAAAATAATTTTCGACAAGGATCAACATCTTGTGATGCCGATCATTTCAGAAAAAGTCCCATATCAATATCACTTACAGTTTTCAAGAAGTAGTCGCTACAAATTTATCTATTTTAAATCTATTTTTAGCTGTGGCGGCCATTTTGAATTTCCGGCCAGCCTGAAAATTTTCTAGGATCAACTAGACATCAAGAGCAACATGGCCACTGACAACCATGTTTAACGTCGAATCCAAATAATGTTCGACTCAGATCAACATCATGTCATGCTGATCATTTTAGAAAAAGTCCCATATCAATATCACTTATAGTTTTCAAGAAGTAGTCGCTACAAACTTATTTTTTAAAAATCTATTTTTAGCTGTGGCGGCCATCTTGAAATTACACATCAAGAGCAACATTCCTGTAAAGTTTCATGAAAATTCGCCAAGTAGTTTCAGAGGAGTAGTCGCTACAAGTTTTTACTATATAACTCTATGTAAACAAAGATGGCAGCCATGTTTAACGTCGAATCAAAATGATATTTGACAACGACCAACATCATGTCATGCTGATCATTTTAGAAAAAGTCCCATATCAATATCACTTATAGTTTTCAAGAAGTAGTCGCTACAAACTTGTATTTTAAAAATCTATTTTTAGCTTTGGTGGCCATCTTGGATTTCACATCATCATGAATTTTTGCTAGGATCAACTAGACTTCATGTGCAACATTTCTGTAAAGTTTCATGAATATCCATCCAGTAGTTTCAGAGGAGTAGTCGCTACAAATAAAACTTTACGGACAGACAGACAGCTAAAAATGATTCAACCTTTATCTCTTGTAGTTTCAGACAAGATTTTTGAAGTTTTTCCCTATAACTATATGTAAAACTGGTCCAGCAAGGGCCCTAAGCTCCCAATTAAAGAAAAAAAAATGAATCCATGAACCAAGGCTTCTTACGAGAACAAAAATAACATAAAATAATTTAAAAAAAAAAAAAAAAAAAAAAAATAAATAAATAAATATCTCTGTAAAACTGATTCAATAAATAATTTATATTTTTTTATAAATTTACAAATTCAATTATTTTTTTTAAAAATTTAACCCATGAACCAAGGTTTCTCATGAAAAAAAGGAAATAATAAGAAAAATATGCCTTCTGAGAGATTTGAACCCACAACTTGAATAATTCAAGGGGACATTATCAATTTAAGGGCAATAACTCCGACGTTACTAGGACGATTCCAAAATAAATTAACCGCGTCACATCCCACTATTGGGATAAACATTATAATCAAGTTTAATGTAAATCAAACAAGCGGTTATCAAGATATGGATGTGGACGGACTGAATTAAACATTTTTTATCAATTAAAGGGCGATAACTCCGGCACTACTAGGACGATTCCGAAATAAATCTGCCGCATTACATCCCATTATTGGGATAAACATTATAAAGTTTAATAAAAATCAAACAAGGGGTTATCAAGATATGGCTGTGGACGGACGGATAGCAATTAAAGGGCAATAACACCGTTACTGGGGCGATTCGATTTTTTTTAAAAAAAATAATCAGGTTTCGAGTGGGATGGGGGCAATATAGCTATATGTGTAAAAAATTACCAAAACAACACAGAAATAATTATTTAAAAAAATAAAAACAATTGGATCTGAGTGGGGTCGGGTCGGGGCGGAGGCAACATAGCTATATGTGTAAGAATTTACCAAAACAACACAAATAATTATTTTAAAAAAATACATAAAAAAAGAAACTAGGCTTCAGGCAGGGGGTGGGGGAGGTAGTAATCATTTTAAAAAAATATACATAATGAAGAAATTAGGTTTTGCAGTGGGGGTGGGGGATGGTGAGGAGGGTGGCCATGCTCCAATATGGGTAAAGTATGAATAAGATGAATAAAGCTTTAAGAAATCCCAAACCAAAATTTGACCAAAGAAAAATATTTTAAGACATATATACAACAGCTTACATTCAAACCTTGATCATCTGCCTTTATTGCACACCTTATTGGCCATCACAATTTGGGTTCTATGGGAGCCCAGAGTTTGTAGAAGACAAAATTACTTACGCAACCCTTTACAACATACTATACGGAAACCAATTCCCAAATTTAGTTGAGCTAGGACAAGAAATGTAAGAGATATAGACCTGTAAACACAGCTTACACGCAAAATTTGATGTGAAATGAGACACATTTTAAGGGCTATCAGAATTTGGGTTCCATGGGAGCCCAGGGGTTACGAGAACCAAAATTACTTAAGCAGCCCTTAAGATAATGCTATAAGGAAGCCCATTTAGTTTTGGTTGGATAAACAATTTAAGAGATATAGACTTGTAAACACAGCTTACAGGCAAAATTTGATGTGAAATGGGACACACTTGAAGGGCTATCATAATCTGGGTTCCATGGGAGCCCATGGTTTACAGGAACCAAAATTACTTATGCAGCCCTTAAGATAATGCTATAAGGAAGCCCATGGCCAAATTTGGTTGTGATAGGATAAGAAATGTAAGAGATAGACCTGTAAACACAGCTTACACGCAAACCTTGATGTGGGACACTGACGCTGAGGCGAGTACATAAGCTCTCTTATTCTTCGAACAGTCGAGCTAACAAAGGGTAATAAATAATTCAATAAGGTCGAAGTCTTTACTTAAAAGAATGTATT
Source organism: Cyrtodaria siliqua (assembly GCA_037043455.1). NCBI lineage: Eukaryota > Metazoa > Mollusca > Bivalvia > Adapedonta > Hiatellidae > Cyrtodaria > Cyrtodaria siliqua. Next base: position 363,170 of record JAWPHD010000800.1, on the reverse strand, counting down.
TAAACTTTTTAGTATCAATCGTTTGAGAAAATGACAGAAAATAACACATATTTCTTGAAAGTTTTTCGTTTATAACTAGAAGTGGTGTATCACTGAAGGCGATAAATTTTCTCAAATTTAAATCTCAGTTTAAAATGTTTCTTTTAAAGCAACTTGCAACAAGTGTAACTTATACCTGCTTCCAAGGCAGCTTGGGTGCCTTGAGTATGAAGGATCATTTGTAACTCGCATGTGTTTCTTTCTTCTACAGTAAATCTAGTACAGTGATCCTGAAATTATAGTTAATAAAGTACACACACTCGCACAGAGAGACAGTGATCAAGCTCCCCCCACCCCTAACCCCAAATCACTTTTTAAAAGAAGATGTAAAATATTCGTAAAAAAATATAACAAATGCACCCAAACAGTATGCAATATGCCTGTTAAAAACTTAGATTGACTTACTAGCCCCAAAAGCAATAGTGTTCCTAGTGTCATCAAGGACAATGAACCTAAGAAGTTTCATGAGTATAGGTCTTGTATGCCCACAATCACTGGAACATAACTTGATCGGCTGTGGGTAGTCCTCCAAACCAACACCCAACTCTATCAGTGTAGGGTTAAGGAAATCCTCTGCCCCAGTGTCGCCACTTGAACATACCTTGATCAGCTGTGGGTAGTCCTCCAAACCGACACCTAACTCTATCAGTGTAGGGTTAAGGAAGTCCTCTACAGTCATTCTATCAGCAAAACAGAACGGAAGGATGTGCTTCAGACCTGTTTGTAGAAAAAGTATAAACCACAATGTTAACTAAATCATGCATAAACAACAGAAAATACACTACTAAATACTAGGGCTGCGTATCGGTCAGAATGATCGATACGATATTTGTATCGATACAAAATGATCGATATTCGATATATCATATGATATTTTTTCAGCAGTAATAAAAGACTAAAATGTAAACGTTTTGTCATTTATTCATTCAAAAAGTAAACACAGAAGCTTTATCTGAATTCTTTTTCAAGAATATCATTGCATCCAAGGCATCGTCATTCAGGCACGACCTCTCTGCTGATAGAATATCCCCAGATGTCGAAAAATACAGATGTTAAAAATGCAATCAATCGCCAGAAAATGTACAAACAATGAGCCGCCGAGTGCATCTTTTATATGCAGAGTTGACTCGACTGATAAATACAATGAATAAATTTCGAAACAAATACCTATTTCAAACTTTTAATGCATTTAATCACAAGTTTTGTTCGTTTTTGTTGTCCGAAAGTCAACAGTTTTCCTACCGACATAAATACTAAATACCCATAATCCTTAGCCATGTATATATCTTTTAACAAGGCGGCACTAATAACGGGTTTATGACCCGGAATTTTTTACCATTTTTCTGATTATTTCTGACTAAAGAACCCATCGATGTAATAATAAACATCAGAATAGTAAAATTTGTTCCAATGAAAGACTAATTAAAAAGAAAATTATAATTTCCAGTATAATTACTAATTGAATATTATGGTCTGTCGCCGCGAAGACGGTAATAGGAACCGCCATATAACTGTCGTGACCCAGCATACATAATCCGGGCATTCAAATATTCCCACATCCGCTTTTCCAAAACAAAACAAAAAGTTTTCTGCCTCGATTTTTTCTAAAGTTATTGAATAATTATGCATTAAAATGACTGCAATTAGAAAAAGTTGCACCTCTTACCTGTGCAGTTTTTACTCGGCGAACTCCGAGTTTGTCTTCGCGGAGTATCGTGGCGTACTTTCGTGGCGTAAGTACGCCGAGAAGCTTTTCCGACTCCGCGTAGTTTTATCATCGAAACTCCGCGTAATTACGCGATTTGTAAATGCCTCACTCGGCATGAAAGAGTAAAGTGTGGGCTTCGCGTGAGCTGTACTGTATGCAATGGGAGAGAGTTCACTTTTGATCGATATTTTGACCGATACGAACACGTTCGATACGATATATCGATCGAACCCTAAATACCGGTAATCGATATATACCGGAAACCGGTACGCAGCCCTACTAAATACACTACTAGAAGGCCATGCACGGCCTACATGTTGAGCCCTATTATAAAGGTCCTGATTTTTTACGTGACCAAAACCAATGTCAATCCCATGTTATATTAAATTAATGTCATTAACAGTGAGGGATGCACGTCTAAGCGGAGACCGGATGTAACCCATATTTTGTCGAAAGTAGGCCACAGCGGATGCATATAAGGAACATTCTGGTGAAGCTTGGTGAAAATCCTGCGGGAAAGAAGCAAGATACGCATGTTGTAGCGGAGACTGAACATGACCTATGTTTCGTTGTCACAGTGACCCGAAAGTTAGATGCATATAAGAAACATCTTGGTGAAATATGGTGAAAATTCTGCAATAAAGAAGCAAGATACGCATGGTGTTTAAGTTTCCTTTACTATGTTTACTAAGCTCAGAGATGGATTAATGGTGTGCAAGTCTCCTTTACTATGTTTGCTGAGCTCAGAGATGGATTAATGGTGTGTAAGTCTCCTTTACTATGTTTACTAAGCTCAGAGATGGATTAATGGTGTGCAAGTCTCCTTTACTATGTTTACTGAGCTCAGAGATCGATTAATGGTGTTTAAGTCTCCTTTACTATGTTTACTAAGCTCAGAGATGGATTAATGGTGTGTACATCTCCTTTACTATGTTTACTGAGCTCAGTGATGGATTAATGGTGTTTAAGTCTCCTTTACTATGTTTGCTGAGCTCAGAGATGGATTAATGGTGTGTACATCTCCTTTACTATGTTTACTGAGCTCAGATATGGATTAATGGTGTTTAAGTCTCCTTTACTATGTTTACTGAGCTCAGATATGGATTAATGGTGTTTAAGTCTCCTTTACTATGTTTAATGAGCTCAGTGATGGATTAATGGTGTGTACATCTCCTTTACTATGTTTACTGAGCTCAGTGATGGATTAATGGTGTGTACATCTCCTTTACTATGTTTACTGAGCTCAGATATGGATTAATGGTGTTGAAGTCTCCTTTACTATGTTTACTGAGCTCAGTGATGGATTAAGGGTGTGTAAGTCTCCTTTACTATGTTTACTAAGCTCCAAGATGGATTAATGGTAAGTCTCCTTTACTATGTTTACTAAGCTCAGAGATGGTTTAATGGTGTTTAAGTCTCCTTTACTATGTTTACTGAACTCAGTGATGGATTAATGGTGTGTAAGTCTCCTTTACTATGTTTACTAAGCTCAGAGATGGATTAATGGTAAGTCTCCTTAACTATGTTTACTAAGCTCAGAGATGGATTAATGGTGTGTAAGTCTCCTTTAATATGCTTACTAATTTCTGAGATGGCTTAATGGTTTGTACGTCTCCTTTATGTTTATGGTGTCTACTATGTTTGCTGAGCTTAGAGATGGATTAATGGTGTGTAAGTCTCCTTTACTATGTTCACTGAGCTCAGAGATGGATTATTGGTATATAAGTCATCTTTGCTATGTTTATGGTGTGTAAGTCTCCTTTACTATGTTTACTGAGCTCAGAGATGGAGTAATGGTGTGTAAGTCTCTTTAATATGCTTACTAAGCTCTGAGATGGATTAATGGTGTTTAAGTCTCCTTTACTTTGTTCACTGAGCTCCTTTACTATGTTTATGGTAAGTCTCCTTTACTATGTTTGCTGAGCTCAGAGATGGATTAATGATGTTTAAGCTCTCTTTACTATGTTCACTGAGCTCAGAGATGGATTAATGTGTTTAAGTCTCCTTTACTATGTTAATGGTGTGTAAGTCTCCTTTACTATGTTTACTGAGCTTAGAGATGGATTAATGGTGTGTAAGTCTCCTTTAATATGCTTACTAAGCTCTGAGATGGATTAATGGTTTGTACGACTCCTTTACTATGTTTATGGTAAGTCTCCTTTACTATGTTTGCTGAGCTCAGAGATGGATTTATGATGTTTAAGTCTCCTTTACTATGTTCACTGAGCTCAGAGATGGATTAATGGTGTTTAAGTCTCCTTTACTAGTTTATGGTGTGTAAGTCTCCTTTACTATGTTCACTGAGCTCAGAGATGGATTAATGGTATATAAGTCATCTTTACTATGTTTATGGTGTGTAAGTCTCCTTTACTATGTTTATGGTGTGTAAGGCTCCTTTACTATGTTTATGGTAAGTCTCCTTTACTATGTTTGCTGAGCTCAGAGATGGATTAATGGTTTGTACGACTCCTCTACTATGTTTATGTTAAGTCTCCTTTACTATGTTTGCTGAGCTCAGAGATGTATTAATGGTGTTTAAGTCTCCTTTACTATGTTTATGGTGTGTAAGGCTCCTTTACTATGTTTACTGAGCTCAGAGATGGACTCAAAAAGTTGGATTACTAGGAAGACTTCCACATATAGTTTGTTCATAATTGAGCCAGCAGTGTCTGAGGAGGTTATTTAAACACAATTTATTGAGGGCTATTCCATTTAAACACATACATGAGATCAAGGGTAGGCACTTTTAAAATTGAACACCCACCCATAGATGCAAAATTGATTTTGAAGAACCAAATTTCAGAAAATAGGGCTCACCCATAGATGTTTATTAAATTGCCTTCTTGGGGTCCCTGGTATGTTTTAATGGAATAGCCCTGAACAGACATTGATGGAAGAGGGATGAATAGCTGTTACAACAGCTCTTTTATCTGTTACTCAGGTGAGCTAAAACATCTGCGTATTACCTTCTAGATTGTTCATTGTCCTGTAATGACAGATGAATGGCCATAAATACTGCGGCCTCATTTCTTCACCCTGATAAAAGAATTAAGAGAGGATCAGCAACAGTTCATGGAGTTGTAGTCATAAAAGGCAAACATTCAAATCAACCAAAACAATGCAAAATGTGAGTTCCAATCTACCAACGGCGTTTAATGTCAATAGGATTGATACCTTTCAGACCCGTCATAGAACAAGGTAACAATAAAAGTTGAAACAAGAAAATCGGTATCACTGATGGATGCTACCCAAAATGCATCCTCGACGCATCATATGGCCGTTTATCACCAAGCAGTATTCAATTTGCAGTTCGTGTAGTAGTTTTTGACATGCTATGGACAAGAGTTGTAAGTATAAAACTACAAAGGGCAATAACTCTAATTTACATGAAGATTGAATCTAGTTCTCTGTACTATGTAATATGGAGGGAGACCTCAGTTTATAGGTTATAGAGAGGCTGACCTAGGTTTATAGGTCATATTGAGAGAAAGACCTCAGTTTATAGTCATGTCGAGGCACCTTGGTTTATAGGTCATATTGAGTTAAAGACCTCAGTTTATAGTCATGTCGAGGCACCTTGGTTTATAGGTCATATTGAGTTAAAGACCTCAGTTTATAGTCATGTCGAGGCACCTTAATTTATAGGTCGTAATGAGAGAAAGACCTCAGTTTATAGTCATATTGAGGCACCTTGATTTATAGCTCATAATGACAGAAAGACCTCCTTCTAATGCAACTATTATGTAACACGTTGCCCCATTGGCTAACGTCTCAAAATCCCCCGATTTACCGTCAGAAAAATATGTGATGTCACAGTGTCGATACAAACAACATCATTGAATGACGTCAACAAAATGCTGGCATCTGTGAATTCTAGTTTTCAGAGAAAAACAAGAGGTCAATGACCTTGAAGCTCTACTGATTGATTTTGATTTCAGGAAGTAGTCGCTACAAACTGGTTTTTTGAAAATCTATTTTTAGCCGTGGTGGCCATCTTGAATTTCCGGCCGACCTAAAATTTTGCTAGGATCAATAAGACATCAAGAGCAGCATTCCTGTGAAGTTTCATGAAAATCCGTCAAGTAGTTTCAGAGGAGTAGTCGCTACAAGTTATCATTATATAACTCTTTATGTAAACATACATGGCCACTGGCAGCCATGTTTAACGTCGAATCAAAATAATGTTCGACTTGAATAACCATCATGTCATGCTGATCATTTTAGAAAAAGTCCCATATCAATATCACTTATAGTTTTCAAGAAGTAGTCGCTACAAACTTGTATTTTGAAAATCTATTTTTAGCCATGGCGGCCATCTTGAATTTCCGGCCGACCTGAAATTTTGCAAGGATCAATTAGAAATCAAGAGCAACATTCGTGTGAAGTTTCATGAAAATCCGTCAAGTATTTTCAGAGGAGTAGTCGCTACAAGTTTTCATTATATAACTCTATGTAAACAAAGATGGCCACTGGCAGCCATGTTTAACGTCGAATCAAAATAATGTTCGACTCGGATAACCATCATGTCATGCTGATCATTTTTGAAAAAGTCCCATATCAATATCTCTTATAGTTTTCAAAAAGTAGTCGCTACAAACTTATTTTTTAAAAATCTATTTTTAGCCGTGGCGGCCATCTTGAATTTCCGGCCGACCTGAAATTTTGCTAGGATCAATAAGACATCAAGAGCAACATTCCTGTGAAGTTCAATGAAAATCCGTCAAGTAGTTTCAGAGGAGTAGTCGCTACAAGTTTTCATTATATAACTCTATGTAACCAAAGATGGCCGCTGGCAGCCATGTTTAACGTCGAATCAAAACGATTTCGACAAGGACCAACATCATGTCATGCTGATCATTTTAGAAAAAGTCCCATATCAATATCTGTTATAGTTTTCAAGAAGTAGTCGCTACAAACTTATTTTTTAAAAATCTATTTTTAGCCGTGGCGGCCATATTGAATTTCCGGCGGACCTGAAATTTTGCTAGGATTAATTAGACATCAAGAGCAACATTCCTGTGAAGTTTCATGAAAATCCGTCAAGTAGTTTCAGAGGAGTAGTCGCTACAAGTTTTCATTATATAACTCTATGTAAACAAAGATGGCCGCTGGCAGCCATGTTTAACGTCGAATCAAAACGATTTTCGACAAGGACCAACATCATGTCATGCTGATCATTTTAGAAAAAGTCCCATAGCAATATCCCTTAGAGTTTTCAAGAAGTAGTCGCTACAAACTTGTTTTTTAAAACCTATTTTTAGATTTGGCGGCCATCTTGGATTTCACATCTACATGAATTTTTGCTAGGATCAACTAGACTTCATGGGCAACATTTCTGTAAAGTTTCATGAAAATCTATTCAGTAGTTTCAGAGGAGTAGTCGCTACAAAAAAAAAGTTAACGGACGGACGGACGGACGGACAGACGACGGACAGACGGACGGACGACGGACGCCGCACCACGGCATAAGCTCTGCTGATCTCTGGTCAGTAGAGCTAACAAGTCAGTATGTATGATTTTATTTTATATTTGTAGCATTTGAACGGAAAAACATTAGAATCAAGATAACCATGCTAATATTTTCAATCTAGGACGGTATGTGGTAGGTTTTACGGTATGAAATTAAGTTTTAGGACTCCACTACCGTGTTGCGAAAAATGAAATTTGAGACCCTAAAACCACTCCATACTGTCCCAGATTGAAAATCTTAGCATTGTTATCTCTTAAGTTTATAGTCAATATCGAGACAACTTGGTTTATAGGTCATATGGAGAGACAGACCTTGGTTTATAGGACATATTAAGAGGCAGACCTAGGTGTATAGGTCATATGGAGAGGCTGACATCAATAGATTACACTGAGGCACCTTGGTATATACAGATTGTATTGGGAGGCAGACCTTGTGTTAAAACTTATACTGAGAGGACCTTGGTACATGTCAAATTGAAGTTGACCTCAATTTAGATGTCACAATGAGAGGCTGACCTCAATTTATAGACTTTTCCAAAGAGAATGCCAACAAAATTAACCTACCTCTTTCTCTATATAGGAAAGTAGGGCAGCTCCTCTCTCTGAAAAGATTGAATGAATCCATATAAATATTGACTTCCAAGTTATCTTTCGTATTTTAGAAATGCGATGCACCCTTTTTAAGTTTAATGAGAGCCCAAATGGGTCTGAAGATGCTCTGAAGAATGGTATAAACTGGTTAATCTGAAGACTCCACTGTCTTTTAATTTAGTCTGAAGAATCGTCAATTTTCATTTAAATCCAAAAAGTGGTTTCAGAAAAACATTTGTAAAATTTGCATAGCCCATATATTACCCATATTTACGGTTTTCCCCACCGTTTTCAGAGCATCCTTTAAAGAGATAAATGACTTTTGATGCATTTTTCAAGGACTACAATCAGTACATCTATTCATTAAGGCAGTGTCATTTTGATTTAAAAACGAGATTTCCATTTTGTTTTATTATTATACCGTAGGATTTAAAGGGACAATGTCCGTAAATTTTAGCTAATAAAACACACACTAATTTCATTCACAAACATTACACATTAAACATTATTGTATATTTACTAATTAAATGCAAGATTGTTTAACGGAATTCAATCGCGGTACAAAAAAAAAAGTGCTGCTTTGTGCGTTTGAACTCGCAGCCCAAACTAAAAAAACACAAACATCGAAGAGGGGAGAAACATTTTTAATTGAAATGACATCTATAAAAGCAGTTTTCCTTTCAATATGACATGGCATAGAAGTGATTACTGTGTAATATGGACCATGTGTAGAAGTGATACTGTGTAATATGGACCATGTGTAGAATTGATTACTGTGTAATATGGACCATGTGTAGAAGCAATTATTGTGTAATATGGACCATGTGTAGAAGTGATTATTGTGTAATATGGACCATGTGTAGAAGTGATTACTGTGTAATATGGACCATGTGTAGAAGTGATTACTGTGTAATATGGACCATGTGCAGAAGTGATTACTGTGTAATATGGACCATGTGTAGAAGTGATTATTGTGTAATATGGACCATGTGTATAAGTGATTACTGTGTAATATGGACCATGTGTATAAGTGATTACTGTGTAATATGGACCATGTGTAGAAGCGAGATTACTGTGTAATATGGACCATGTGCAGAAGCGATTACTGTGTAAAATGGACCATGTGTATGTAATATGGACCATGTGTAGAAGTGATTACTGTGTAATATGGACCATGTGTAGAAGTGATTACTGTGTAATATGGACCATGTGTAGAAGTGATTACTGTGTAATAGGGACCATGTGCAGAAGTGATTATTGTGTAATATGCACCATGTGCAGAAGTGATTATTGTGTAATATGGACCATGTGTAGAAGTGATTATTGTGTAATATGGACCATGTTTAGAAGTGATTATTGTGTTATATGGACCATGTGTAGAAGCGATTACTGTGTAATATGGACCATGTGTAGAAGGGATTACTGTGTAATATGGACCATGTGTAGAAGTGATTATTGTGTAATATGGACCATGTGTAGAAGTGATTATTGTGTAATGTGGACCATGTGTAGAAGCGATTACTGTGTAATATGGACCATGTGCAGAAGCGATTACTGTGTAAAATGGACCATGTGTATGAAATATGGACCATGTGTAGAAGTGATTACTGTGTAATATGGACCATGTGTAGAAGTGATTACTGTGTAATATGGACCATGTGTAGAAGTGATTACTGTGTAATATGGACCATGTGCAGAAGTGATTATTGTGTAATATGCACCATGTGCAGAAGTGATTATTGTGTAATATGGACCATGTGTAGAAGTGATTATTGTGTAATATGGACCATGTGTAGAAGTGATTACTGTGTTATATGGACCATGTGTAGAAACGATTACTGTGTAATATGGACCATGTGTAGAAGTGATTACTGTGTAATGCGGACCATGTGTAGAAGTGATTATTGTGTCATATGGACCATGTGTAGAAGTGATTATTGTGTAATTAGACCATGTGTAGAAGTGATTATTGTGTAATATGGACCATGTGTAGAAGTGATTACTTTGTAATATGGACCATGTGTAGGAGTGATTACTGTGTAATATGGACCATGTGTAGAATTGATTATTGTGTAATATGGACCATGTGTAGAAGTGATAACTGTAATATGGACCATGTGCAGGTGGTTACTGTGTAATATGGACCATGTGTAGAAGTGATTACTTTGTAATATGGACCATGTGTAGGAGTGATTACTGTGTAATATGGACCATGTGTAGAATTGATTATTGTGTAATATGGACCATGTGTAGAAGTGATAACTGTGTAATATGGACCATGTGCAGGTGGTTACTGTGTAATATGGACCATGTGTAGAAGTGATTACTGTGTAATATGGACCATGTGTGGAAGTGATTATTGTGTAATGTGGACCATGTGTAGAAGTGATTATTGTGTAATGTGGACCATGTGTAGAAGTGATTATTGTGTAATGTGGACCATGTGTAGAAGTGATTACTGTGTAATATGGACCATCCGTAGAAGTGATTACTGTGTAATATGGACCATGTGTAGAAGTGATTACTGTGTAATATGGACCATGTGTAGAAGTGATAACTGTGTAATATGGACCATGTGCAGGTGGTTACTGTGTAATATGGACCATGTGTAGAAGTGATTACTGTGTAATATGGACCATGTGTAGAAGTGATTATTGTGTAATATGGACCATGTGTAGAAGTGATTAGTGTAATATGGACCATGTGTAGAAGTGATTATTGTGTAATGTGGACCATGTGAAAAAGTGATTATTGTGTGATATGGACCATGTGTAGAAGTGATTACTGTGTAATATGGATCATGTGTAGAAGTGATTACTGTGTAATGTGGACCATGTGTAGAAGTGAATACTGTGTAATATGGACCATGTGTAGAAGTGATTACTGTGTAATATGGACGATGTGTAGAAGTGATTATTGTGTAATATGGACCATGTGTAGAAGTGATTATTGTGTTATATGGACCATGTGTAGAAGTGATTATTGTGTAATGTGGACCATGTGTAGAAGTGATTACTGTGTAATATGGACCATGTGTAGAAGTGATTACTGTGTAATATGGACCATGTGTAGAAGTGATTACTGTGTAATATGGACCATGTGTAGAAGTGATTACTGTGTAATATGGACCATGTGTAGAAGTGATTATTGTGTAAAGTGGACCATGTGTAGAAGTGATTACTGTGTATTATGGACCATGTGTAGAAGTGATTACTGTGTAATATGGACCATGTGTAGAAGTGATTATTGTGTAATATGGACCATGTGTAGAAGTGATTATTGTGTAATATGGACCATGTGAAGAAGTGATTATTGTGTTATGTGGACCGTGTGTAGAAGTGATTATTGTGTAATATGGACCATGTGTAGAAGTGATTATTGTGTAATATGGACCATGTGTAAAAGTGATTATTGTGTAATATGGACCATGTGTAGAAGTGATTATTGTGTCTTACAGACCATGCCTAGAAGTTTTTTTAGTTTGTCGGTCGGGGTATGTTTGAATGGAATAGCCCTTACTGAATATGGCTGGTTTTAAAATTCGTCCCAGATATTATGGATATATAACTACTGTTTATGTTTGGTTAGAATTTGATGAAAAATGGGGTGGCTAGAGTGCCCACAAGATAAAAGTTAACGGACGGAAGCCTAAAATGAAATATTTTGTTACCAAACTCCCATCTTTGGATTGCTACACCCAGAAACTCTGCAAGGTCCGACTGATTATGTCCTTGCTTTTTCATAAATCTCGAGTATTTCACAATCTCCTCAACTGGCTGAAAATATACATTGCGAAAAAATTACCAACATATGTTAAAATACAAAAGTAGTAAGCTTCCCAAATATTTTTTCTTTTAAACACAATGCATGTACTGCTTAAATATCATTCTTTACCACTGTTTGTTTCAATATTAAAGACCTTTATTTGTATGTATGTATGTATGTACAGCAAGGCATAACACTTGTCATACAATCAAGGGTCACAACTTTGCTGTTTTTCTCAAATTTGGCTGATTATTGAACTTCTACAAGCTGTCATTGATATAACAACTATGACAACATTTGGTAAAATTAAAATAAAGGATCTAGAATGTTAACAAAGCAAAACGTAAAAGTAAAAGGACCTAGAATGTTAAACAGGCAGAATGTAAAAATAAAGCAACTAGAATGTTAACAAAACACAGTAGAGCATTTTGAAATAATTCGAACTCGGTTGTTTCTAGTCCCACATGATGCGGTGGTAGTCAAGGTGGCGGACGTGCTTTTAGAAAGAATTTTTTAAATACCGTATTTACTCAATGAGCCCGGACACTCATTAATTCCGGACACCTAATTGAGAAAGCAATCTTATTTCAATAGTTTTGACGGCTTTATAAATTCGGACATCAGGAAAAGACGAACTATTCGCCGAAAATGACTGGTTAAAATTACGATCAACGACTTCTTCCAATTGCAGAGGCAGCAGAATATACTTCAGTGAATTTAATTGTAACTTGTTTGATGCAATTAAATAAAACGTTTTTGATCGTGATTATTTTACTGTTATTAACAAGCCATTTTGAAACAATTACATTATTACTGACCCATGCTATAAACATCCATATAAATTCTGTGTAATCGGTCAGGCGCGTGTTGAAACAATTGTTTAAACCAGGTAAAACCATTCCAATGTAGGTGTTACGGGTTGTTTTGTGTTGTCGCTGTAGTAGCTAGTGGGCCATTCCATTATCTGGCATTACCAGCAAAAAAAAAATACGGACTCACTCACACAGGTAAAGTGCTATGCGATTTGATCTCTGTTTGTACACATCAATTTTTTTTATTTCATAATATAAGCATGACATGCTTTATTTTTAAGGTTCGATTTGAGGAATAACATGATGGTGCAATTAAATGGACAAAGAACACGACTATTTTATGATTTTAATCGGGTTTTTTTCTTTATTGATTTTCTGCAAAACTTTGTATGTTTTTATTTTGTAATAAAATAATCAACATGTTTAAAAATTGCATTGTCTCATTATTCAATAAAGTTCATTTTCAAACAAAATATAATAATTTAATATAATAAACTACATGTCACAAATGTTCAGTAGTTCATTGTTTAAACATTTTTTATTAGTTCACTGTTGTGGATTGAATTGCATATAGCCTAGTATACTATTACACAGTCTGCACAAGCCAGCATACTACACGTGACAGTTCCACAGATCAAACAGTGTACCGCTCGCTCACCGCAAAATTCAAAGGATAATGCAAATAGATTAACCCACTGTACCCACGTGTAAAGTGTGTCTCGGTGTACTGATTTCTCAGGTTTTACGGTTTGCCCAAGTTGAGTACCATAATTATAGACAGTTTATAGAATAGCCAAATAATTACCAATAAGTGATAATTAATGGATGGATTTTCGTAATTACCGTAAACAACGAAGGTGAGATTGCCCCGAACATCACAATTAAAAATACTTACGTAGAATGTTAATTTACTGTTCCTCTCAAAATATTCCGACATTGGCAAATATACGTTAATTTTGGAGAGTTATATTTCCGGACACCAAAAAAAATAATTATTTTATCCCGTCCGAACTGATAGAGTAAATACGGTATGTAATATTTAAATAGGTGTGAATTCGTAAGAATCAACACTTTCTCAGGGGCATTACAATGATATCAGCTTTACAATGAAATCAGATAAGGCAACAAAAAAAAAATTGGTGGGTTTCCTATTGCATGCTCTAAAAAAATAGGGTAGGTAGCTAGGCATTTTCTTTTTTTTTTTCTTTCTTTTTTTGTAGCAAGATATTGTGAAGAATTTCTACATGTATTTATCTCATAAACCCCATACAAGTTGATGATACAACTGAAAGTTTCCCTGTGATGTCAGTTTACCTCGATATATTGCGATAAATCATTGTTCGGAACATATTTAAACAAGAGGTCAATGACCTTGAAGCTCTACTGATTGATTTTTATTTCAGGAAGTAGTCGCTACAAACTTATTTTTTGAAAATCTTTTTTAACCGTGGCGGCCATCTTGAATTTCCGGCTGACCAGAAATTTTGCTAGGATCAATATGACATCAAGAGCAACATTGCTGTGAAGTTTCATGAAAATCCGTCAAGTAGTTTCAGAGGAGTAGTCGCTACAAGTTTTCATTATATAACTCTATGTAAACAAAGATGGCCACTGACTAGCCATGTTTAACATTGAATCAAAATAATGTTCAACTTGGGTAACCATCATGTCATGCTGATCATTTTAGAAAAAGTCCCATATCAATATCTCTTATAGTTTTCAAGAAGTAGTCGCTACAAACTTATTTTTTAAAAATCTATTTTTAGCCATGGCGGCCATCTTGAATTTCCGGCCGACCTGAAATTTTGCTAAGATCAATTAGACATCAAGAGCAACATTCGTGTGAAGTTTCATGAAAATCCATCAAGTAGTTTCACAGGAGTAGTCGCTACAAGTTTTCATTATATAGGTTTACCACCACCAATTACATGTAAACCTCCGAGGTGTAGTCGAATGTAGTTCCTATAATAAAAAGTAATCCCTCCTTTTTCGATGGAAATGGGCATTATAAGTAGGGGAAACCTGCCCATTTCTATTCGATTTTGTGGTTATATGTATAAGAAGCGTATTAATAGGTTTTACTGGATCACTGATGAACATTTTCAAATTCGAAAATCGACATAAACTGGCATATTCATCGTCCTAATTGTACCTAAAATGCATATTTTATTTATGTCCATTGAATGTTCTAAACATGTGATCTATTTAATATGGTGTATTGACAAGAAATGCCGTTTGGTATGACAATTCAGACAGTGTAAAATTAAAAAAAATATCTCTGATTTTTGTCGATTTCAGACTATTGTCCTTGTTATTCACAAGACCATATCTCGGCAAATAATCGTTCGATTTGCATGAAGTAGGTGTTTTTAAGCTTGTTATGAAAATGACAACACAAAATCCTCATTTAAGAAACATCTGAACACGTTTTCTCCTCTTATAGGTTTACCACCACCAATTACATGTAAACCTCCGAGGTGTAGTCGAATGTAGTTCCTATAATAAAAAGTAATCCCTCCTTTTTCGATGGAAATGGGCATTATAAGTAGGGGAAACCTGCCCATTTCTATTCGATTTTGTGGTTATATGTATAAGAAGCGTATTAATAGGTTTTACTGGATCACTGATGAACATTTTCAAATTCGAAAATCGACATAAACTGGCATATTCATCGTCCTAATTGTACCTAAAATGCATATTTTATTTATGTCCATTGAATGTTCTAAACATGTGATCTATTTAATATGGTGTATTGACAAGAAATGCCGTTTGGTATGACAATTCAGACAGTGTAAAATTAAAAAAAATATCTCTGATTTTTGTCGATTTCAGACTATTGTCCTTGTTATTCACAAGACCATATCTCGGCAAATAATCGTTCGATTTGCATGAAGTAGGTGTTTTTAAGCTTGTTATGAAAATGACAACACAAAATCCTCATTTAAGAAACATCTGAACACGTTTTCTCCTCTTATAGGTTTACCACCACCAATTACATGTAAACCTCCGAGGTGTAGTCGAATGTAGTTCCTATAATAAAAAGTAATCCCTCCTTTTTCGATGGAAATGGGCATTATAAGTAGGGGAAACCTGCCCATTTCTATTCGATTTTGTGGTTATATGTATAAGAAGCGTATTAATAGGTTTTACTGGATCACTGATGAACATTTTCGAAATTTCGACTCTATGTTTACACTTTGTGAGCAATGAAAACAGTCGATCAATAAAAACAGCTGTACCCTTGACCTGTTTAGTAAACAAACAATAACTTTCTTACATGTCTTGTGACCCCACGTTTTCTGGTGATTTTTCAAGTGGAAAAATAGTTTTCTATATGAACATTACACTGCTGCATTATCCATACTTGAGTTGAATTTGCAGCAAATCATTAATATGTGACACTTTAACATTGGTGTCTATGGGGAAAATAATTAGTGCTTTCATACCTATATAACTCTATGTAAACAAAGATGGCCACTGGCAGCCATGTTTAACGGCGAATAAAAATAATGTTCGAGTCGAATAACCACCTTGTCATGCTGATCATTTTAGAAAAAGTCCCATATCAATATCACTTATAGTTTTCAAGAAGTAGTCGTTACAAACTTATTTTTTAAAAATCTATTTTTAGCTGTGGCGGCCATCTTGAATTTCTGGCCAATCTGAAATTTGCTAGGATCAATTAGACATCAAGAGCAACAATCCTGTGAAGTTTCATGAAAATCCGTCAAGTAGTGTCAGAGGAGTAGTCGCTACAAGTTTTCATTATATAACTCTATGTAAACAAAGATGGCCACTGACAGCCATGTATAACATTGAATCAAAACAATTTTTGACAAGGACCAACATCATGTCATGCTGATCATTTTAGAAAAAGTCCCATATCAATATCACTTTCAGTTTTCAAGAAGAAGTCGCTACAAACTGGTATTTTGAAAATCTATTTTTAGCCATGGTGGCCATCTTGAATCTCCGGCCGACCTGAAATTTTGCTAGGATCAATTGGACATCAAGAGCAACATTCCTGTGATGTTTCATGAAAATCCGTCAAGTAGTTTCAGAGGAGTAGTCGCTACAAGTTTTCATTATGTAACTCTATGTAAACAAAGATGACCAATGGCAGCCATGTTTAACGTTGAATCAAAATAATGTTCGACTCGGATAACCATCATTTCATGCTAATCATTTTAGAAAAAGTCCCATATCAATATCTCTTATAGTTTTCAAGAAGTACTTGCTACAAACTTATTTTTTAAAAATCTATTTTTAGCCGTGGCGGCCATCTTGAATTTCCGGCCGACCTGAACGTTTGCTAGGATCAAATAGACATCAAGAGCAACATTCCTGTGAAGTTTCATGAAAATCCGTCAAGTAGTTTCAGAGGAGTAGTCCCTACAAGTTTTTACTATATAACTCTATGTAAACAAAGATGCCATCGTGGATTTCACATCAACATGAATTTTTGCTAGGATCAACTAGACTTTATGGGCAACATTTCTGTAAAGTTTCATGAATATCCATCCAGTAGTTTCAGAGGAGTAGTCGCTACAAATAAAAGTTTACGGACAGACGGACAGACAGACGGACGACGGACGCCGCACCACGGCATAAGCTCTGCTGATCTCTGATCAGAAGAGCTAAAAATAAATAATTTTTCATTAAAAGTTTTAGGGTCGGCCCCTTAAAAATATAGGGTCGGTCGGGCCACCGAAACACAGTTTGTTTGTTTTTTGCCTAAACATACGTACCACTTCGGATGTTATCGCAGCTTTGTAAAATATTCTGGCTGATGGACTGTCAAGGCCTTCAAAATATCTGCATGCAAACTCGTAATTCCCTACAACAAAAAAAGAATTGTAAATTTTAGTAAAACATTCAACGTATGCAACAAGAGAGACGCCTAATGGGGCACTCATTATACGCCTATTTCGAACAGATTTAATAGCATTTCTTTGACCTTTGACCTACTTATCATATAATCAATAGGGGTCATTGTTGCGTCATAGATACTTTCTATACACACTTCCAAGATCATAAATATAATAGCATACAAATAACAGAATGGTAGGAGATTTTTATGATTTGGTAACAATGATCTGGTAACAATGATCCTAAACTTAGACCTACTAACCTCAAAATCAAATAGGGGTAACAGTGCTCAAAAAATAGGATAGCCCGACGCCCGGGGCTCTTCGAAATCCATTCCGGGCCTGTCTCATTTTGCAGACGAGGAGCCCGTCGGGCCTGTCTATAAAAAAACAAGAGGGCCATGATGGCCCTATATCGCTCACCTGAGTTAATTTAAACCAATACAAGAGGGCCAAGATGGCCCTAAAGCGATACCTGAGTGCTGGCACATTATCAAACTTCTTCGAAATCTTAAGGTCATATATAATCTGTGCAAGTTTGGTTAAGATTGTTCAAGAAATGTGGGCTCTGTTGTGTATAACAACATTGATATAGACAGTTTAAGACACTGACAAAGTTTGGTAAAGATCAAATACAAAATGAAGGTGCTAGAGAGTAACACATTGGGCAGAGCCAAATGTGACCCCAGGGCTACATGTAATACTAGTATATGAGAGCTGTGTGCTTTGTGGTTTTAGAGAAGAAGATTTTTTAATTTTTTCCCTATACAAGTCTATGTAAAACATGACCCCTGGGGCTGGGCCAAATGTGAACCCAGGGTCACCATTTGAACAAACTTGGTAAAGGACCATAAGAGTATAGTAAATGCGAAATATTAAACCTCTGGCTCTTGTAGTTCCAGAGAAGAAGACTTTAATATGTTTCCTATATGTAAAACTGTGACCCACGGAGTGGGGTCAAATTTTACCCCAAGGTCACCATTTGAACAAACTTGGTAGAGGACCATAATCTAATAGTAAATGCAAAATATTAATACTCTGGCGCTTGCAGTTCAAGAGCAGAAGAATTTTTTCAGTTTTTCCCAATTCAAGCCTATGAAAAAATGTGACCCCAGGGTCACCATTTGAAAAAAATTGGTAGAGGACCATGAGCTTATAGTAAATGCAAAATATCAAACCTTTGGCTCTTGTAGTTTCCGAAAAGAATTTTTTTTTTCATATATAAGTCTATGTAAAACTGTGACCCCCGGGGCGGGGACAAATTTGACCCCAGGGTCACCATTTTAACAAACTAAGTAGAGGACCATAAGCTGATGCTACATGTAATACATGAGAGCTCCGTGCCATGTGGTTCCAGAGTTGAAGATTTTTTTCAGTTTTTCCCTATACAAGCCTATGTAAAACTGTGACCCCCGGGGCGGGGCCAAATGTGACCACTGGGTCACCATTTGAACAAACTTGGTAGAGGACCATAAGCTTATAGCAAATGCAAAATATTAAACCTCTGGCTCTTGCAGTTTCAGAGAAGAAGATTTTTTAAGTTTTTCCCATACATGTCTATGTAAAACGTGACCCTCGGGGCGGGGCCAAATGTGACCCCAGGGTCACCATTTGAACAAACTTGGTAAAGGACCATAAGCTTATAGTAAATGCAAAATATCTAACCTCTGGCTCTTGCAGTTTCGAGAAGAAGATTTAAAAAAAAAAAATCCTATTTAAGTCTATGTAAAATTGTGACACACGGGGAGGGGACAAATTTGACCCCAGGGTCACCATTTTAACAAACTTAGTAGAGGACCATAAGCTGATGCTACATGTAATACATGAGACCTCTGTGCCTTGTGGTTTCAGAGAAGAAGATTTTTAAAAGTTTTTTCCTATATGTCTATATGAATAAAATTCAAAATCTCAATATACAAACTTTGGACCCATGGGGCATGGCCATTTTTGAACCCGGGGACTTCATTTGAACAAACTTGATAGTCTAGACGTTGGCGATCATTTTAAAAGAAAAACTGTTGAAATCTGTCCAGCGGTTCTTGAGAAGAAGATTTTTTAAGGTTTCAACCATATATGGTAATGGCGGACATCTTGGATGTTGCACTGACCTAATTTTAACAAAGCTAAAAAGCATTCATCTAAGGATCATCCACGTGAAGTTTGGTCAAAATTGGCCACGCGGTTTCTGAGGAGAAGTTGTTTGAAGCAAAAGTTAACGACGACGGACGACGGACGAAGAGTGATCCCAATAGCTCACCTTGTGAGCTAAAAAAATATCCCCCCCCCCCCAAAAAATCAGTTTTACTGGATTTCAAGCTCAAGTTCCTCAAGACAAAATACTCCCATGTGTATTGTGAACTGTGAAAACACTTGCAATAAAGTAATTAAAATGTGTTATACACACATTGAGACAATAAGAAGTTTGAATATTTTGCCTGGCTTCGTGTCGGCAGTTTGTCACAACTTTGAGGTCGACAATTGTTGACATAAAACTCAATATTCTGCTATTAGGGTTGTGTTTTCTTTCCTTTGTGATAAGAAATACCGTTTTTGTCATTAAAAACACACTAATGCATGAAAAAAAATCGTTATTGATGGTATTTCGCTTGAATGTTTGTGAAATGTTCGGGCCGTAAAAGTGCGGTGTCATAGTAGTTCGGATGGTAAATAATTCCGGATAATTTTTTTTTTTTTTTTTTTTTTTTTTACATAATCAAATAAGAAAAACTCCTATACAAATACATGTTGGTGGAAAGAAAAATATATATACTGTATATGTATAAATACAGATATAAAGTATATTTCTATTCATTATTAAAGGTGTAAGGAGTTCCTGGAATCCTACTTTTAAATGAATTCTAGTCTAGGCTCCTAATTCTTTACTTGGAGAAAGTGGTGACAAAAAGAAAAAATATAGCCAGAGGAGGCTCTGATAGTCTCATAAAACCTGATTAAAAATTTGGCTCCAAGTTTAGCTCCAGTTTCACCAGGTCGGCTCTGATTATTATCGTTTGGCAAAAGTGCTATTACTCTCCTTTGCATTGGTTATAAATTACTATGTAATATTCTATTCTAACATATTTTAAATGAAATGGTAAATAAGTCCGCTGACCAGGGAGCATAAAGTGGTAGCAAAAAGAAAAATATAGTCAGAGGAGGTTCTGAGCTTGATTAATACATACGTAACAAAATTAATGTGTGCTATAAAAGTGAATAAAGACACATTTCCAATAAGAAAAAAATATTGGACCTTTCCATTTTAAATCAGGGCCTGTCCATTTCAAATCAGGGCCTGTCCATTTCAAATCGGGGCCTGTCCATTTTCAGAAGCAACAAGCCCTGGGCCTGACTCTTAAAATAATTTTCTTTGAGTACTGGGTAATTTTTCATCATGAAACTGTGTAAAGTTCCAATATTGTTAATCTCATAGTTTACAAGTTACAGTGTGGAAAGTCTTTCTCAGGACTGAGTCATTGACAGGTAAATGCAACAATTGATGAAGTAATACTTGATAGCAGACTAGGAAAAACTGGTTACAAAATAAGATCAAGATTAAGTAGGACTGAACACTACTTAGGGCTATTCCATTAAAACATACCCAGGACCCCAGGAAGGCAATTTAATAAACATCAATAGGTGAACAATATTTTCCGAAATTTGGTTCTTAAACCCTATTTTGCATCTATGGGTGAGTGTTCAATTTCCAAAGTGCCTTCCTGGGGTCTCATTTCTGTTTTAATAGAATAGCCATTAATATCGGTACTGTATTACAACATCAATGGAGATTCAAAATCACTGTAAAACTGTTGGTAAACGGCCACGAAATACTTTGTTTTGTTTTGTATGATGTTTTACGTCATTTTCAACACATGTAAGGTTATAATTATATGACGATCAATTTGTTTTTTTGGTGGAGACATAAGTGTGTGTGTGTGTAATTCGAAGGTTTAACGTCCCTCCACCAACAAAACGTCGTGAGCCCTTTCAGGTTAAGCCTTCCAAAGTATCTCCTCACCGTATGGGTACAATAGAGTCTGGACGATCCACGTTTCCTGGGTAGAACCAGTACTGTACACCTCCCGCCATCCGTAAGAATCGACACTTCCTCACAAGTCGAGCTCCCAGTGGGATTCAAACCCACAGCCTTGAGAGGCGAAGATTTACAACGCAACGCCGTTAACCATTCGGCCACGGAGACCACGAAATAAAAGTGAGTTCTGAGCTTTTAACGTCCTATTATGAGTATCAATGCTGAAGATGTGTACAAAGTTTCATTGTTGTAGACCCAACACTTTGAAGTTATTAGTCACTATCACTTGTCAGATATAACTAATGGACAGACTGATGAACGGACGCCATGACAGGCGAAGAGAAGATAAAAAGCCTTTACAGTGAGACATGCAGACAGAGACGTTTGTTTGTTTGTTTGTATGGTGTTTTACGTCATTTTCAACACGTAAGATTATGTATGACGGTCGATTTTTTGTGGTGGAGGCAGACCACCCACTTTTCCTGGGTAGAACCAGTACTGTACGCCTCCCGACATCCGTAAGAATCGACACTTTCTCACTTACAAGTCGAGAGACAGAGACGTACGTATGTACCAACTACCAGAGGCTATTAATATATCTTTTTTTTTGGTGTCTTTTTTTTCAAAAGTTATTTTTAAAGGGAATGTAGCGACACAGCCACACCATCTTTATTATTGAGAGTTCTGAAGAAAAAAAAATAAAGGTGAAAGAATTATCAAAATCGGATGATAAACAAAGAAGATATGATCATTTGCAAGTTCTGTTGAAACGGACATGGAAGCCGCCATTTTGAGAGCTATGACATCACAGTTCTAAATGACCGTATATGAAATATTTATAAATATGAAAAATTACTGATTTACAGGAAACAAATAACAGTAATTGTATGAAAAATATATATGCTTTATATGACCAGTAAAGGAGTTTGCATTCATTTGCACTAGTTTCTTTGCTTTAAATAATATTCATCAATATTCCATTATGGTAATTGGAACTATGACATCATAGTTCTAAAAATGGCAGCTCCCATATCCGTTTTAGAACAACTTTCAAATGGTCATATCATTTTTGTTTATCATCCGAATTTGATAATTCTTTCACCCTTTTCCAAATATTTCAGAACTCTAAATAACAGAGCGTGTTTTACTGTGTCGTTACATTCCCTTTAAGAGAAACATATATAGATTATATATAGCATTTTCAACAAACCAAACGTACATATGCTCGCTCATCTATGTACCGGTGTACTTGTCATAAAATGCATCCAGTTGAAAGCGAAAATATAACATTTTAAAAATATGTGTGATAGGATGATAAAATAATCTATTATCTTTCAATATCCATCCACAAATTTCAAATTGTAAAGTGTTTTCGTTGTAAAATTATCACCGCAAATAGGTAACATGAAGTCTGTTACAAAAAAAAACACGTTGAATGTTTTTATGTTAGCACCGGATGTTGGTAATATTTGGGAACATGTGACCTGATTTATTATGAAGCAAGATGGCCAAGCTTAAAACTAACAGACGACACCACAAAAGCAAATTTGATCAATTTTGAGACAGGCATGCTATTTTTTTCTGAAAAAGAGAAGAAAAAAAAAGTAACAAATAGGAGGTATTTGTTTTGTTCCTTTTAAAATGAAAAATATTTAATAATTTTTATTGTTTCCTGTGTTGACACATAGCGGCAATCTAGGTCAACACATTTGCATACAAATGACCTTATGAATAGACATTGCATGATGGGAATGGGATTTTTACAAACTACCCCAGTAATAAGCGAGCACCGGCAAACAGGGGAATCACTATACCTTGTGATAACAGAACTTTCAATGTCTGATTAGCTTGGTTGAAATAACGTGTCGTGTTGGCCTTCAGCAGAGATAAGAACTGCAAATATAGAAAACAAAATATTTGTCTATCAATGTTATTTCAGTGTTTCCCCACTTTTCCTGTGACAAAATTCCAGGACTTTTCCAGGTCAAATTTCATACCTCCATGTCCTTTAACTCATCGATAACAAAGTCAGTTTCAGTTACAACTAATCAACCCATGCATTATTGAACTATCTACTTTAATACTTATAGAAGCTAAAGACAGGAAAATTATCATTATTACTGAAATTTTGAAAATAACAGTATATAACTTTGGCAAACGTCTTTTTTTTCGTTTGACTTTTGCTGTAAACTTTGACCTTGATCTTTGGTTGGCGGGAGTTTTACCTGTTATATAGAGATTATTTAAAGGATGTGTCTGATTATCAGAAATTCATTCATCCTCTCCATGGGATGAACTTTCTGAAATATATATGTTTGATCCTATCATTCATTGCAGAGTTATGGACCCGACAAGAGCTTGACCTATGACCTTCACTGCAACCTGTACCTTGACCCTAGGTTTGCGTGAGTTGTCATAGTCTTCATGTGATGAAGACTATCAATCTTTATTGCAGAGATATGGCCCAAACAAGAGTTTGACCTTTGACTTTCATCATCACCTTGACCTAGCCACTAGGTTGACGAGAACTGTACATAACACATTGTCTCAATGTGGTGAACCTTTCTGCAAAATATATTTTTGATCTAATCATTGGCCTATTGTCTGGGGCGCTTGTTTCAGCCAACGTTTTTTCTGCATTAACTCGAGCAATTTAAATAATACGTACATCAGTTATATATCATTAGAACTGACATTTTTAGTGGTAAATAAAACTACTTTACTTTTGAAAATGTAAATTCCTTGTTGGTGTGACACCAGAAAATTAAGAAATGTCCAATAACTTCAGTAACACTTCTTATTATATAACCTATAAATAGACGCGTTTTCATTGGCTAAAAAGTAATTTTTTAGAAAAAATATCTAGCGATATTGACCTGTTTTTTTGATATTGACCTGTTTTTTTGATATTGACCTGTTTTATATAATTGTTTTTTTGATATTGACCTGTTTTATATAATTGTAAATTCAGGGTTATATAATAAAACAGTTATGGACTTTTCAGCTGTTATACATGATGTTGATATGCACCAAAAAATCATTATTGACCTCGGCTATCGCCTCGGTCAATAATGATTTTTTTGGTGCATATCACATCATGTATAACAGCTGAAAAGTCCATAATTGTATAATATTTTGCTATAAAACTTTCAGGGTGTCTTAATTTACTAATATCCAACAGGGTGTCTTAATTTACTAATATCCAACAATATAAAACCATTTTTGGATAAAAATTCTAAGAAAAAATATTTTTCTAATTTTTCATGCAGCAGAATTTTACATTGAAAATAACCCATCAAAAACAACTTTCCCACATGAATTATTTATTTTTCAACCAATTTTGAAGAGTAAGGTATTTTTATTTACCACTAAAAATGTCTGTTTCACTGATATACAACTTATTTAGGTAGTATATTAATTTTATCTTAAAAGTCCAAAAAAAACTTTGGCTGAAACAAGCGCCCCAAATAATAGACATGAAAGCCGAATGTATGGGACAGACAACCCTAATACTATATGCACCCCCAATTCACCTCCGGCGGCAGGGACATAAAAAGTTGATGCTACCCTCCCATCCACCATTGCCAAATGACACTCGTTAATCTCGTAACAGGATAATTGCGGTATCATTCCAAATAAATATCACTGTCCGGCTGGTTTAAATGTCAACATACATGGGCACAGATTAACTGTTTTGGACTAGGAGCCAGCTGGGCCCCTTGCTTGCAAAAGTTAGGGACCCAGCTTCAGAATCATTAGCACAGAGTGTCGCATGTCACTCTATTCAGAGTGTTACATTAAGGTATACCTACATATACGTATACTATCTAATAAGTCTGAATCTCGTCTACTCTTAACTATCTATGAATACTTACATAGTCAAAATACTCTGTGAGACCCTTTGCAGCTACTTTCTCTATCAAGGATGAATACGCAGTGGGCGTGAATAAGACGTTCTCTTCTTGGGCCTGTACAAACAGCTGTAAACAAAGAGCATTTGTAGCTGATAAAATTTGTATATACAAGAACAGTATTCATTATTTTGTCTAAGGCTATTAAATGTATTCATTACTGTGTTTAAAACTATTAATTTGTACAAATATGCACAGGAAATGTATTCATTATTTTGTCTAAGATTATTAATCTGTACATATACATACAGGAACTGTATTCATTAATTTTTTACAATACTATTAACTTGTATTCATTACTTTGTCAAATAGTATTGAATGTATTCATTATTTTGTACAAAACTATTAAAACGTCACCTGGGGCGTGTCCACATTTCTGAATATCGAATTTGTCCTACATGTTATTATGTTGCAGGTTAAAGTTAGTAAAATTGATTGTGTCTATGGATAGACGGCCGCACAGACAGACAAGGGTTACACTGTATACCTCTTCCATTATGTCGTTTTTGTTTGTTTGAATCATGTTTTACATCATTTTTAACACATTTCAGGCCATATATGATGGTCTATTTCATTTTTGTGTGGTAGAGGCAGACCACTCCATTTTTCCTGGGTAGAATCAGTACTGTATACTTCCTGCCATCCGTAAGAATCAACACTTTCTCACAAGTTGATCTCCAGTGGGATTCAAGCCCGCAGCGGTGAGACAAGAAGGTGTACAACACAACGTTGTTAACCGCTCGACCACCATGTCGGTGCAACACATAAAACAACTTACCTCTTTAAAAGCCTCCATGTCATTCCTGTATGCCTGACCAATGATGGCAGCAACACATAAAACAACTTACCTCTTTAAAAGCCTCCATGTCATTCCTGTATGCCTGACCAATGATGGCAGTAACACATAAAACAACTTACCTCTTTAAAAGCCTCCATGTTATTCCTGTATGCCTGACCAATGATGGCAGCAACACATAAAACAACTTACCTCTTTAAAAGCCTCCATGTCATTCCTGTATGCCTGACCAATGATGGCAGCAAAACATAAAACAACTTACCTCTTTAACAGCCTCCATGTCATTCCTGTATGCCTGACCAATGATGGCAGCAACACATAAAACAACTTACCTCTTTAACAGCCTCCATGTCATTCCTGTATGCCTGACCACTGTGTCGGTGTAACACATAAAACAACTTACCTCTTTAACAGCCTCCATGTCATTCCTGTATGCCTGACCACTGTGTCGGTGTAACACATAAAACAACTTACCTCTTTAACAGCCTCCATGTCATTCCTGTATGCCTGACCAATGATGGCAGCAGAGAAGGATGACTGCTCCAACTCAAACCCAATTTTCCTAAAAATAGTATGGACTTTAATATTCACACTCATGTTTGAGATATATTTTACGACATAAATAATAAATAATTTTCTTTGGCTTGGGTGAGCTAAAAGGAGCACCAACTAGCAGGGTATATACACCCATCGTATAACATATCTGGTTCATACAAGACATTATTGGTAAGCTATAAGCTGTACTGAAGAATTAAATCATGGGAAGATGTACTGGAGGTATAATAAATAGAGGATCTTAAACAAATTCCCATTTCATATAAGATTTATGAAACTCGTTATGAATTATTTTTAATTTTAACTCGCCGAGTTATAAATTATTTTAATTTTAACTAGCCCTTTGGCGAGTTAAAATTAAAAATAACTCATAACAAGTTTCATAAATCTTATATGGAATGGGAACGAGTTTAAGATCCTTTTTATCACATAACATTGCAATCAAATTAGTAAAAATTAATTCAGATGGACATAGAACCGCCACGACGTCAGACACACCTAGCGCCAAAGCGTCATAAAATATGTGATGTTGTAACGGCGCGTCTCACACATAACATTGCGGATAAAAGAGTTCGTGTTTTACCTCTTTACAAAATAGCAGTTTACGCCAACTTTTTAACAAACCAACAACAATGTTTTGTATATGGTGCATGTTTTTTTATAAGCTGTCACAAATAATAAGTTTATGACTCAGATCTGGGTGAATTTGTAATAAATAAAATAGTTTCAGTTAATAAACTTGCGTAGTGTTACAGGTTTAACTCAATCAATCAAAATCGTTCCAGGTTGTATTACACGTGTGTCATACAATAGAATATTAAATGGGTGTTCGACACTGCTAACAAGGGACGTTATGTGATAAATTATGTTCTCTTCGAATGCAATGCTTATAGACAGTGAGGTGTATATCAACAAAGTAACTTTCTTTTATAGTATGATTCTGACCTTTAAGTAGTAAAACCTTTATGCTACATTTTCCAGACAATAATAGGAAAACTATTTACCCACCAATATATGAATTATATTTACACTAAATGTGATGTATCGGATCTAAATGTGATGTATTGGATCTAAATGTGATGTATTGGATCTAAATGTGATGTATCGGATCTAAATGTGATGTATCGGATCTGTGATGTATCAGATCTAAATGTGATGTATCGGATCTGTGATGTATCGGATCTAAATGTGATGTATCGGATCTAAATGTGATGTATTGGATCTAAATGTGATGTATCGGATAATCAGACCTAAATGTGATAGACCTAAATGTGATGTATCGGATCTGTGGTGTATCGGATCTAAATGTGATGTATCGGATCTAAATGTGATTATCAGATCCTAATGTGATGTATCGGATCTAAATGTGATGTATTGGATCTAAATGTGATGTATTGGATAAACAGACCTAAATGTGATAGACCTAAATGTGATGTATCAAATCTAAATGTGATGTATCAGATCTAAATGTGATGTATCGGATCTAAATGTGATGTATAGGATCTAAATGTGATGTATCGGATCTGTGGTGTATCGGATCTAAATGTGATGTATCAGATCTAAATGTGATTATCAGATCTTAATGTGATGTATCGGATCTAAATGTGATGTATCGGATCTAAATGTGATTATCAGATCTTAATGTGATGTATCGGATCTAAATGTGATGTATCGGATCTAAATGTGATGTATCGGATCTGTGGTGTATCGGATCTAAATGTGATGTATCGGATCTAAATGTGATGCATCAGATCATTCCGTGTTCCTTATCAATAACTTTCAATATTAACTCACTTTACATCTTTGAACAATCTCATGGCAGTTTCATGGTCTCTGAAAGAAAATATAAATCAATTTAAACCGCATTTTCGCATTATGCGTAGCAATGTTTATTAGTTATAATAAACAAAAACAAAATAAATATGCACAAAAATACATGTACAAAGTTTAGGACATCGACCGACAATATGCACAAATTGTCCAGTTAATAAAGCTTAAAAGTTCAAATTAACTTCTAATTTTATCTTCCAATCAGAAACTCTTAGTACATAGAGATTGTAAAACAATAATTACACACAATTAACCTTCGTCACAGCATCTCAAGCAGTTTCCGACACTGCCTGTATCACAAACCTGAAATGACCTACCCTGAAATGAGGTATTAATCAGGATAATTACAGATGTATATAAATAGTTACCCTGCAATAAAATGTCCCATGATTAGGCTGTTATACACTGGAAGGGAGATGGCAATCTCAGACTGCTTCATATGCTCCAGGATCTTACTGAAATATAGTTAGTACATACGCATTGTAAAACAATAATTACACACAATTAACTTTCGTCACAGCATTTCAAGCAGTTTCTGACACCTTGAATTGAATTGAATGTTGTTTAACGGCTCATCAACACAGTATAGGTTATTTAGAGCCGCCCCAGAGAGAGGGGAAGGATACATAGGATCCGGGATCCGTGCCCTACTCTTATTATCGAATAGATTCCTATGGTTCTTTAAGGTGCTCGGAGGATAGACTGATACACGGGACCGCCCGGTTTACGTCCCCATCCGAATGACGAGGCTAAGGGAAAGTGTCTTGCCCAAGAACACACCGACGAAACTCAGTGGCACCACGGAGGATTGAACCCGGGGCCTCCGGTTACAAATCCACCGTGCTACGGACTGCGCCACGCCTGCCCTCCTTGACCAAATATGTACATTATCGACTACATGGTTTAATTGCAATGAATTGCTGTTTAACAGTGTCAAACTCATACAAGACCTTAAGACACAAACATTATAAATTACCGTAACTGAAATTCCCTTATTGTGACATAATCAAGAGATTGACTGTTTGATTGTTTTTGGTTTAATGTAACTTTTCAGCATATTTAGGCTATGTATGAGTCGTTTTTTTTGGAATGTAGGCAGACCACCCACTTTTAACTATTTGCTTACCTGGCTGAGTTCATGTCCCCAATCTTACAGTATGTCTGTATAAACCGTCCCAATATCGCCTGTCAAAGAGAACATGAAAACATGCAATAACAGGAATGTGCATCAGACATGTGGTTGAGGCACTCTGACATAGGGAGGGGTTCTGCATGTTGTCTTGATGAGTCTATGCGAAATTTTGTTTTAAAATCCGTCCATACATGCGAGATTTATGGAGCAGACACAAAATGGACCTCATTATATGCATATAAGAGGTATATGACTTATGACCTTGACCTTGAAGTAACAGAATGGGGTGTTGCGTTCTGCACGTCGTCCTAATGAGTATTTGTGACAATTTATTAAAAAATCCCTAGTTGCGAATAAGAGTTATGGAGCTAACATACTGGGGACATATGTGTGATTTTTTTGGAATGCACTTTATCCATGCCCCAATGAACCAATTTCACATTCTTCTCCCACACCACAGAACCTTCCTTATCCGATAGTAGTATCAATGCCAAATTGTCGGGTTTTTTTTTCAATTCAAGGGCAAATAACTCACTTCAATATCATCAGATATGCATTTTTGAACAACTTATCCAAGATATTATATTTTATACATGTTCTGTGAATTGTATGTTAAGATTGGATGAAAAATGGAAGTGAAAAAAATCAAGCAACAATACATACTCCATCAGGGACAACTTTCTGCTTTTCCATCTGCGAGAGAAATTCTGTGGGTGAATACTGGTGGTCGGTGATGTGGTAGTTATGTAACACAATCTTGTAGTGCATAGCAGTCATGTCCACTCCTGAATATACAATAATGGTATGTGATGGTAATCCACTCAAATTAAATGTCAGATGGGGAGACAGATTCATAAAAGCTCATAGCTTACTTCTGAATCCCATTCCTGATGATTGTATATTTAGTTATGTAATTCATGTAAATGTATAAGTGTATGACGTAAAATGTATACACTATTTTTGAATGAAATATGTTTAAACTAACTTAGGCCATCCTTAAAAATATATTTGTTTGCTGTTTCCCGATCCTGGATTTTGTAAGTGGGTAGGTAGGTAGGTGATTTTTTTTTTTGCCAAGACAGTAAAAACCTTTAGAAATGAAAGAAAAATATACTAAAAATAGTAAAAAAAAAAAAAATATCTTAAAGAACTGCTATAAAAGGTTTTGGGTAGGGCCCTTTTTCGTGGGTGATAGGGAAAGAGCAAACCAACAATTTTTTATGGTCGGCCTTAATTAAATGATTGATTAATCGATTGTATAACCGACTGATTAATCGTTATTTATTGTTTACATAATGTTTATTAGCATAAATGACCTTTAATAGGTTTTAAATATATTTATAACTGTATCTTATTTTTCATTTGCAGTTTTTAATTTGTGGATGGTTTTGTCTTTATACGATTAAATTATTTGTAATTGCTACTTCATTCTTTCATGATTCATCGTTTTTTGCGCACAATATGACCTATTTATGTGTCGACGTGCCATAAAACACCATTCATTCATTAATGTTATTTACACTTAGGCCAAATAAAATAATATTTGTGGTTCCAGTAACGATATATGCTCCTTCACCGGTGGTTACAGATCTTTTTTTTCCTGAAAATTTACGTTTTCCCAGGATTTCGTGCCCAGGGCTGTACAAATAATTTTTTTAGCCACTAGTCCGGGACTAGTCACCCTGTCAAAAGTGACTAGTCCCAAAAAAATTGTGACTAGTCCCAAAAAATGGACACAAGTCCTGAATTCTTTCGATTTCTCAATATGTTAAAACTGCGTCTTGCATACTCATTACAATTCATTATACACAGTAAAGGAAACAATCCTTATTTAGTCTTCAGACAATTAATGTATGTTTCAGTGGTATAGTCTATATACTGATAGATTGTAGACTGTCATTGGGTGAAACAGTAGCAATAGTAAGGATCACATCTGCATTTTCAAATTTCAGTATAGATATTGAGTTTCATATTATAGTTCAGATAATCATTTAATCAGGGTCGATATATATTAATGTATAGTGACCCTGATTTAATGTAGTAGAGAAAAAAAGTCATAACTTTATATAGGTAAGGGGCTACAGATGAGATTCTTAACTTTATTACCATTTTACCTATTAATGCAAAAAATAAATAACATGTGAATCAATATAAACATTTTATTTTTATGTTTTTGTGTCCACTACACCAGATGAGTTTGACTTTTTGATTGGCTGTGCATCACATTCTACATTTTTCCTTTTTATTTTTACTTTCACTTTCGCTTTCATATTTTCCCTATTTTTAACACTGAAAAAGTTCAACAAACTCATTTTGAAATGTAAACATTAGCACTGCCAAATACGAAATCAAACTGATTATGTATATCAGTTTGTTTTGTTTTTATTTCATTTTTTTGACAACTCAATTCTTCGAATGTAATTAGTACACTATGCACAAACCGTTACCCCACCCGCCTTTCATGTCCGTTACAATTACGCTCAACAATACACTGAGAAACAATAAAAACAAATCACACCTACCATTTTATATCAAACATACTTCCATTATCAAACGTCCTTAGTTTCTTTACTCATCGAAAGATTGCCGACAAATCGGCCTGATTGCTAATTAATCAACGTGTTATAGAGTTATTGTTTCATTGTATCGCCATTTTCAGCTCACCACGTGACGAACAGATAATCACGTGACGAACATGTGTAGTAGTCATTTCATTGTCTAGCGGGTCTGGATTAAAATAGATCGGGTCAATTGATTGGATACTGTCGACAATGCCGACTGTCAAAGTAATTTGGAGGCGGGACTTCCGGCATGGTTGATTGTTGATAAAACTGCCCGGGGCAATCGCTGATCGCCGCTGTGGATGCTAATTGCATTACGGAAGCGAGTGCAATTAAAGGATTACGTTGAGAAGAGTGCTGGGGTTGTTTTATGACAGGTGGCCGACTTTGTTAATTGGACAAATCTGGGATCTGGGACTGAAATCTTTAAAACAGTGACATGCCCGACTTTCTCTTTTTTTAAAATTGGACTAGTCCGGGACTGACATCTTTGAAAAAGTGACACGCCCGACTTTGGTTTTGGACTAGTCCCGGGCGTCGGGCTATAGGATTTGTACAGCCCTGGTGCCATGGACACATTAGTGTTTTCTTTATATTAACACATGTGTGTGTGTATCTTTGATTATTGATATACTGAACACTATATGCATCTTAATTGTGGCCAAACATGTAGATGGCACTGACAGTATCAGGGTTCCCCCAAGATGTTCAAAAAGATGTCTTTCATATGAGATACAATTCTCATTTAGTGAAAGGACTTTTTTTTTGGTGTAACTGACATTATTTGTGTACATAAGATCATGGACTATATATTACCAAGTGATGTGAATCTGTTTAACATGTACTCCGTCCAAGCTATGCCATCAGCATTGTTCAAGTCCTTGCAGACACAACTTCTCAGCACAGTAGAGGCATCACTAGCTGTCAACATATCTAAAATGACAATGTATATATAGGCTTTCAACTGGATCCAAATGTTTTAGAATCCTGTAATGACTGGTAAGAGTTTTAATACTACCAGTATGGGTCACTAGTTTTTGCACTACCAGTAAATGTCACTAGTTCTTACACTACCAGTAAGCATCACTAGTTCTGACACTGCCAGTAATGGTCACTAGTTCTTACACTACCAGTAAGCATCACTAGTTCTGACACTGCCAGTAATGGTCACTAGTTCTTACACTACTAGTAAGCATCACTAGTTCTGACACTGCCTGTAATAGTCACCAGTTCTGATACTGCCAGTAACGGTAACTAGTTCTGGAACTGCAAGTAATTGTGACTTGTTCTTACACTACCAGTAAATGTCACTAGTTCTTGCACTACCAGTAAGCATCACCAGTTCTGACATTGCCAGTAATGGTCACTGGTTCTTCAGTACTGGTAAGCATCACTAGTTCTGACACTGCCTGTAATTGTGACTAGTTCTTACACTACCAGTAAATGTCACTAGTTCTTACACTACCAGTAAGCATCACCAGTTCTGACATTGCCAGTAATGGTCACTGGTTCTTACAGTACTGGTAAGCATCACTAGTTCTGACACTGCCTGTAATGGTTACCAGTTATGATACTGCCAGTAATGGTAACTAGTTCTGACACTGCCAGTAATTGTCACTAGTTCTTACACTACCAGTAAGCATCACCAGTTCTGACATTGCCAGTAATGGTCACTGGTTCTTACAGTACTGGTAAGCATCACTAGTTCTGACACTGCCTGTAATGGTCACTAGTTCTGACACTGCCAGCAATTGTGACTAGTTCTTACACTACCAGTAAATGTCACTAGTTCTTACACTACCAGTAAGCATCACTAGTTCTGACACTGCCAGTAATGGTCATTAGTTCTTACACTACTGGTAGCATCACTAGTTCTGACACTGCCAGTAACGGTCACCAGTTCTGATACTGCCAGTAATGGTCACTAGTTCTTACACTACCTGCCAGTAAGCATCACTAGTTCTGACACTTCCAGTAATGGTCACTAGTTCTTATACTACTGGTAAGGGTCACTAGATTTACACTGCCAGTAATGGTCACCAGTTCTGATACTGCCAGTAATGGTAACTAGTTCTGACACTGCCAGTAATTGTGACTAGTTCTTACACTACTGGCAAGGGCCACTAGTTTTGATACTGCAAATAAGGGTCACTAGTTCTGACATTGCCAGAAAGGGTCACTAGTTCTGACACTGCCGGTAAGGGTCACTAGTTCAGACACTGCCAGTAAGGGTCACTAGTTCGGACACTGCCAGAAAGGATCGCTAGTTCTGACACTGCCAGAAAGGATCGCTAGTTCTGACACTGCCAGTAAGGATCGTTAGTTCTGACACTGCCCATATGGGTCGCTAGTTCTGACACTGCCTGTATGAGTCGCTCGTTCTGACACTGCCAGTATGGGTCGTTAGTTCTGACACTGCCAGTAAGGGTCGCTAGTTCTGGCACTGCCAGTAAGTGTCACTAGTTCGGACACTGCCAGTAAGGATCGCTAGTTCTGACACTGCCAGTAAGTGTCACTAGTTCAGACACTGCCAGTAAGGGTCGCTATTTATAATGCTACAAGTAAGGACCTCTTGTTCTGACACTACCAGTACCAGTAAGGGTCGCCAGTTCTGACACTACCAGTAAGGGTCTCTAGTTCTGACACTACCAGTAAAGGTCTTAGTTCTGACACTACCAGTAAAGGTCTCTAGTTCTGACACTACCAGTAAAGGTCTCTAGTTCTGACACTACCAGTAAAGGTCTCTAGTTCGGACACTACCAGTAAGAGTCGCCAGTTCTGCAAGGTCCGACAAATCTTTAAAATCTGTGGTAGCCTGGGCTACCAGAAACTGAACTTGGTAGCCCGGCATGCACCAGCGGACTCACGGCGAATCCTTAACATTTTTCTCAGTTGTATGTAAATGGATTTACCAATAAAATTATTTCTATAATATATGAGTTTTGACTTTGTTGTTTTACCACTATAAAAATAAAACAAATTATCAATTTCCTTTTAAGTAATTTAGAGGCATTTTATAAAGATCTAAATCTAGGCTAAATCTAAATCTAGTAAGGGTTTAACTAAATTTTAAAAAGATTATTTTAAATCATGTGGGTGCTGAAGCAAAATTATTATAAAATGCCTCTTAATCATCTTAATCATTGAAATGGATGTTTTATTTTTTTTATGATAGTCATTTGTACTTAAAAGTCGTCATCAAAAACGTGTAAAAAAAATCGACTCTAAAATCTACAGTCCAGTATTTTTTCTTACATTTTTACGTTAGCGTTAATAAACAATAAAGCCTCCTTATAAAGTTGTAATAAACACGTGTCTACTATACACAGGCTAACGTCGACGGCTACACGCGCAAACAAATACATTACAATACTCACAAGACTTTATTTAGTACACGTTGCTAACGGACAGGAGATATGATGACGTAGCGTGTACTGAGTTCATAAAGGAATGAACTACACACGTTTGTGTTACATGTACATAACACAAGCACGTTCAAGTCGTTTGTAAACGCAATTTTTTTAACATGGTGGTCAACACTAATTGATAAGCGTACAATGTTTTTGAATTCTGAACAAACTTTTTGCATTAATAATCAAATTAAGAAAGCGCGTGACATCTTGATAATTTCAAAGTTCACATATAAACAACTTTTCCCGATAGTTTTTGTTATTGTTTACCAGGGCCTTCAGTTCAGGAAACAGAAATTCTTATAATTAGTATGGTGCCATGATGCAGCTTTTTTAAAATAGCGTCGTTCAGGATTGTTATTCGCTTTTTGATTGTGTTGGATATAATTATTGACGAATATAAGTTTGTGATACAAACTATACAAGATAAAACAATAAACAATTTGAATTTGACCTTTATAATTTACTGTATTAATACAGGTATTAATAGTGCAATTGCGAACGCCGATTTCTTCCCGGTTGCTGTTTCCAGAGTAAACACATTTGTTTTAAAACAATTATTTCGCAATTAAAAAAGAAAACTACAAACATCCAGTCAGTTAAATCGCCGTAAAACCCCGGCGAGTTCTCACTGGGATTCTCCGCGATGATGACCGAGAATCCTCATATTTCAATCGCGGTGGATAAAATTGACCATCGCCGCGGTGAAATAAAATCGTCGCGATGAGTGGGAATTGTCGTAATCCGCGTGGTACCATCTGTATTATCATTTGATTTTTGACTTCTTTAATTGTCTTAGTCAATCGCCAGGTTTTTATTGCAATCAAATTTAAACTAATTCGCACCTCAATAAAAGGAGACACAATCTTCTCCCATAATGCCCCTTGGCCATCCAATCAAATGTTTTCCAGTAATGTCCGAGTGAATAAATTATTGACGCAACATTGTTATTATCCAATCAAAGTGTACCCTAGTATTAAAACAACTAATGAATATTAATGAGTGATGCATGAAGGTAACTAATCTGTCAATCGATCTGGTCCGATCACCCGTGGTGTCTAAACACCTTGTTAATTGGTGTTATTATCGACGCGTACCCGTGGTGTCTAAACACCTTGTTAATTGGTGTTATTATCGACGCGTGGCGGTGTAATCTTATCTGACTAATTAGCTGGGAACACAGGATTTTATGATATGGATTAGAGCTAAAATCTGTTTTTTTGCCGGGCTACTTCAAAAGAAAATTTGCAGTAGCCCGCCGGACGCGAGATAGAAACAAGAGGCCCAAGAGGGCCTGTGAACGCTCTACTGGCTGTTATACCATTGATGAATCGAGTCGTACTACATGGTGTCTAGAGTGTACACAAGGTTTTTCAAGTATTTGACCTAGTGACCTAGTTTTTGACCCCATGGGATCCATTTTCGAACTTGACCAAAATATAATTAAGACAACATTTCGACAAAGTTTCATCAAGATCGGGTCAGAGATATGGCCTCTAGAGTGTACTAGTGACCTAGTTTTTGACCCTGTGTGACCCATTTTCGAACTTTAGCAAGCTATAATTGAGACAAATATTCTGACAAAATTGCATCAAGATCGGGTCAAAAATATGGCCTCTAGAGTGTACACACGGTTTTTCCAAAGTTTGACCTAGTGACCTAGTTTTTAACACCATGTGACCCATTTTTGAACTTGACCAAGATATAATTAAGACAAACATTTTGACAAAGAGTGTACACAAGGTTTTTCCAATATTTGACCTAGTGACCTAGTTTTTAACCCCATGTGACCCATTTTCAAACATCACCAAGATATAATTAAGACAAATATTCTGACAAAGTTGCATCAAGCTCGGGTCAAAAATATGGCCTCTAGAGTGTACACAAGGTTTTTTCCAATATTTGACCTAGTGACCTAGTTTTTAACTTCCTGTGATCCATTTCCGAACTTGATCAAGATATAAGTAAGATAAACAATTTGACAAAATTTCATCGAGATTGGGTATCAAATATGACCTCTAGAGTGTACACAAGTTTTTTCAAGTATTTGACCTAGTGACCTAGTTTTTGACCCCACATGACCCATTTTTGAACTTGACCGAGATTTCATTGAGACAAACATTCTGACAGTTTCATCAAGATCGGGTCAAAAATATGGCCTCTAGAGTGTACACACGGTTTTTCCAAAGTTTGACCTAGTGACCTAGTTTTTAACACCATGTGACCCATTTTTGAACTTGACCAAGATATAATTAAGACAAACATTTTGACAGTTTCATCAAGATTGGGTCAGAAATACGGCTTCTAGAGTGTACACAAGGTTTTTCAAGTATTTGACCTAGTGACCTAGTTTTTAACCCCATGTGACCCATTTTCAAACTGGACCAAGATATAATTAAGACAAACATTCTGACAAAGTTGCATCAAGATCGGGTAAAAAATATGGCCTCTAGAGTGTACACAAGGTTTTTCCAAAGTTTGACCTAGTGACCTAGTTTTTAACACCATGTGACCCATTTTTGAACTTGACCAAGATATAATTAAGACAAACATTTTGACAAAGAGTGTACACACGGTTTTTCCAATATTTGACCTAGTGACCTAGTTTTTAACACCATGTGACCCATTTTTGAACTTGACCAAGATATAATTAAGACAAACATTTTGACAAAGTTTCATCAAGATTGGGTCAGAAATACGGCTTCTAGAGTGTACACAAGGTTTTTCAAGTATTTGACCTAGTGACCTAGTTTTTAACCCCATGTGACCCATTTTCAAACCTGACCAAGATATAATTAAGACAAACATTCTGACAAAGTTGCATCAAGCTCGGGTCAAAAATATGGCCTCTTAGAGTGTACACAAGGTTTTTCCAATATTTGACGTAGTGACCTAGTTTTTGACCCCACATGACCCATTTTCGAACTTGACCGAGATTTCATTGAGACAAACAATTAAGATAAACATTCTGACAAAGTTGCATCAAGCTCGGGTCAAAAATATGGCCTCTAGAGTCTACACAAGGTTTTTCCAATATTTGACCTAGTGACCTAGTTTTTAACTTCATGTGACCCATTTTCGAACTTGATCAAGATATAATTAAGATAAACAATTTGACAAAGTTTCATCAAGATTGGGTAACAAATATGACCTCTAGAGTGTACGCAAGTTTTTTCAAGTATTTGACCTAGTGAACTAGTTTTTGACCCCACATGACCCATTTTTGAACTTGACCAAGATATAATTAAGACAAACATTTTGACAGTTTCATCAAGATTGGGTCAGAAATACGGCTTCTAGAGTGTACACACGGTTTTTCCAAAGTTTGACCTAGTGACCTAGTTTTTAACACCATGTGACCCATTTTTGAACTTGACCAAGATATAATTAAGACAAACATTTTGACAAAGTTTCATCAAGATTGAATCAGAAATACGGCTTCTAGAGTGTACACAAGGTTTTTCAAGTATTTGACCTAGTGACCTAGTTTTTAACCCCATGTGACCCATTTTCAAACTTGACCAAGCTATAATTAAGACAAACATTCTGACAAAGTTGCATCAAGCTCGGGTCAAAAATATGGCCTTTAGAGTGTACACAAGGTTTTTCCAATATTTGACCTAGTGACCTAGTTTTTGACCCCACATGACCCATTTTCGAACTTGACCGAGATTTCATTGAGACAAACATTCTGACAAAGTTTCATGATGATTGCATCAGAAATGTGGCCTCTAGAGTGAACACAAGCAAAAGTTAACGGACGGACGACGGACGGACGACGGAAGACGGACAACACACCATCCCATAAGCTCTGCTGGCCCTTGGCCAGTAGAGCTAAAAAATGGTAGTCCGGATCTCGACTTTTGGTAGCCCGCGGGCTCCGGGCAGAGGATTTGTCGGACCCTGGTTCTGACACTACCAGTAAGGGTCGCTAGCTATAATGCTACCAGTAAGGACCTCTTGTTCTGAAACTACCAGTACCAGTAAGGGTCGCCAGTTCTGACACTACCAGTAAGGGTCTCTAGTTCGGACACTACCAGTAAGGGTCTCTAATTCTGACACTATCAGTAAAGGTCTCTAGTTCTGACACTACCAGTAAAGATCTCTAGTTCGGACACTACCAGTAAAGGTCTCTAGTTCTGACACTGCCAGTAATGGTTGCTAGTTATAATGCTACCAGCAGGGTTAAATAGTTATGCAGTATAATTGTCTCCAATAGTTTTTCTAGACCTTGGTTGGTCGAATGTTGTTTTACGTCATTTGCTTTTAAGAAGACCAGAGGAAATAAATGGAAATGAAATAATCCAACAAGACAGAGTGATATGCATAAGAAATATTTTGTAAACGTATTCAGTACCCTTTCATTAATGCAAATTTACGTGGATTTATAAGCATCTTCTCAATAGTGCTGTTAATCAAACTTATATCTTACCTTCCTCTGCCACCAATTTCATGAAATAATGGAACTCGGCAGCATTAATTGATTCGCCGGTCCTCGTGCGCATATCCACAGCCTTACAACACTGATCAAAGCTAGAGGACCCTAGCAATCTCCTGCCCTGAAAGTCAAACTTCTTCCAATATTCACTCGCAGGATAGTTCTCAGGAAAAGTAAATGTTGCATTCTCGGTTTTCTTTACTTGAGTGGAGAATGGTCGTCCTATATATTTGTCTGTCTTGTGAAATGGACATCTGGGGGAAAAAAATGCAATAAATTGTGTATGGCATGTGCATACCAACTTTGTAGTGATGGGCATTTGTTTGAAATGTACTATCGATCATCCGTTACATTCCGTTGGAGTGTAACCCAGTGAACAAACTGGAGGGCCACATGAGCGACAAAAATGAGCCTTTATCACCGTCACTTCGCTTTTTTCCATCCCAAGACCAAGTTTAAGACCCCGTCAATATGACCATTTCGCTTTTTCCCAGCCCTCAAGCAAAGTGAAACCAGTCCTTTAACAGACCTGTCTCAGGACATGCGTAGACATCGCTGGAAAAGGGATTATGCCAATTGCTGTGATCGATCACAGCCGAAAACCTGCGGGGAGCATACTTTCCTACAGCTATGATATCCCCCGAGGCAATTTTCGCACCTCGCCATTTTTTGTTTACAAATTAGACTGTACAGGGAATACACCACTTATCCAATAAGATAGCGTATAGCTAAACAATTGACCAATCGTAGGTATGTTACAGTTAGACACGTGATCACAACAACAATCTGAAGATAATTGACCTGAGGTGATTAAATGATACTGCCGAATAATGATTAGAGTTGCATTTTCTTAATTGCTTTCTCTTCCTAAGATGCTTAATCCCCATATGGCCTATATAAACAAATGTGCTTTGTTTATAAGCTAAACACAACCATGAACAGCTTTGCTGATGTTAATTAAACTAATTCAATTGTATATTTATAATAAAAAAAAGTTTTCCTCCATCCGAAATTATGTACCTATCCAAACTACTACGATATAGTACTTTCCCGGGTGGAAAATTCAGTTGAAGCCTGAAGATTACATTTTTTTATGAACACAATCTGCTGAATAATGATGGAATCAATTTTACATAAAATGGCATTATCATGTCAAACATATGTCGAAAAATGGACCAGCCTTGGCGGAAGGGAAAAAAAGATTGCGGGGCCTTTTTTCAGAAATTGGGGAAGGACCTAGATACTCATGATGGCAAGGACTTGATTATTAAGGCAACTGCATCCAGTTCAAATGTGTATGGCTATCACTGTTCAGTTTAATTGAAATTTGAGATCCAGAGACTTGCAATCTGAATTTTTATTATTACATAACTTCCTGTGTGGGGAATATATATATTTATCATGTTGCACTAGTGTAATAAAAATGCAAATGCAGGCCAAATAATCGTTCTTTCTTTAATGTTCAGCTCAATGTGCATATTTTAACCAACTTTTTTTTTAATAAATTCAATATT
Organism: Cyrtodaria siliqua; assembly: GCA_037043455.1. Lineage (NCBI taxonomy): Eukaryota > Metazoa > Mollusca > Bivalvia > Adapedonta > Hiatellidae > Cyrtodaria > Cyrtodaria siliqua. Next base: position 321,741 of record JAWPHD010000800.1, on the reverse strand, counting down.
AAACATGCAAGATCTTCTATTTCATATTCTTTAAAATATTTTTTGGAAATCCTCAATGGAAGGCAGATAAAGATTAATTAGAAATTTTAATATTGAACAGCACCGTAGCTATCATACAAATGAGGTAATTTGGATGCACTTCTCTAACTGGACATCTTTCGTGAATCATGAGAAAGCATCTGCTTTTGATTTTCAGATGAGATTGACCTAGTGTGTTAAAATACACGTTTAATGCTCTTTTGAAATTTTTCGTATTGGCGAGCATCAACGTGTATTGATTATTGCACATTTTACGACTGGACTTTCCCAACGGAATCTGTTGGGAAGGTTTCACGCTTTTAAACAGCATTGTTTGTATATTATATATGCATAGGTTGAAAGAAGATTTTTTTTGGAGTCGATTGGTGTTTCAAAATTTACCTGCCACGATGAAATATCTCAGATTATCCAAATTTATCACGAATATATTGACACATTTCCGAATTATCCAAACTTACCGCCATCTTGTTGAAATTCTTACCCAGAGTTCAATGCGCATATTAGATCACCATATGCAACCCACCATGCACCGTTGATAGAATAGAATAGAACCGTTTATTGCTACAATCGTAAAACATTTTGTACATAGTGTGTTTAAACTACACATATTTCATGCCGATTTAAATTTTTTGTTATATTTTATTATTTATAGTATTGTTAACATTACTTGTTTTATTCGTTTATTATTCTACAGTAATAAAGAGTATATAAAATATATGAAAATTAGCAGTTGGTCAAGATAATAATAATGAAGTTGCAAGAGTGTTCACAAGGACGACGACGGGCAACTGACAACGGACAAACTCGTCATCTCATAAACCCTGGGGTGGGGGTGGGGGCGGGGGGTGAGGTGGATGGGGGATTTGAATACTAGTGACAGTTATTGTTTTCGAACACAAAATCACCATGTTCAGCTCTACCAAACACACAACGATTTCTTTTTATAAATCACAACGCCCCATCCTAGCTCAACTAAATTTGGGACTTGGTTTCCTTATAGTATGTTGTAAAGGGTTGCTTAAGTAATGTTGCCTTCCGCAAATTCTGGGCTCCCATGGAACCCAAATTGTGAAGGCCCATAAAATGTGCAATAAAGGCAGATCTAGGTTTGCATGTAAGCTGGTGTATATATAGTTATAATTTTGGATTGGGATCTTATATCAGTATGCATCTTATTTGTACTTCACCCATATTTGGGCATGGGCTCCCTCCTCCCCGCCCCCCCCCCCCCCACCCCATACACAGCCCTCTCCCCCTCCATTTTTTTTTACATATTTCCGTTGTTTTGGTCAATTCTTCTGTTGTTTTGGTCAATTCTTACACATAATAGCTATGTTGCTCACGCAGCCCAGCCCCCCCGCCCACCCCCACCCCCACTCCGCCCACCCCGCCCCGCACTCGACACTCATTTAATTATATTTTTACATATTTTTGTGTTGTTTTGGTCAATTCTTACACATATAGCTATGTTGCTCACCAGCCCACACCCCCACACCCACTCCGCCCCCCCCCCCCCCCCCCCACTCATTTAATTATTTTTTTGAATATTTTTGTGTTGTTGGTCAATTCTTACAAATGTAGCTATGTTGCCCCCACCCCCACGCCCGCCTTCCAACACCCCAGGGCCTCCCCCCCACCAATACTCGAAACTCAATTTGTTTATTTATTTTTTTAACATATTTCTGTCTTGTTTTGGTCAATTCTTACACATATATCTATGTTACCCCGCCCCTACTCCGTCCCCGCCCCGCACAAACCCCCTGGCACCCCCGCCTCCCCACGACTCTCAACTATTTTTTCTTCTTCATATTTCTGTATTGTTTTGGTCAATTTTTACACATATAGCTATGTTGCCCGTCCCCACCATCTTCCTCCCCCCGCCCCCACCGACTCGAATCTCTATCTTTTTCTTCATATTTCTTTGTTGTTTTGGTCATTTCTTACATATATTGTATTGCTATGCCCCCGCCCCGCACCCCCCCCCACACACACTAAACTCCCCCCTCCCCCCCCCCCCCCCCCACTCAAGACTAAACTATATATGTTTTTATATTTCTGTATTGTTTTGGTAAATTTTATTATCTCTACTGGCCAAGTTCGAAAACCAACCAGATCGGACCAGTAACGGCGGAGTTACGGCTGTTATATTTCCACTCGAAACTCGATATATATATATTTTTTTTTTTTAACATATTTCTGTGTTGTTTTGGTCAGTTCTTACACATAAAGCTATGTTGCACACCCCCACCCCATGACGCCCCTCCCCCCACCTCCACCCCTACTGGAAACTTTTTTCTTTTTTACATATTTCTGTGTTGTTTTGGTCAATTTGTGTTACCCCCCACACCCCCACCCCAAACCATCCCAACACACCATCATCACTACCACCCGAATGTTGTTGTTTTTTGCATATATCTGTGTTGTTTTGTTTTATCAGTTTATCAATATGTTTCGCCCCACAACCATCCCACCACCACCCGATTTTATTTTATTTTTACATATGTCCGTGTTGTCATGTTTAATCAAATATACAACTATATCACCCCCCCCCCCCCCCCCGGCCCCATTGGTTTATGGGCTCCCCTCACATGGAGGACAGGGGGAGGGAAATTGTTTTCATTTATCTTCCCTTATTGGATATTAAAATTTTAATTTGAACGCAATCATTTACATATAAAGCAATTTAGATTAAATTCAGATACACAGACGAAATATCAATAAAAAAAAATATCCTGAAATGAGGCCACAATAAACAATCGCCAGGTATCCCCTCCCTCCCCGAGTTGCCTTTCGACCACAATTTTTTTTTAAATGACAGCAATTTTGGATTAAAACTGATAAAAATAAATGAAATGTCACCCTGCCCCAAATTTTACTATAATTTGTATGAGATTATAACAATAATTGTTATATCGGCCCGAGTTTCTATACCCACCCCACCCCCTCACATTGTTTTAGCCTTGTTTTCTGATGGTATATACTGGCTATACCATTTATTATTCTCTGAATAGTCGAGCTGTGCTGTTCTCCTACAGCTCTTGTTTAATATAAATTTCCATATTTTACAGATTGTTTAGTGGGTCGCCCCCTGAATCCACCCGTAAACTCACCCACCCCCTACACACTAAATGAAATGAACATAACAAAACAAAATAAACAAGCTTAAGTTAGGTCATGGACATACAGTAGGTCAATGGTTAGGTGTTTTTTCCCCCAGATCAGGCTATAAAACAAGCGAGATTTTTTTAATTTTTCTTTTAAGAGAATGTCTGAAGGGGTAATATATAATAAATATCCCGGCACCCTTCGCCCATTACCTTTTGTTAACCTAAGACTTGAAAACTTTATACTACGTACATTATAAACAACGCAGTTTCGTGACACGTTGTCCACAGTGGAAAATGTGTACTTATGCGCATGCGCATGCAACGTTGGGAGAAACGCGCACTTGTCAATATATTGTCAATACACATGTATAGCGATCTACGAAAAACCGATATATTATGTAAAATATACTTCGGAAAAAATAAAACCGAAAGTAAATGGTAAATAACTTATTATTTTGTTAGATTATCGTCATGGTTTACGCACATAAGTCTGATAAGCTGCTCAATTTCGTTCGAAAATCACATGGGTGTTTGAGCGTTTTTTCCAGTCGCGTTTTTTGCAAAGGAAATTAGGCGTATATGCAGTTACATAGAACGTCAGAATAAAAAAAAAAACTGCATAGGAGCCAATTTATTAGGCTAGAGTATGCCCAGGGACGCCCCTGATAAAAAAATTACGTGTTTAGGATATCCATCCACAGTCAACGTGAATTCTCTCGTGGAAAGTCGATTGTCTGCAAACTGCAATGCGCACAGGGCACGACTAAATTATCGCGAGCGTAAGCTCGCCTTACGGTTAACGCGTTGTTGATTTTCTGAAATTGCCATACTAAGGCAATAAAAATCTTCGTCAACCAGCTAGAGTTACCTGCCCGTAAAGTTGCATTGTGCTAAAAATACGATTCACCGTGCAGGTGAATCGTATTTCTAACACGTCGTTATAACCTCACATGAACGCCGAGCGGAGCGAGGTGTTATTCGAAGGAAAATAAAGCTAATTACACCGAGATTACATCGAGACGTTATACAACTAATTTCACCGAGCGAAGCGAGGTCTTGTGCATTGAATATAACATACATGTAAATTAAGATGGTTTGTTTTCGATTCTTCTCTCTTCTATTCTATCCATTGTTTTAGCAGGCTCAGTCCATTCAATTCAACATTTTTTTATTTTTTTTAAAAATCTAATTTGTTCAAAAAAAAAAAAAATCCACGATTTAATGCTTGATTACGTTTAAATAAAAGTGAATGCGTCAATATTTATTATTTAAAAAAATAAAGATAGAATATAATAGCCTGGTTCTCTGGTTTAAAATAGAATAGAATAGAATAACTGTATTTTCCAATCAAGGACCATCACTGGCATTACATTCACAGTACTAGGTACTACCTTTGTGAAGGGCAAAACTATAACCAGTCTTTGATTGCAGTAAATGTAAAAACAATCCAAAATATGATCAAATTTGATGTAGAAGCACTCGAGCAGATGTTTTGATTTTGCATTGAGTTTAGAAAACTCCACTGATGTACAGTATGAGTATTGCACACATTATTTAATCGCTGTAGTCTATTAACTTAAAACGACGCTTGCCACTGTTCAGCAACAACAAAATCAACGATTTAATGCTTGATTATGTTTAAATAAAAGTGACTGCGTCAATATGTAAGCTAGTTTTACTCTTTTTTTTTATATAAGATCTACATGCGGTGATTTTGAGAGCAGTCAAATTTCATTGAAAATACAGTATGACAAAAGGACTAAGAAAGCTGGCTAAGAGCTGACCATCCTACCTTATAGTAATACATGTCTGAGATTGTGTGGACTGTGTCATTGCTTTTTGTTCAAATTGTATTTAACAACCTACTGCGCCATTTAAGACTCAATTACACTTATTAATAATAAAATTCACCTTAAACAATAGTTATATGAAATGATAATCATTCGCCTACCTTTTTTATGATATCCTTAAATTGTTTTTGCGAAACCAAAGGCGGTAAGTGAAATATCCTTTCTTTTGCTTAAAAGCACAAACGTAAACCTTTTTTGATCTTGGTAGACAAAGTCAAGCACGTACTGTACTGTAGACGTAATAGTACGTGACCATTATGACAATTTGCAATGCTGATTACGTCAGACAGTGACGTTCGACGTAATACTAATTTCAAGAGGGGATATAGAGAGTGGTGACTTGGGAACATGGTATTAAACGAACTGATTATTTCAAATGACACATCAGCAATGATTTGTTTGTTTGTTTGTATGGTGTTTTAGTCATTTTCAACACATGTAAAGTTATATATGATGGTGGATTTTTGGGTGGTGGAGGCAGACCACCTACTTGTCCTGGGTAGAACCAGTACAATACACCTCCCGCCATCCGTAAGGATCGACACATACTCACAAGTCGAGCTCCCAGTGGGATTCGAACCTGCAGCGGTGAGAGGCGAGAAGGTTTACATTGCAACGTTCAGTATCACATGAAACAATTCATTCCTATTCCTTCCTACCTGATCATTGCTGCTAACTGAAGGCATTTACATTTAGGAAATAGGAACAGATTGGATCATCCTGAAAAGTCTCATAAAAAAAAATGTATGCATACATAATTATACTGATCATGCTTATTCAAGTTCACCTGACACTTACTCACAATTCAAGTCATTTTTTTTCACAACTGTGGCCGATTTGCTTCACAGTTATTATTATTAATTTATTTCTTTTATTTATTTATTTTTTATTTTATTTTGGAAAATATTTCCACCACTTTACTTGTTCAATATTGTTTTGTTTTGGATATGTTCATAGAAGAAAGTTTATCTAAAATGTTTCATATTATCCTGTTCCCACACAAACAATGTATGTATTCAATACTTTTTTCACAAATTAGGCAGTTTTCTCACTTTTTTCTCCACCAAAATGACCAGGCTAGGGTCGGGAGTCTTCACAATTTTTAGGGGGTAAAAGCACTGCCAACATTACAATGGAAATCACACTGCAGTGCTTGGTTTGATTTAGTTTAAACTTATTTATTTTACATCGATTGTAACGAAAGCTCTATGAACTTATTTGAATCACTCTCGATGTCTTCCTGGGTAGAACCAGTACTAAGCAATGCAGATAAAGTGTCTTGCTCAGGAGCACAACGCATATGGCAATGGCGGGAATCGAACTCACGACCTTTGGATCATGGGTCCAACGCTCTACCACTAGACCACAGCGCTCCACGGTTCGATTTTGAAGTAATAGAGTATAATGTGTATATCCCCATTTCGATTTCGAATAGTTATGCTTAAATAATTTGTTGAATTAGTTTTTTTAGAACGGAGCAACTGAGTTGGGTTTGAAAATTCCTATGTTATAAGGTATAACAGTATGAGTAATATTACACAATGTAACCATTTTATTTACTTAAACCGACGCTCGCCATGAGGCAGTGCCTTATTCATATTAGCTGGTGTAAAGCGAAGGCTCTCATCATTAAAAATACGTTTATAAAGTGCAAACAAACATGATAAGTTGCAAATGTTTACCTGTACTGCACATCAGTCTTGAATTATAGCTGGTCCAGACGACGAACGCGCCATTTTTCCGGCTATTATGAAGTGCGCTTGCGTGAACAGAAAACAGCGGGAAATCGAACTATTGAGGCCCGACTGATGGGTTAGTAAGAACTTGTCCAATTCCACTGAGTGGTTGACTTGAGCCAGTTCATGTAATTCAACAGTATGTTCTCATCGAGTTGGTTGAATTAACCAACAAGATGAGACCATACTGTATTTTGTTGTAGCATGTCTATTTCACCTTTCTGCCGTACTGTGACTTCCAATAACTGATTGTTAGAGTAGGCTACATCATTTATTTTTTCAATTAAACGATTTACACGACAAATATATTCATTCAAAGACAATACTGTTTACATAAATACATTACACAACTAAACTCTCCTTGCAACATGCGGAAACAGGCACGGTATAAAGTATCATGTGAATATTAGTCTCGATCACCCAGTTCTTCTCTCAACGCTGTCAGCTTGTCTTACTTGCTGATATCCGCGTAGCATAGTGTAGAGCAGAAATCAGAAGCCATGCTATGTGATCATTGTTTGTTTGTTTGTTTGTGTGTATGGTGTTTTACGTCATTTTCAACACATGTAAGGTTATATATGACGGTCGATTTTGTGTGTTGGAGGCAGACCACCCACCTTTCCTGGGTAGAACCAGTACTGTACACCTCCCGTCATCCGTAAGAATCGACACTTCCTCACTTACAACAGGGAGACGTACTCCCTACTTACAAGTCGAGCTCCCAGTGGAATTCGAACCCACAGCGGTGAGAAGCGAAGGTTTATGCTGGGTGACCCAGGTTACGTGAATCTTAGTAAAACACTTTCGCAGACGTGGTCTCGATCATCCAGACATATCGCCATACTTATCTACATGTCTTCAAATAACGTTTCCTCTCGATCTGAATGGTATTTACGTCGTTTTAAGCACATGCTAGGCCATATATGACGGTTGTTGTTGGTTTTTTTATGTTTTTTTTGGGTGGGGTGTGGTGCGGGGTAGAACCAGTACTATATACCTCCCGTCATTCGTAAGATCGACAATTTCTCACTTGACAAGTCCAGCTCCCAGTGGGATTCGAACCGCAGCAGTGAGAGACGAGAATGTTTTAGACGCAGGGGTTTTATTATCCCGGTCACTGCTCAAACGACATGCATTGTTACGTAACTATGCTATGGGAAAATGTTGCAGTATAAATTAAAAAAATGCATATACAAACCACAGGAAATTATATATTTTAATGTTTGCCTTCTGTTATATTATAATTGTCTATGAAGGACCGTAACAGTGAAATGTTAGTGTTGTTATTCTGCGGTCAATCAAACGTATACTTTTTCAAATGCAAGCACACTACATACCATCGTGTGCAGAAACGAATTTCCTATCCAACAATACCTTCTTCTTACGATCCCTTGTAAACTCGCTGAGATATCCGAGTTCAAAGTCACCAAAGTGCAATTTCAATTTGCTCGTCCTTTGCCGTGGTAAACGAATGAATGTTACCGAAATCAGGTTTCTGTTAATTTCGGCGCGGTATTCCAGCTTCAAATCGCAATCAATTCACTAACGTAAAGCACCGATCCGTAAATAAATCTATATTTTATCAGTTTGCATAGTCCGTATCACAAGAAAGTCACAGAACAACGAGTATTTCGCCACTTGTTATCGGCACTAGCAGACTTTACAAATGAAACCGCCATTTTGAACTGATTTAAGAAATTCGTTTCTGCTCACGATGCTGTATAGTATGTTTGCATTTGAACAACACATACGTTGATTGACCGCAGAATAACACTAACATCTGTAACAGTTACGGTCCTTCATAGACAATTATAATAACAGAAGGCAAACATTAAAAGATACAATTTCCTGTGAGCCAGATCCCCTCCGAATTCTTGTACATTTTGGTTGTTGTTTTTTCAAGTCCAATAAAAGTCTTCATCATCATCCCATACATTTGAGTGGTGGCAGAAAACAATGGGCGTGACTCCAGCGAAAAATGCCCTGTCTGCAATATAATTTGCAGCAACTCTGCAGTTCTGCAGGTGAGATGGTTCTATGCTCATAGTTTTGATATTGTTTATATTACTGAACATGGAAGTCAAGTGGTTCCTCTTGATATTTGTATGTGTTGGTGTGCAGTAAAACCCAATTCAACTCGCCTGTTACATACATAGCGGAGCATGGCATGTGACACTTGTTTTTCACACAAAAGCTTTAATCTGTGCAAAAAAAATAATTAATAATTAAAAATAAATAAATAATAATAATATTTGATAACTGCCCTCGTATGTTAAACAGATTCGAGACTTAAGATATCAATATTTTCATGGACGGACCTCATCTCGCCGACCAGTGAAAACATGTTTCTCGTGCGAGAACGTGCGGCTTTGTTATCACAAGTCAAAACACAACTCTTCGTGAATATCGAGAAAATATAGCTTGTGGTTGGCTAGATGTACACGATTGGATCGGAAACTATGGACAGAGGGGACGTTACAGCTAAGAACAACACAAACATACGCATACGGTCTATTAATGTCCAGAGACACTTATTATGAACTATTTTGATTAACTGTATCACAGGTATATGTCTCTATCAATGAAAAGAAAACAGGATCCCCTTTCTAGCTCGACTATTCGAAGACGTCGGCGTCCCACATCAAGATTTGCGTGTAAGCTGTGTTTAGAAGTCTATATCTATTACATTTCTTATCCTAATACAACCAAATTTGGCCATGAGCTTCCTTATAGCATTATGTTAAGGACTGCTTAAGTAATGTTGGTTCTTGTAACCCCTGGGCTCCCATGGAACCCAAATTATGATAGCCCTTAAAATGTGTCTGTTTCACATCAAATTTTGCGTGTAAGCTCTGTTTACAGGTCTATATCTCTTACATTTCTTGTCCTAGCTCAACTAAAGTTGGGAAATGGTTTCCTTATAGAATGTTGTAAAGGGTTGCGTCAGTAATTTTGCCTTCTGCAAATTCTGGGCTCCCATGGAACCCAAATTGTGATGGCCCATGAAATGTGCAATAAATAGAGGATATTTGTTTGTTTTGAGTAAATATAGGATTTATTTTCATTGAGAATTGAGAAAACTTATATTTTCACGAGTGCTTCAGAACTGTCTCACTTCGAGATGCCTCCGCCTCCCACACTCGAAACTCGATTTTTTTCCTAGATATTTCTGTGTTGTTTTGGTCAATTCCGGACGGACGGAGAGAGAAAGAGGAAAGAACTAACGAACGAACGGACGAACGATTTGTTTTGTTAGTTTGTATGTTGTTTTAAGTCATTTTCAACACATGTAAGGTTATATATGACGGACGATATTGTGTGTTGGAGGCAGACCACCCACCTTTCCTGGGTAGAACCAGTGCTGTACACCTCCCGCCATCCGTAAGAATCGACACTTTCTCACATACAAGTCGAGCTCCCAGTGGGATTCGAACCCGCAGCGGTGTAAGGCGAAGGTTTACAACTCAACGTCGTTTAACCATTCGGCCACGGAGACGCTTAACGGACGGACAAACGAACGAACGAACGAATGAATGATGAATGAACATCAAACGAACGAACGAACGAACAAACGTACGGACGAAAACATTTCAAAATTGTATGTTTCTAAAAACGCTGGTGACTCCAAATATACCAAAATATGACTTCAGAAACTTTATGGTCCAGTACCTAGGAATAATTTCTGAGCAAAAAACTGTCGAAATGTGTTCAGCAGTTCCTGAGAAAAATATTTTTTTAGATATAAACTAGTTTTAGTAATGGCGGCCATCTTGGGTGTTGACCTTATTTTAATTACTTTGAAAACCAGTGATATCAGGATCACTTCATGTGAAGTTTGGTCAAAACTGTTTCTGAGAAAAAGCCGTTTAAAGTAAAAAAAAAAGAAAAGACGAGGAGTGATCACTGTATACTGTATACTAGTTCATCTCTGAGCCTTTGGCTCATATGTGATAGATTTATGAATAAACAAGAAAAAATATTTTTTTTAAATGTTACATTCGTTTGTTTTTCATTTAATTCTTGTGAAACAGGGTCATGACCGTTCACCTGAATTTACTCCTGTCACATCCACAATCAGGACTGAACACGGGTACCACGATAAAGGCAAGTAAATACCATTTCGAGTGATACCTGTCTCTATGATACTTTCAAAACGTTGAACTCGACTCAAAATTAGTTGAGTGGACAACATATTCCGTATCAAAATGTCCATTTATTATCATCGTCGGAAACCACTTTCGGTTGCAAATATGTTACTCTCCATTCGTGATAAATGGAATGATAACTTTATCAGTCAAACGTGGGTTCCGACGATGATTTTTTTATTGTAATTATCATATACTTTTCAAAAAAACGGACCAACCCCTAAACATGTTTCTTCTTCAATTTTTATGCAATATCTACTTTAAAAAATGACAATAAATAGGGCCGCCCAACTTACAAGTATTTTGTTCTGTTTGTATACGCCCGTCTTGACAGGACGCATGTGACCAAGCACGACGGGCGGCGGAGGGCGGCAGCGGCGGCGGCGGGCGGCCGTTTATGTAGACTGGAGTAGTTTCCAATTTTGATGAAACTTGGAAACACTGTTTATGGCCTCAATATCTCGCTAAAGACCGATAGCCAACGCTATTGCTCAAGAAACATCGAAGTTATCGCCCTTGGATTGTTGAAAATTGAAAAAAAATGACGGTTTTTGCTCCATAACTGGAGCAATTTTAATTCAATCTTGATAAAACTCGGGCTCAATGTTGATGGCCACAACACACTAGCTCGCTCAATTTTGATAACCACCGCTATTGCTCAAGAATCACCGGAGTTATGGCCCTTGGATTGTTGAAAATTGACGGTGTTCTCTCCATAACTGGAGAATTTTTAATCCAATCTTGATGAAACTTGGACACAATATGTATGGCTACAATAGCTCGTTCAAGTTTGATAAAGTTCGATAACCAACGCTATTTGCTCAAGAAACACCGGAGTTATGACACTTTGATTTTTGAACTTGAATTGACCAGGTTTGCGGTTTCCGTTCAATAACTTTAACATTTATAATCCGATCTTGATGAAACGTTGGGACAATGTTTATGGGATATTATCTCAGTCAAGTTCGAGAACCAGCCACGTTGAAGCCATATTGCCTGAGTTATGGCCCTTTAATTTTAGAAAATTTATGATTTTTGCAGTTTCCGCTCACTAATTTTGACATTTATAATCCGATCTTGATGAAACGTGGGGCATAGTCAAGGTAAATTTGTACATGCCGACGATGGTCATATAAATATGAATTCCGTATGTATGACGGGCGTATTGTGTGTCAATTTGGCACTCTTGTTTAGCGTTTAGAGTCTTTTAAGAATTACTAAAAAAGTAAAAATAGTCATATCAACCGCCTGGCTGGCTGATAATATATCAGCCCTGATGTCAGAAGTGAAATCTAGTACGTATTGTATATGTATAACTTTCATATTTGTTACCAAGTATATGATAAAATGCATTATTAAATATCTGCCTAAATATATAGTGAACAAAAAATGTTTAGCACGACTTTTAGGGACATAGATTAAACATATGAACATTGACATAATTACTAGAAATGCTCGCTAAAGATGTGATTTTCATTTTTTTTGTTATTTCGTTATTTTCTAAGCAAAAGTTATCTGTCATATATTAAAAACAACTTATGTCATTATACAAACGTATTGCTTTGAACAAATATAATGTTTGGCATTGATAAAAACCGCAGAAATGTGTTCACAAATGATTGTTATTATCAAACAAATAAATGCCAAATTACCTCCATTTTCATTGAAATTTGAACGATTTTTGAATATCTATACAAGTATGTTCTCATCATATTTGCTTTATTTTTATCTGAGACTTTGTTTACAAATAACTTTGTGGCATTATTATTTGTCATATCTATGTCACTTTATCATTGACCCCGAACATACACGGCTTTGTATCTCGTCTCTGGAAATAACATGAATTGTATGTGCTAATTTTTTTCTCAGTATAATAACACATTTGCTATTAAACATTTTTTATGAACATGATGACATTTTACAAAACTCAAGCAGAGCTTTATTTTATAGAAATATAGTTGATTTTGGTTTTAATAAATACTTAGATGTAGTAGATATACGCAAATACAGAATGGCCCTGTCTCGCTTAAGAATTTCTTCGCATAGGCTGGCAGTAGAATCTGGAAAATGGCGAAAACCCATGTGTACCATTTAATGATCGAAAATGCACACTTTTTTTCAAGTTTTAGAAGACGAGTACCATTTTGTCATCGAATGTCAAGCTTATCAGTAGATGCATACTAAATATATCAAAAAGTATTATTGGGAACATCCAAACTGTTTTACATTTTTGAAATTAATAAAAAGTAAAAACACTACTGAGATTAGAAATCTAGAAATCTATGTATACAAAGCATTTGAAAAACGATACACAATGCTTAGAGTGTAAGTTTTGAATATGTTATGTAGTGAATAATAATCAATTTTTGTTATATGATATAAGTTAAACATATATGCCAGTAACTCCGTCTCTTACTGGCACAAGTGCGTGTAACGTATATTTTCTTAAAATGACAGTGTAACTAAAACAATAACACAAATTTACCTTTCAGTAATATATAATGCCATTTGTTATTATAACTATGTACCTGAATAGATTGTTATCTATATATATCAGGATATGTACTTATGTATGCCATCTTACCATGCCACAATTGTATCATAAATGTAATTATTGATGCTATGCTCATGACTCTTGTTAGGGTTATTGCATAATAAAGAATCTTCTTCTTCTTCATAGAAACCATTCAACCAACAACCGCTCCAATAACTATGAAGTCTCTCCACTCATTATCGCATTTCGACCCTCACACAATACCACACGGGACAACCGACCTGATACAATTGACTCATACAATTGAATCAATGTCAGTTCGTGGAACGGTCAACGTCTGATAAGAATATTGTCGTAAACAAGCACATACGTGAGAAAATTTAATTTTCCCATGTGATCCCATGTATTCACGACAGCTTTCTCATACCATTACTTTCTCCGTATATCGATATACACTAGAATAATTTGTATGCTCATATCAGCTTTTTTAGTGCCGTAGGACTAAATAGTTTCAACCAGACAGCACAAGAAAGCAATGTTTTCCGATTGTTTTAGTAATTTCAGCACAATTTGAACACCACTTTTCCAAATTTAAGATTTCTTATGAAAAGTGTAGATATTACTCATATTTTCACTCTCTGCCTTGTCTACTTATGCGAATTTGAAAAGAAACTGTGGTCTATGAGTGGGATTAAATGATAAAAGTGGAACATAAAAGTGGAACATAAAAGTGGACATTAAAGTGGAACGGTCAATGTCCGTTGAGCATTTCTGACTGAAACGGTAAACGGCTGTTGATGGGTACTGTAAACGTTTGTTTGACAATGAAAATGTATCCTGATATGTTATGAATTATAAGTAAATGTTAATGTGTTTTTGTTGTGGTCATTATCGAGTACAATTTATTTAGACCTAGATTGCTTAAATGCATAGGCAAAGACTGTACTTGAATTGAATTGATTGTTGTTTCACAGCCCATCAACATAGTAAGGTTATTATTTATTGCACTGCGCCTCAGCGTGAGAAACGTTTTTTTCTCTCCGCCTGTTATATTTGGCGGTTCGTCCGGAAGCAAAATATGTCACAGGGTTTATTGGGGATTGAAAATGAAGTCGTCTAAAGCTCTATATCGAGGATACGAAGACGTTTATTTCTGTGTAAAACAGAAGTATATATTCAAGTTAAAGAATGAATAACTTGATACAAAGTATTATACGTCTGTTTTCTCAAGAACGAAAACGGCAACCGGCGCATTTCCTTCCCATGACCGAATGCCTTTAAAAAGGAACTTCCGTTTCCTCTAATATGGCGGGAAATAATACCGTTAAGCTTAAGGTACCTGACACACACGCACTGGTGAAATTAATGTGCAGTAAAATAGTGACAGATATTAATGCATATCTCAACAAGAAAAACTTGATGCAAAGCATCAATTCGGCGCCAAAATTTTGAAGAATTAAAACATACGTTATTAAATAACAGTACACGTGTTTATCAGTTATTTTAACTATCTTATCATCAGTACTAAACCTTGGTATATTTAGTGGTCATGGACATAATATTAACAAACGTTGCTATGTTGACTTGGTTAAATGTATTTTGAAATAACTAGGTCATTCAGACAATTTTCCAAACGGCCCGGCCAGACATCACGGCTGTCCACTATGACCTGCCCAGGCTGTGTAAGAGCAGCCCGGCCAGACATCACGGCCGTCCACTATGACCTGCCCAGGCTGTGTAAGAGCAGCCCGGCCAGACATCACGGCCGTCCACTATGACCTGCTCAGGCTGTGTAAGAGCAGTCCGGCCAGACATCACGGCCGTCCACTTTGACCTGCCCAGGCTGTGTAAGAGCAGCCCGGCCAGACATCATGGCTGTCCACTATGACCTGCCCAGGCTGTGTAAGAGCAGTCTGGCCAGACATCACGGCCGTCCACTATGACCTGCCCAGGCTGTGTAAGAGCAGTCCCGCCAGACATCACTGTGTGTAAGAGCAGTCCGGCCAGACATCATGGCTGTCCACTATGACCAGCCCAGGCTGTGTAAGAGCAGTCCCGCCAGACATCACTGTGTAAGAGCAGCCCGGCCAGACATCATGGCTGTCCACTATGACCTGCCCAGGCTGTGTAAGAGCAGTCCCGCCAGACATCACTGTGTAAGAGCAGCCCGGCCAGACATCATGGCTGTCCACTATGACCTGCCCATGCTATGTAAGAGCAGCTCGGCCAGACATCACGGCCGTCCACTATGACCTGCCCAGGCTGTGTAAGATCAGTCCCGCCAGACATCACTGTGTAAGAGCAGCCCGGCCAGACATCATGGCTGTCCACTATGACCAGACCAGGCTGTGTAAGAGCAGTCCCGCCAGACATCACTGTGTAAGAGCAGCCCGGCCAGACATCACGGCTGTCCACTATGACCTGCCCAGGCTGTGTAAGAGCAGTCCCGCCAGACATCACTGTGTAAGAGCAGCCCGGCCAGACATCATGGCTGTCCACTATGACCTGCCCAGGCTGTGTAAGAGCAGTCCCGCCAGACATCACTGTGTAAGAGCAGCCCGGCCAGACATCATGGCTGTCCACTATGACCTGCCCAGGCTGTGTAAGAGCAGCTCGGCCAGACATCACGGCCGTCCACTATGACCTGCTTAGGCTGTGTAAGATCAGTCCCGCCAGACATCACTGTGTAAGACCAGCCCGGCCAGACATCATGGCTGTCCACTATGACCAGCCCAGGCTGTGTAAGAGCAGTCCCGCCAGACATCACTGTGTAAGAGCAGCCCGGCCAGACATCACGGCTGTCCACTATGACCTGCCCAGGCTGTGTAAGAGCAGCCCGGCCAGACATCACGGCCGTCCACTATGACCTGCCCAGGCTGTGTAAGAGCAGTCCGGCCAGACATCACGGCTGTCCACTATGACCTGCCCAGGCTGTGTAAGAGCAGCCCGGCCAGACATCATGGCTGTCCACTATGACCAGCCCAGGCTTTATTTGGATGATACTCTATATAGAAAATGTTTACATTTTAATACAAGAAAAACTTGATGCAAAGAGTCTGCGCTCATAAATCTACTTTCGTTTTCAATACATTTGTCTGCATTTGACAGTCAAAATGAAGCATTACAAAATTAGCGATTTCCCGTAAACGAAATTTAAATGCCAAAACTTTCCGATATATCATCGTATTTTCTCATTTCTTAGCAACATTTAATAATTTGCCAATAATAATTAATCAAAACGATTTAAAAACGAGAACAATGTGAAAACATTTGAAACGCAGATATTACGATCGATAAATTTCGTTAAATTTTTCTAAAATTCGTATTACGCATTTAACCATTTGATTTTATAATCAGCCTCGTTTTCAGTCAAAATACAGGAAGACATCGTTTTAATGAAATGATTTTGTATAATTTTTGAATTATTGGTGCATCATTTCTTACAGAAATTCAAGAAATCGCTAAGCAGTTTTATCTCTTGTGTTTTATATCTTATTCTGGTGCGTTTTATAGCATGCTTTAAATGCCATTTAAACATTTTTAATTACAATCCAAACATACTCAACTATCAGTCCTTTTGATTCCCCATGCCTAAGGTCAAAGTACTACCACAGTATGTCCGGGGCGCCGAACAATTACATAGGTAATGAACATATACGTAACTGTATAGGACTGCATAAGGACTTATGAAGGTATGGACAAAGGGAAGTAACTGGAAACTAATTTTTAATATTTAATATTTTTTTCTTGTCTAAGGCATACATACTCACGGTTAGTCGACTACGTTACAACGTGAGTTGACTTTTGACGATTTTTGATACGGACTTTTGGTGATGTCACAGAAGCATAGAAGAAGAGCAGAAGAGCCAACAAGTGTATATCTTTTTCCAAAAATAGAAAGGTAGATAAATGCTTTTGACTTTTTTTTGAAGGATAAAGCATTATTATGCCGTGCCGAACTGTTAGAAACGACTGGAACATAATGGGATGATTAACTCGAACGGATAGACATGTGGCGGTAAACATGGGTGAATAATTAAACCTGTTTTGTTGTTTCAATTGTAATGAATCTGTATCTGTACACACAGGCACCCGACACAGAGCTAGGATAGTAAAATATGGACTTAGAGTGATTAAAATATTAATTAATTGATTTCTGGAGCCAAACAAATGATTATATATATGTATATATATAAACATAACAAATGTTTATATATATGTATATATATAAACATTTGTTTATAAACATTTCTAAACATTTGTTTATAAACATTTGTTTGGATCCAGAAATCAAACAAATTTTAAAGGTTTGTACATATATATAAACATTGGTTTGGGTCCAGCAATCAATTAATTAATATTTTAATCACTCTAAGTCCATCTTCTTTTACTATCCTAGCTCTGTGCCGGGTGCCTGTGTCTGTACATGCAGAACAACTGAATTACTGTTTAACGGATACACTTTTTCCGAACCGGGGGAGGATACATACGCATCCAGGGACTGTGCGAAACTCTGACTTTCAATAGATAGGATGAGTGAATGCATGTGACGAAATATTGAATTGAATGTTTTCAACGGTTCATCAACACACTATATATATGGACCCACCGCACAGAGAGGCAATGCTGAATAGGAATCCGGGAACATGCCCTACTCTTCCTAACGAATATATTCCTATGGTTCTATGAAGCCAATTTAAAAAGAATCATTTTGTTTTCAGTTTGCAATAATTCGATGAATTTAAACATACTTGGTCTATTACAATACTATTGTGCTATGTATTTCCTCCTTATATCGGAGTAACATGGGCATTTTAGAATGAAATGAAACTCATCTTCAATATCTTGAGTATTACAATATTGACAAAAACGTTAATTTCTTTCAATCCTATTGATACCACACCGACCTGTTTGAATTCTTAGAGAATGTGACGATAACCTTATTCTTCTTACTAAACTTCTTAAATCGCATGGCAATACATCTAAATATATTTCATAATGAAAATGATTTTTCACATTGTTATACCAATCTAAGACACCAGAATTTTGTTTATCAGCATACCACTTTTGCAAAAAACAATCGATTATTCTTTGTTTGAATAATAATACAAATGACTTACAAACAACTGTATCAGGGTTATCCCAAACCCAATTGAAACCATATTCTTACAGTAACGTTTTGTTCTTTTTGACATTAACACAGGCATCATAGGCCGTATTATAAACATGTTTCAATATAATATTATCAGTATTTAGCAACTTAAACCAATACTTAACAATTTTAACATATCGTGAAATATACAAAGGATAACGTCCCAATTCACCGTAAACAGGAGCAGTACAAGTACTGACTTTAACATTTAATATTTTCTTACAAAATTGTAAGTGTATTCTTTCAATTTCTTTAGACTTGCTAAAGCCCCATATTTCCGATGCATATCCCAAGACTGAACCAACAAATGCATCAAAAAGTTGACAAAGTAATTTAGGTTTAAGTTTATATTTACGACAATTTACTAATAAAACATTAAGGGCTTTCAAAGCTTTACCAACTAATTGTTCTTGGTTAAGAGAAAAATTACCAGTATAATTAAACACGGTACCCAAATAATTAAAATCATCTACTACTACTAAATTACTATTATTATAAGTGAATTCCCCATTTGGTAATAGTCTACCTCTTTTCCTAAAGACCATAACTTTAGTTTTAAGCATATTCACTTCAAGACTCCATTTTTTACAATAACAATTTAACAAATCGAGGCTACTCTGTATTTCTTCTGGTGAATTTCTAAAGATAACCATATCATCAGCAAAAAGTATTAACATTAATACAATGTCACCTATCTTTAAACCAGAATTTATATCTTGTTGCAAAAACAAATCTAAGTCTTCAAGAAATAGAGAAAATAAGATTGGAGAGATTATCTCCCCTTGACGTAAACCTACAGCATATTCAAATAATTCAGAATAAGTTTGACAAGACCTGACACAAGACTTTATCTTTAAATACATATCTCTTATTATTCTGCACAATTTACCTTGAATTCCCTGATTATATATTTGTAACCACAATGCATTTCTATAAATACAGTCATATGCTTTTTTAAGGTAAAAAAATGCACAATACAACCTTTTATTCTCATTTACATATTTCTGAATAACGGTTAACAACACAAATAATGCATCACCAGTAGATCTTCCTTTTCTAAATCCAATTTTGTGCATCAGACAGTGTATTATTTTCATCACAAAAGGTAACTGTACGTTTACACAATATCGATGTAAACAGTTTAGATAAACAGCTGACTAATGTAATACCCCTATAGTTGTTTACATCATTTTTATCTCCGTTTTATGTACCGGTATCATGACACCCTCTGTCCATTTTTCTGGAAAAAAAACACTGTTGAAAATGGAATTAAATATGTCATAAATATTTGACGATAACATATCAATAGATTCTGTAAAATATTCATTCATTAAAAAATCATTACCAGTAGATTTACCACGATTAAGGGTTTTAACAGCTTCCAATATTTCAGATACAGTTATCGGCATATCTAGCTGTTCATCTGCACCATCCAAATGATCAAAATCATGATTCATTGCAAATGCCTCTGCATCATCATTTTTTATATTAAATATATCATTTCCCAGTCCATAAAAATAATCATAAATCGACTCAATAGTAATATTATGACTAATCTTTTTATTACTACTAGAAAAAATCCAGAATTCCTTAGGTTTTGATTTCCTAAGCTTTTCAATATCTGACAATTTCTTCAATTCAAAAGCCCTACGTTTTCTCTTAATAATATCCTTATATTCCTTTTTTAATATACAAAACTGTTCTCTACTAAAGTTAGATTTGCATCTGTTAAATATGCACAATGCTTCACTATATCGTTGTTTCGCTTGAATACATTCCGCATATTTCTTACCATTGGCTCGTCAGAAAAAGTAGGGTCACAATTATTAACCTTTCTACAAAAAAGTGGATCGGCAACATCACGCAAAATATTTGTAAAATTACAAACTACAGTATTTATTGACGACCTGTCCGACTTCAATTAACATGGCAAAAATGACACAATCAACATGACCTCGGGAGTTAATTTTACCCCTCTCCCTGTATGAGCAGTGGCCCTATAAGTGCATGGGAACCGTACGGTGCGTTACTGCGTATGGAGTCGGAAGTCACTTTTAAAAGGGCTTCCGTCGTATGAAGCTATCAATTCTCAGCCACTGTGTCACATCACGAGGTAGTAAATAGAAACACTCTAACAGTTGCATTCAAACAGTTTTAATTTAAAATGTTATTGTACATGCCCCTTAATACATGCATATATTATATGTTCAACTTGGTTTTATTTCTCTGTAAAACTAAAGCATTGTAACACGCAAGACATGGGTAATAAATCTTGTTCTTTACCTGCGAATAATGTAATTGAAAAAAAAAGAGTTCGTTTTCCTTTAAACTGTCATTTTAATCAAAATGAGCAAATACGGATATTTTGCAGTGCGTTAAACGTTTATAACAGTATCAACACATGTACCAAGGAGACGAACTTTATAAGATTGCTTTCTGTCGTTCCAATCCTATTAACGTTGTACTATTTATATATGCATGTTGTATAATACGGAATAACATATGTTTAAACCAACACATGTTTACTGACATAACGTTGAGATGGCCGATTGGTTAGCATCTTTGCAACTCTTTCAAAAGTCTCGGGTTCGATTCTCAGTGCGGTCACATCTCAGATTTTTAAAACACTCCCGCAGTAATCACAGTAATTTACTGCAATTACGCAATATATTGCTACCGCAAGGTATTTTGATGGCATATACTTTCACGTGGGACGTAAAGCAGTCAGTCCCATTGCAGGAAGGGCCATACCAGTGCGCGTTAAACATATCGCTAAACTTTTATGTTGATCAGTGATTCACAATTGTGAACCTAAGCGTTATCTCTGTGTCGTGATTGTATACGTCTCAATTTAAGGTTTTAGAAGGAAAAAAAGAAAAAAAGAAGAAGAAAGAAGCCGAAATGTAAAATGTAAATATTGAACATCTCTTTTTCGAGGCTTCTTAGGTTCCCAATACAGGGTTTGGAATTTTAAAAAAAGAAGAAGAAGAAAGAGAAGTGTGACATGTAAATAAACCTCAAGCAATAATGGACATTAAAATCTATTTACAGTAACACACACTCAACTCGTGTCTGTTGAAAGCAAACAAAACGTTTAGTGAAATCTTTGTCATATTAACGCGACCTTTTGCTGTCTGAGGTCATTCGTGCCGCTGCTAGTACACGGCTGGTAATCACTGGGACAAGCTCCAAACAGAGTTATACGCGCAAGTGTCGCAACGTAACTTCCGAGAAAGTGACAACGGTGCAAACATGTAAACAATTGAATTGAATTGAATTGGGTTTTAAGGCGCGCCAACACATGAAAGGTTATATGGCGCCATAACAGGCATGAACATGCCAGGCTCATCCTCCATGTACATAGAGATAAAATATGGAAAATGGGCCTAGAACCTTCTCACTCTGCAAGTTGCTGCAAATTCTATCGTAGAAACTCCATTTACGCTAGAGCCACGTTTATTGTTTTTCTGCCACTGCTCTTTTGATGTGAGCGAGATGGCACCTGAAACAATGCAGGGATCATGATGAAGACAGTAGTATAGAAACTGGGGGTACCAGGCCAGTTTTCCCTCGCGGGGAATGAGAACAACTAGTGAAATATGCCAGGGAGAACTCAAGCGTAACTCTCATTCATACCACCAAGATCTAAATGTAAGTCACGCCTAAATCAACACCCCAACATATTTCAGCAGTTTTCTCAAGCAACCACGCTCAGGGAAACTTGCCTGGACCCCCAGTTTCTATACTACTAATCAATCCGGTTTGTCATTTTAATAACATAACATTTGCAACTCGTTAGGAGAGCGCATTAATTTTATTTTATGTCTACTTTCGTCGAATCTACTTTCGGCGAAGTTTTTCAATAGCATTTGCAACTCGTTAAGCAAAGTTAGACGGAACCGGGCAGTAGTCTTCATCATCGCTCTGCATATTATTTTACTTGTATGCTAGCGTATCTTGTCCATTATCTAATATGTACCGTTTATCATCATAAGCTGATAAACTTTTTTTATTTATTGCATAGCTGCTTATGTTATGCTTTTGTGATCTAATAACTTTCATCTCATGATGAGCTTCTGTTGCTGTAAACAAAATCTTTTTGTAATCGTCATGTGCTATCTGTTTTTTAACAACACACTTTTTAACACCCTTGCATTTCTTTGCGCTAACCTCATTATCTAGCACATACGAATATAGTTTACTTCGCAACCCAACAAATTCAACAATGGGTATTCCGCACGTTTCATCTTTCATCTTGCCAATAACCTTTTTATTATCATTAAAATGAAACTGACTTTTTGGATCATAATCACAATTATCAAACAGTTCTTTATCCTTGTAAAAGTCTGCGTACACATCTTTTGTTTTTATTTCATAACACAAGGAATCGGTATCAGTAAATAATAACTTAGCTTTTTTATCATAATTGTTTTTGATATAGTTGTAATGGAAATCATACATCAAATATTTTGACAAGTCTAAAATACACATACCAACATAAATAGGACGATTTAAAACTAATCGTTCTTTTATTCTGTTTACAGCAAATAAATTTTCATTAAACATTTTACAAGAAATAAATGAAGGTCTTGCCGCATATTTTAAAATAACCTCCTCGTCGTGAGTTAATTTCACATTAATTCTTTTTCTCAAGTTTTCCATAGTTTTACCAAAAACTGAATTGTTCATCAGTTTGAAGAAATCCTTTTGTTTTACTAGCTGTCCTCTTGGTAGTATTAAAATCTATGTATGCCTTTAACCACTCTGATTCGTCAAACTGTAGTATTCGATGTATTTTTGTCACCTTTAATCCAAGCGTTTTGTACAATTCTAAGTTTCTAAAATGCACGACATACTTTTCTTTATTTTTCAACGTCGTAACAAGTTTATTAACACCACAATTTCCTAGATTAAACTTTTGTTTTAAATTTTTACAATAGTCTGACAACCACTCATCTTTTATATTTAAACTTTCTGGGGCGAGAGGATAATCATTATGCGAGTCATGTAGTTTTTCGGGATACTCGATATCACACTCAACAATGTAATTTGATTTTCCTTTTTCAAACTTATCAACCCACTTGAAGTTGCCAGTAGGTAACGGTTGACACATGGCCCACCCGTACAAGTTATTAGCATCGAGATATATTATGTACTTGCTTTCTTTTTTCTTGTCGTAGTCTTTCATATATTTGTTATTAGCTTTTGAATATCTATTTGCAATATAACTCGTACCACCTCTTAATCCTTTTTCTACAAACAAATATTGGTCAATATCAGTGATTAAGTCAAGTTGAATACCAGTCATCTTGAGGCACGCATCCCAGGCTAACCCAGGACTACTGAAGTAATGGCAAGGATCTAATTTGTAATACTCAATGCACATTTTTCTAAAGTTTTCAAAAACATCTGTCAGCAGCAGCACATCAGTCTTAAGATACAGATCATGATATTCTCCCATATTTTTAATCTTAAATGTTTTCCATATGTTTGTAGCATGATCGTAATCTGCATCTGAAATGTGCTCATCATTTAATTGAGAATAAAAGCTATCTTTGCCGGGTAACTTAGTATCCCCAAAGCGTCCAAAACCGTTCATGTAATCATAAGGATAAACGCCTTTTCTTTTTAGCAAGTCTAACTTTTTACCACTGTATTCTTGAGATATGTATTGAAACGACGGAACGTTTTTTACTAGATTATCTAATGATTGAGACATGAACTGGAAACTATCAATAAACACTAAACTTTTTCCTAACATGAAAGCCATATACTTTTCCATGTTATTCGGTATAACATTTATGTTTTGTTTAAACTTTCCGATGTGCTGCATTATAAAGTGAGAATCATATCCTCTCAAGTTATGAAACACAACAGGTATTTTTCTTGTTAACCTGAAATTAATATTACATATGTCATGAGCGCTTCCCCTAAACTTCCCAGTTATGTGGCAATGGTCCCTGACTTTTCTGACGAAGTTTTTGTATGCCACTGTATAACCCGCGTCGCCTTTTTTGAGAGTTTTTGCAAAACCATTACCACAAATATGACATGATTTAGATTTTTTGAATCTAGCTTCTTCTTCCTGTGACATTACTAGATCTTTTTTAAAGTTTGCATTCATAGTTTTTTTGCACCACTTTTCTTCTTCTATCATTTTTTCCAAAAACTTGTAAACAGCATTTGGTCCTCTGTGTGTCGCAACTGGTTTTGAATATTGATCATCATAACAACAAACAACCTTATACCCATAACTGCAATCAGTATGCTTTTGATATGCTTCCGTATGTGATTTTTTAGGATTGTTTGATGCTGAAGAAATACTTTCGGTTACTGCTTCAAAATCAGCATATATAACAAACGGAACCATTAGCTGCCTGTCATAGTTTTTAAACTTAACTTTTTCATCTTCGTTTGGCATTTTTATTGCTTGTTTTCCATTAAGTGAGAGACAATCAGGTTTATGTTTTTCCAGAACTCTTTCTAATGTAAAGCATTGTAGGCATGTTTTACAAAACCATTGTTTTTCATTGTGCGCTGTTTGATTATACATCAAACTGTTAAAGTTTTTTATCCATACGTAATGATTTTTTTCTTCTTCGGTGATCAAAAGCATATCACATGTTTTTTCTGCTTTATTTTTTGATATGTACAAAGGGTATACTTGATTATCTTCATATCCAAATATGTTAAAACAAATGTTGTTTTGTTTTTCTATTTTTGGGATTTGTTTGATAGTAACAGGAAATGTTATTCCCTTGTAATCAAGATCATCAATATGCTTTTTGTACTTTGTTATTCTTTGTGGTTTATTATTGACAGGGAATTTATAAGCCAAATGGCACCATCTAAAGCATTCATTATCTTTTTCATTTTTTATATTTATTAATCCTTTTTTAGAATTAGTAAGTTCTTTTGGTAAATCCAAATAAGAGCTACCTCGTAGAGGCTGATACTTTATTCGATTTATATAGTGTGCATCTACTGATTCAATTTGCCAACCACTTCCCAACTGAAGCCAATTTCCAATTCTATTTATAATTTCTTCTCGTGCTTTGCCTAATGCTTCTGATATTTGATTTTTGTTTAATATTATTGCGGACTTTGAGGTATAGTAAGCTGTTTTGTATATAATATCAAAACTTACTATTTTTTTAAAAGTAAGTTTTATATCAACGCTTAATTTAAATCCACCTGTTTTTCTTAGTTCTTTTTTAAGAAAGTTCACAACATTTGATTGTGTTTTTTGTAGTTGTCTGAGCGGATCATTACTGATAACATTTACTTTAAAAAACTTGCTATACTGTTTTGGGGATGTTTCAATTTCTCGGATACTCATTATATAAAATTACAAGAGATTATTTCTTTAAGCCCCTATTAATTAATTAATTAATTAATTAATTAATTAATTATTTCGAACTAAAATATTTATTTCCTGGTTAGATTATATTAAAAAAAATTATTTATCCATACATAATAATTTTAATTCCTCGTTCAAGTAAAACATCATAGTGGACAATAAAAGAAACTTTGTATAAAGTTGGATGGTAACTGGTTGCCCCTGAAATTTGTTTTTTACACAAAGAACATAGTTTGTTTATATCTCTTTTTTTTTATTTTCCATGACAGTTTTAGTTGTTTTGCCATTGTTATGATTCTTTCTGTCAAATCTTGAAAGTTGAAAAAAATTAAAAGCTCAGCATCTAATTTACTGGCATCTTCAAAATCAACCGTTTGAGCATGTGCTATTTGATCTTTTTTAAAGTTATTGATTTCAATTTCTACTTGTTCCATTATAATATTACATAAGGTAATATTTCTTAAGCCTATATTTAAATATATGATGCTATAGTATCATATAATGAATTGCAAATATTGTGAAAGAGTTTTAGATATTATTGATCCTCCTGGGGTGTGCACAGATTGCATCTTATTTTACACAACTAATAAAAAGAAGCTTTGTAAATATTGTACCAGAGCCAAGCTGTGTTACAAGTGTACATACGCATGTGTGAATTGTAACGATACTTGTGAAGTTTTCGATAACGAGCGTGTTTGTCTTAATTGTGGCACTCACAATGGTTATAATCTTATCACAAGTTGTACCTACAGCCAAAAGAAAACTATTTACCATAGAAAGTATCATTTAGACAAATACTTGGTAGCATTTGATTTGTCTTCAGCAAACAGACAAAGATTTGAAGATTTGTTTTACAAAATTGTAAAGATTTTGGATAAGCTGGAAGGCCGAAAAAGATCAATCAAATTTGAATACATTTTTCAGAAAATATTTAAAATATTAAAAATAGAAAAAGAAACAAAACCGATTAAAACAAAATCAACCAGAGAAAAGTACGATAGGATATGGAAACAAGTCGAATTACGACTGAATGCTATGAACGTTTAACTTGAATATTTTCATATACATTTCCAGAGGTTCTGTAAAGTTATCATTCTTTTGAATCTCTAATATTTTATTGAAGGTAATCCTAATTACCTCTTCGTCATTTTCTAGTCCTGTTGTTGTTTGGACATATGATAGAAGTTGTTTAAAACTCCTATGATGTGTTTTTAACAAAGTCTTTTTTTCTGCTATTCTTGTTTTACTTGCTAAAACAGCAACTACTGGAGGAACTGCACCAACTGCAGCCACGAAAACAGGAATTGCTGAAACCAATGCCAATACGGCAGTACAACCAATTATCCCACTAACAATCTGTAATGTCGTGTTTATAATACCGCACAATTTATAACTGCGTCTGTATGCAGCTACAAGTCGCGTCAAGTAATCAATTAATTCTTCTTTGGTTTTCATGTATAATTACAGTTAGACAATAATTTAATTAAAATATTTAGAAAATAATTGCTCGTGTTCTTTGGGTGATATTTTACCTATTTTTAATAATTAATCGATTATGCTAATACCTTTATTTATCAGCTGCGGACTATTATTTCCTGATTCGATGCTTCCACATACCAACTCTAGATCATCTATCAAATCATTAGGATTATTGTAATATTCAACATCAGCACAACCTCCTAAAATCTTTTTGAACTTCGAAGAACCCTTGTGAATTGGTAAATCAGATAATTCTGTTAGTTTCTTAAAAGCATTCTGAGACAGCCTCGAATAAGTTTTTTTATTATTGTAACGCTTTGTCATCAAGTCTATAAAATCATCATCCACTTTCATATCTAGCACAGCAGCTTTTCCTTGCTTGGCAATAAGTTTGTGATAACCAATAAACTTAGGTAAATCAATTTGTAACATTCCATAGCGACCATCTTTGTCGACTTTGTAGGAATTTCTTTTTTGTTGTATTCCTTTGCCAAAGACGGGAGAATGCACAAGCATTGCATCAATTCTTTCTCTATAATATTTTAAAGCTTTGTTTAGTGTTTACAGCCCTATCGCGACCAATTTGTTGAATAATATCACTAAGCTGTCCGAGTATGTCTGCAAGTTGTTGGTTATCTCCAGCTACACTCGACGGTAAGGGCAAGTCATATTGATTTAACACTTCTTTATCGATTCCAGCATCTAGATTAGCAGTAGTTGGTTCTTCAGCGAATAACTGGGGTAATCCCTGGTACGTTTTTTGTTCTTGTACTTCCTCGCCTATTGCTGCTGGAAGAGCAGCTAATTGCCGACTTATTTTCGGAAGAGAAGCTAACTGCTCGGTTAGCTGTTCTGACTGACTTTTTATTTCGCTAGTTACAGGTTTAAATATTTCTTTGTACAACTCACGACTAGCTCCTTTTTCTAGTCTTTTTTGAGTAACTTTATTCTCGTATTCTTTGACAAGCTCACTCGCTTTTCGCTTTTTTTCTGCTATTTCTTTCTATTTTAACAAAGACATGTATAATATAAGGTTAGATTAAAATAAGTTAAATTAAGACAAGTTGATATGAGTTAAACCAAGTTAAGATAACTTAAATCGAGTATTATGCAGTTTTTGTTTTCTTTTTTACTGCTTTCTTTTTAACCGCAGGTTTAACTGCTTTCTTGACTGCAGGTTTAACCGTTTTAATTTTTTTCTTATGAGTCTAATATTTGCATGTGCTTTTTCAGACTCATTTAGTATTTTAACCAACTTTTTTTCCAGACGTGTTATCTCACTAGGAAATTCAGATTTGCTTAACATTTTATTTATATGCTTCCTCTCCGCTTCTAATCCTATCAAATAAATAATATTTGGTCGTTCTTCCGTTTTCGACAAACTTCCTGGATTTTTCATTGTTGGTCTCCAGACAGCAGGATCTGCACCTTTTTGTTTTGTAGGTTCTGGGATATTCATCTTAACCTTTTGTAATCCATAATGTCTGACTTGATTAGCTTTAAAACATTCTGCTTCTGTTCCAAGTTGTTTACCACGGGGGATTTGTTTTATTCCACAATACACTTTAGACATATATAATAAAGATTAGATAAACAAATTTTATCCCATGGTGAACGCTCCCAATCATAGTAAGTAGGATCAACGAATTTTTGGCCTTTGTAGTCCTTAAACCCAGGTTCAGCTTTAGGTTTAACTGCTTTCTTAACTCTAGGCTTAACTGCCTCATCTTTTTGTATTTTAATCCATTCTTCCGGGGTTATGTCTTTTACTTCAATATGCCCCGGAGTTTTCTTTTTCTCCCAGTCATATTTAGGTTTATAACGGTAAGGGTTTTTGCCTTTGGGTTTAACTTTAAGTTTAACTGCTTTTTTAACTGCAGGCTTAACTGCTTTCTTAACTGCAGGATTAACTGCTTTTGTTACTGCAGGTTTAACTGCTTTTGCGACTGCAGGCTTGACTGCTTTTTTTTAACTGCTTTTTCAACTGCAGTCTTAACTACTTTTTGTAATCCATAATATCTAACTTGATTAGCCTTAAAACATTCTGCTTCTGTTCCAAGGCGTTTGCCGCGAGGGATTTGTTTTATCCACAATACACTTTAGACATATAATAATACTTAGATAATATTAATATTATCTGACTATTATTATAATGGAAATTCCAAACTATGATATGAAAACAGAAAACGGTAATTTTAAACAGATATGGAACTTCATGCCAGACTGTTGTTTTAGAATGTTAATTTGCGGTAATTCAGGATCTGGCAAGACAAACACACTAGTTCACATGTTGTTGAAACCTTTGGTTTACTACGACAAGATTTACTTGTTTGCTAAAAACTTAGAGCAGTCCAAGTATCAGGTCTTATCGCAAAAACTTGAAAAGATAGCTAAAAAGAATAAAATCCCAGTCGAAGACATATTAGAATGTTCGAATGATGAAATTATCCCTGTGGGTACCTTAGATTCAGATAATCAGAAGATACTATGTTTGACGATTATGTTTGCGAGCGTAACCAAAACGATATTATTAATTATTTCATCCAGGGAAGACACAAACATTGTTGTGTGATTTACTTGTCACAATCTTATTACAAAACTCCTAAAGACATTCGGCTAAATTGCTCTCATTACATCTTCTTTGCAACTCCAGTTAATCGTGAGCTTGGTATGCTTTCCAACGAACAAGATGTCAGCAAAGATCAGTACAGAAAAGCGACTGACAAGCAGTACGACTTTTTGTATCTTGATCGTCCTAGGAAGTTAGTAAAGCGTAACTTCAACGGCGAAATTTAATCTAATCATATTATATAATGGGACTTTTTAATGATCTTGGTGGGGAAGTTACTACTGGCAGTGTCAATATTACAAATTTTGGTATTGTGCTGTCTGAGTATGTAAAACAAAAACATTTGGTTAATTATCTTAACAAAGGCAGAAACCAGGAAAATGTTTTGAGAAGTGAGCTTAACATGGATAATAATAAAATTACCAATGTTGGCAATCCAGTTAAAGCAGATGATGCAGCAACAAAGCAATTTACTGTAAGAAGAGTAGCAAAGATCATACGTGATTATAATATTGATAAAATTTCAGACATGATGAGCAATTTAACAACAGGTGTTGAAGATAAACTAAGTCTGATACAAACAAAGTTACAAGCAAACCGCGAGAAAATGCTTGAAATTCAAAACGGATTGAAAGATGAAATAAAACTTCTGAGTGATGCTTTGAAAGAGTTAGAAAAGAAAGAAGACGTATTGGAAGAGAGTGAAAACTACAAGAAATTAAGCGAACAAATAAGAGCTGGTGTTCAAAATATTAATGCACGGATTGGGGAAATCAATACAAAAATGGTTGACAATAATGAACTAGAAACAGCTATTGCTGATGCTTCAAAACAAATGAGAACTGCTTTTACTACCGAAATAACTCAAATTAAAATATTAAATGAGCAGATAAACACCAACGTTGCCGATATCAACAAGGAATTTGAAGACATCAAAAAGAAAATGGTTGACGGTAAGTCGCTGGAGACTGCTCTGAACAAACTGGTTGACACTGATAAACTTGAGACTGCTACTGATGATGTTTCAAAGCAATTGAAAGCTGCCCAGGAAAAAAGAAACACAGCTTTTGATGGCGAAATAGCTTTTTTGAAACAATTTAATCAAAAGTCTGGTAGTCGACACACAGCAATTCTTGGTATAATTGATAAGTTGAAAGTAAAAGTAGACTATTTAAGTCGAATTCTAATTCTTGAAGCTACAATAGACGGAATTAGTATTATAAAAGATAGCGTTGGCTATGCGTCGCACCCGACACGAAAACCACTCGAAAGAACCAAACGTGATAATTTTCTCGAAGCATTTACTTTTGTAACCAATCCGCTTATAAAAAGTGAAATATATGCTACAGAATATCTCGATGATGATACACATCCCATCGGCGCAAGAATTGTAAAACCCGGGCGCTATATAGTTGAAGCAGACCTTGCATATACTGTTGCACATACATACATTGGTATAGAATGGTTTAGTTTCTTTAATAAAGGTGCTGATGATCCGCAGGTTCAACTAAAATTAGAAAATGGTAAACGAATACTAAAAGAAACATTTGAAGTATATCTTCCAGAATCTCAATATTGGACCATCTTTCCGAGAATAAAACGTGGCACTACACAAGTTTTCAATTTTGAAAAATCAAGTTTTAAACTGTATTACAAAGGTGATTAATTTTATCTACTAATATGTATAATGGAACTAAAAATTGTATTATCATCAGAGAAAGCGTCAATAATTAATAGCTCAAATACACCGAGTAATTTTACAACTGTTTTTGATAGATCATTAATATTAGGTAGGAACAAGCAGTATGGTATTGGACTCGATAAGATTAATTCCATGACTAACTCGTGGTATAATATTAGTGAGGATTTTAATAACAAAGTGATAAGGTATCACAATGGAACAGATTGGAAAAGTATTATTTTTACAAATGGAAATTACAGTTATGCTGATATCGATAATTACATAAAAGAAACATTGACTGCAAACAATGATTTAACTGATGACTCACCTGTCCCGATAAAAATTGAGTTTGATTTATCAAGTTTCAAATGCTTGGTTACCATCCATAATAATTTCATGCTTGATTTAAGAGAAACAAACTTTCATGCCTTGATCGGGTTTGACAAAGATGCAGTTATTAGGGAAACTAAATTTGGAACTGTGACACCAAACATAACAAATTCTATCGATACATTGTATATCCACTGTGATTTGATAAGTAATTCTATTATTGATGGATCATACGGGGATGCTATTTATGAAATAAGTACAGCTGATCTTACGAGATCATATCCTTTCAAAGATGAACCGATAAGAGTCGGGTTCTGTGAAGTAAATAAAACGATCATTAACAGTATTAATATTTACATAACCGATTTCTCCGGTAAGATTATTAATCTTAATGGTGTCCACACATCATTTCGATTTGTTTTGAAGGAATTAATGTAACATAAGTTATATGGCATGTTTAAAAAAAGTTTATGACACTGCACGGGAACATATACTCAAGTTGATCGATTAACTGGAGCTGGTATATTTGACATTCTTTCAAAAGTCGGATCAAAGATATTCAGCGAGTCTGTGAAAACAGCAGGCAAGAAAGCATTAGAAACTGCTGGTAAACAAATCATAGAAAGCGGTTCTAAAAAACTTGGAGATGAAGTAGGAAAAATGGCTGCTGATAAATTAGTTTCAGTTATTAAACCTAAACCAAAAGGAGAGATGATTTTAAAAGAACTTACAAAGGCTGATAACAAAAAAGAAGTTGTAGCTGAAACTGAAGAAGATGTAGCCGGGGCTGAAGAAGATGTAAATGCAAAACGTAATAGATTACTATCCGGAAGGGGAATTCATACAAGAATTAATCGATCAATTAATAAAAAATAATCTAATTACTAGTATATATAGATGTTTCGAAGTAATCAATATAATACTAGATACGAGCATGTACCTATTCAGTTAGATACCCCCGTGACACAACCAGGAAATAATACCAGACAAATGAAAAGTGGTTATCAGTTTACAATAAATGACAGAAGTTCTTACTTTGATTGGTATAACGCATATTTTGAAATCAGTTTTCAAGTAAACAAAGTTTTGAATGGAGACGCTTTTGCAGACGCTGACAGAATTGATTTAATTAACGATGCAGCTTCATTGATTGATCAAATGCAAGTAAAGGAAAATGGAAAAATAGTTTACGACGGGAATACTCTTCACAGATTTGTTAATATCAAAAGCTTGCTTGAAATTTCTGACGATTATGCAAGTACAACCGGAACAAACGAATACTTTTTTTTTATAGATAAAACGACTGCTGCAGAATCTCGAGATGATCAAGCCGGTTATAATTCAGGATTTACTGCTCGTTATACTTTAATCATAACTAATCGAAAAGTTGACTCTATAATCCCATTAAATAAATATTCCTTCTTTGGAGGTTTGGAAACAAACATGCTTCCTCCTGGTCAAATTCAAATTAGCTTGCAACTGACAAATGATAATGTGTTAATTTTCAAATCAAGTGGTGATGATGGCCGGGTAGTTATTAATAAATTAGTTTTGTGGATACCCAGAATGATATTTAACTCAGATGGTTTAAGTTATGTAATGACAAATCATATGACATCAACAAGATGGACTTATCTTCGTGAAATGATACAAGAGAGCGGAAGTTCTCAACTAACTGAATCTGTATTTAGAATAACGGCTGGTGTCAAAAATCCCAAACATGTGTTTGTGTATTTACAAAGGTCAGACAAGAGTCCACACCAAGAGCGAAATCCTCACCTTTTGGATACTTTTAAACTAAATGCTGGTGATGCTGCTTCTTATTTGCAAACAGCCAGATTGGATGTTGGAAATGGAGTTTATTATCCAGAAACTGATTACAGTTATGATAATATTATAAGAATATTCAGAGATGTTATTAATTATTCTTACAAACCAAAAAGATAAAAACACTGGAACTTTACTCAATACGGGTAATTTTAAAAATCTCTTCGGAATGATATATTTCGATTTAAGTTACAAGGGAAATGAGGTTAGTGTTGATTCAAAACAACTAAATTTAAGATATAAATTAAATGCAGCTCCAGGAGCTCCTTATAAAGCTTATGCTCTCGTTCTTTATGAGGAAGATGTTGTTATTGATACTGTCGGGAATGAATTGGTAATAGTTTAATCTAACTCATAATATATATGACTTACATAAATTATTCAGTTAATTTAACAGATGGACAGAAACAAAGTTTAGCGAAGGCTTATGAAAACAAATGGGAATTAACACTCAGGTTAAAAAATAACAAACTAACTGGGAATTTTCCTTTGCTGCTAACAGCTACTCATATTAATAATATTAACAAAGCTAAATCTGATGGACGGGGATTAGACATAAATATATCAAAATCGCAGATGAGATCCCAGTCTAAAAATGGAGGCTTTTTAGGTGCATTAGCTGGTTTGTTAACTAAAACAATATTACCAACAGTTGCTAGATTTGCTCCAAAGATATTAGGACCTCTAGCAACTGGGGCACTTAGTGGTCTGGCAAGTACTGGAATTGGTAAATATTTGGAAATGGAATGGTAACTGTTCCTGCTGATAAAAAACAAACACTTCTAAAATCAAATAAATTAACAGCTGCACAAAAAAATAAAATAGCAAAGTCAAAAGGTCACTGCCCTGTTAAACTAACTAAAAAACAACAACAGGACGGAGGATTTCTTGGAATGCTTGCATCATTAGGAATTCCATTGATTGGATCTCTTATTAGTGGTTTAACTGGAAAAGGTTTGCAAGTAGATAGAAGAGGACAAGGTTTGCAAGTAGACTCACAAATCAGGCCATACAGAAGTATCCCATTCATATTTTTTTTTTTTTTTTTTTAAATGAACCTTTATCTAACTTAGATATAATGAAATGGGTTAAGCAGCTAGGTATACAGAACTTCAGTGGGGTGTACAGCAAAAATAAATTACCAGCAAAACAAAATAAACAAAAATGTGGTATTATTAATCTTGATGATCATATTGGACCCGGCACACACTGGACTTGTTACTATGATAATTATTACTTCGATCCGTTTGGCTTGAGCCCACCAAAAGAAGTTTTAGCGTACATGTCTGATATAAAATACAACACTATTCAATACCAAGATAAAACAAGTGTTCTGTGTGGATATTTCTGTCTGTTTTTCATTAAAAAGTTACAAAAAGGAAATAGCACGTATGACATTCTTTACAAATTATTAAAACCATACAAACCAATAGAAAATGAAAACATTATAAAATCATATTTTGTAAACGAAGTTTAATCTAATCATATTATATATGAGTTACTGTATTAAAGAAAAGATGGTTACTGAAAATATTAATCCTCAGTATGTTTTAGCAAAAAATGGTAGAAAAATGTTAAGAGCAACTTGTGCGTCTTGTGATATTACTAAAACAAAGTTTGTTAAAAACACAGAAGGTGGAAATATTGATATTCATAAAGCTTTGCTCCCTTTGCTACCCAAAAAAGGGCTAACACTTTCTGGTTATAAATATTGCGGTCCTGGTAATCCACTTGATAGCGGAGAACCGGTAAATGAATTGGATGCTGTTTGTAAAGATCATGATTATTGCTATGACGAAAATCCTAGTAATAAATCAACGTGTGATAAAAACATGCTTGCTGGTTTGAAATCTAGTAAGTCTAAAACTATCGGAGAAAAGATTGCTAAGAATTTGATAGTAAAACCAGTCATTAGTACAAAATATAAACTTGGTCTTGGAAACCCAAAAAACTAGAAAAGGCGTTGAAATGGACTGACAAGTTAGCAGATGAACTTCATAAACCTATACGAAGAAAGTTCACTCAACGCCGTGTGATTGTTAATGAAATTGATAAAATATGGTCTGCTGATTTGGTTGATATGCAATCGTTTTCAAAGTATAATAAAGGTACTAAATATTTGCTTACTGTTATTGATTTATTTAGTAAATTTGCTTGGGCTATACCCGTTCCAAATAAAACTGGTTTAGAAATTACTAAAGCGTTCCAACAAATAATGAGTACAGGAAGACAGTGTAAATTGTTGTGGGTTGATCAAGGTGTGGAATTTTACAACAAAACGTTTAAGCAATTTCTTGATGATAATAATATCGAAATGTATCACACGTTTAATTTTGGAAAAGCTGTAGTAATTGAACGATTTAACAGAACATTAAAAGAGAGGATGTGGAAATATTTTACAGCTAACAATACAAATACATATTTAGACGTGTTGCAAGAAATGGTTGATAAGTATAATAATACAAACATCGGAGTATTAAAATGACACCAACTAAAGCTAGTGACGAGAAAAATAAAGGAACAGTGTATTACAACTTGTATGGAAAAATGAGAAGTAATCAAATTAAGCCAAAGTTTAAAATAGGAGATAATGTTAGAATCAGCAAATATAAAAGAACGTTTGAGAAAGGCTATACTCCAAATTGGACTGAAGAAATATTTGTTGTTGATGAAATTCAAAACACAAATCCTGTGACTTACAAAATAAAAGATTTATACAACGAAAACATTGACGGAAGCTTTTATGAATTAGAAATGATAAAAGCAAAGCAAGAAATATTTAGAATTGAAAAAGTAATACGACGTGATTATAAAAAGAAACAAGCATTGGTTAAATGGAAGGGTCACAATGAGGATTTCAATAGCTGGGTCTCATTTAAGGATATTGAAAATATTAAATAAGGGCTTAAAAATAATAACATAACATATTATTATATAATTGGACAAGAAAGATTAGAAAAGGTTTGCAGAAAACTTAACAATTTAAAAGATAAATATAGAAGAGAATTGATGAGAAGCAGGCAACTCCAAGTAGAATATGAAGTAGTTCGTGATGATTTTATGGACACTAAAAAAAGACGATTGCTGATCGAAATGGATAATTATGAACGTGAGCTAGCTGGAAACAGAGACGAGCTTCTTGAACTAAATACAAAATAGCAAAGTGTAGGAAAATAAAATACTCCATGGTAAAAAATAATATGCAGAGCGATGATGAAGACTACTGCCCGGTTCCGTCTGACTTTGCTTAACGAGTTGCAAATGTTATTGAAAAACTTCGCCGAAAGTAGATTCGACGAAAGTAGACATAAAATAAAATTATTGCGCTCTCCTAACGAGTTGCAAATGTTATGTTATTAAAATGACAAACCGGATTGATTAGTAGTATAGAAACTGGGGGTATCAGGCGAGTTTCCCTGAGCGGGGTTGCTTGAGAAAGCTGCTGAAATATGTTGGGGTGTTGATTTAGGCGTGACTTACATTTAGATCTTGGTGGTATGAATGAGAGTTACGCTTGAGTTCTCCCTGGCATATTTCACTAGTTGTTCTCATTCCCCGCGAGGGAAAACTGGCCTGGTACCCCCAGTTTCTATACTACTGAAGACCTTTAATGAACATGAACAAAAAATGATAAAATGAACATGAATTTGGGGGGATTCTACCTCTCTGCCTACCCCTCCAAAGGGCTCTGCAGTGGCCATATTCTTTGCCCCGTGACCAAACGGGTCCCCCGGGAACCACACGGGGCACATGTAAACAAAGGTGAGCGTGACTTTCATAATTGCCACACAAAAGGTGACGGTTAGGATTTGAAAGTTGGGGCCTATGTATCTTTTGCCACACCACCTACCCAATACTTTGAGAAAAAATCGTTAAGAGTTCAAAAGTACATTTTACTCTATGATGTTGTATTTGTTTAGTTAACAATGTCAGATTTATGGTTAGGCATAAGACCCCACGGCACATCATATACAATCATTACATTCAGAAGGAGAACGTTTTATTGTTCTTGTTTTTGTTTGCCATTTTATTTTTATAATTTTGTAAGCATGTCGAATTTGTTTAAAATATTGTTTGCACCCCATCTCCCAAGAATTGAAACGGTCCCACGCCACTGCACAAGTATTTTGTAGTTTAGAGGGACAATGTCTATATATTGAGCATAAGCGAATACATGTCTGGAAACATGAGCATGCACACTAAATAAGTCTGTAGTAATAAAACCGTGAATTTGAAGGGGAAAATGTTTATAAACTAAGCTGGGACCGCATTTTTTTGCTATTGTTTCTGTTGCTTACGTGACATCCATCAGCGCATCGGGTTGTGATCATAATATGTATTTTATAACTTAAGGTTTCCCGTGGGTACGCGTTTGGCAAGTATTACCCGCAAATGTACTGGAGTTCAATCCCGCGAAGCGGTACTTTATTTATTGTTTGCCGCTATTGATTTCCGTCAAAACATTTTGTTTTGGAATATTCATGCGAGGAAGCTATCCAGGTGCCCGCCAGTGCACGAACATGTACGAGGGTGTGTGACTTGGGGTCTTCATTAATCAAGAAAAGCTGGAAAGTCGCCATATGACTATGGATTCAATTTCATTAGAAATTGAGAAATAATATCACAATCACATTTGTGATTTTTTTTCAAAGTATTGGGAGGGTGGTATGGCAAAAGATGCATTGGCCTCAACTGTCAAATCCTATTGTGTGGCCTATTGTGTGGCAATTACATGTTTAGTAATATATAATGGATGCAACTGTCAATATAACAGTATATGCACGTATGGTATACTAGATTCATTCATTGTATAAATCCATTGAATGTACGAAACATCGCATGAGATTAACAATCGTTTTTGTTTATTTTGTATTAATTCTTCAAAACTCGGCATGTTTTGACGATGGACGAGAAAACAAACCGCATTCTTCCACAGGAGAAAAGTCGATGGCTTCAAATAAAGCGTTGATCTGGAGTAACTCCGATTTGTGAGCAAAGTACTAACATTACTACGTGGAATAGCATTCCCCGATTTTTCAAATAAAACCTGTTTGTTTTAGAAAAAAAAAGAAAAATCGAAAGTCACACTCATCTTTGTTTACATTTTTTCACCGTTGTCACCTTCTTGGAAGTTACGTTGTAACACTTGTGCCTATAGCTCCGTTTGGAGCTTATCCCAATGAGTACCAGCCGTGTAGTAGTTTCACTGTAGTATTAGATCTGTAAGACTCAGATCGAGGGACGGTCTCTGATCGGGGGCTGATTCCAAAATCGAGGGCAATCTTCATACAAGCAATCTATAAATAAATAGCAGATATGTATCCAATATCCATAAACGAAATAAGATTGAGGTTGATGTTGTTGGTGGGGGTTTGGGGTGGATGGGTGCGGAAGGGCGGGGTGGACGGGTGGGTGGAGCGCGACGAAGGAGGAGGTCTGGTTAAAGGGTATAAGATGGGAACGGGGATGATTGCTATGGGACAATTTATGCATTTTCGAGGAAGAGTGGCTGGATAATAGAGATATGCAAATGAACAATATCAACAACACGGAAAACTGCGGACAACAAATAGGGAATGGAATGGTTGGATGGGAGACGGTGATGACTGAGATGAGCAGAGGTGTCGTCTATATACTCAGAAACATATTGTAAAACAAAACTGTGGGGTTGCAGTATATGTGGTGTAACAAGGAAACATTAATGAAATTAGTTATTGTTTAAAAAATAGGGCCACCACTGACCACACACATGATAATTAATATAAGTTTTGAGCCGCCCTAGGTTAAGGATACCTAGGCATCTGGAAGTCCAGCCCTGTTCTTACTATCGGATAGATGTCTACGGTTGGTAAATATTTGCGCAGAATAGACTCTGATACACAGAACCGCCGTGAAGAATCTATCCTCTTATCGAATCAAAATGCAGCATATTTAAGAGAACCGACAACCGTAACTCCGGTGTTACTGATATCCAATCGGGCCGAGCTTTCAATGAAATCAACAATCTAGCCAAGTTGGTAAAGATCATATGAAAAATAAAGACCCCCATCTCTTAATGAGGTTAAAGTGAACAGACGACGGACAATTCGCCATTCCATAAGCGCTGCTCACCTTCGGCCAGTTGAGCTAAAAAATGGTTGCTACTTTACTTGCCCATCAATATCTTTAATACATATGCCAAATGTCATGAACATATGTTAAGGAGTTAATCTACAACCAAATTGTCCTGCTGATAATATAGAGAAGGATAATGGCCACCATACGGCCATATTGGATCCGAGCGAGAGAGAGAAATAAAAGACTCGTGCATCATCCCCTCATTTCTCTTACTAACACGCTGAATTTCATATTTTTGTATAGTGTCACACCTAATAATCCTTATCTGAAATAGGTCTAAATGGGTATTCCATTGGTACACACATGGTGGGTCAACTTTCCTTTTGAAAACAAACATTGCAGAACACTAATTTTCATTGTTCGAGTTGCACGTGCCAACATTGCAGGAGTTCAAGTTGTTTGTACCTACATCTTGTGACCGGTAAACTCCACGAGCAACCTATTCGAGAATAAGTCTATTAAAAGACTGTATCACCTCTATGGTCATTGTAACGCCTTTTATTTTATAAAATATAATGTCGAGATAACAACTATCAGTATCTTAACAAATACAGGAGACAAATTAATACGGCGAACTGATTTATATTAGTGTCGGTAATATTAAACAAGCTGATGGAAGATTTGCTATATTGACCTTTGGCGTGAGAGCTGAAAATTACTGAAAGTATTTTTGGAATCTCTTTCTATAACAAAAATCTGATCCGTTTTTTAGCAGGGCTTGCGTCATATCATTTCATCTGGCGGCGTGGGCGTTGGCGCCAACGTGTTAGCACCACTTTCTCTGAAATCGCTAGGTCAATTTTACTAAAATTTCCCATGGTTGCTCTGGAGTGGGCTGGGACCTTAAAGAAGATTTTTTTATCCGACATTTAAGATGACCGCCGTTCCTAAAAAAAAGCCAAAACCTTAAGCTATGTGGTCGCGGCCTGCATTATGAAGTAGTCCGATTTACTTAATATTTAATTTAATTAATGTCATTAACAGTGAGGGATGAATGTCGAAGCGGAGACAGAATGTGATCTATTGGAATCACTATTCGTCCGTCGTCCGTCCGTCCACTTTTGCTTCAAACGACATCTCCTCAGAAACCGCTTGGATGATACTGAGGTCAATGCATTTCAAAGTTGTACAAATAAGATCAATGCGATATCCAAGATGGCCGCCATTACATACCATCTGTGATGGTCCTCTATGAAGTTTGTTCAAATGCTGACCATGGTGTCAAATTTGGCCCCGCCCCCGGCGGTCACAGTTTTATATAGACTTATATATAGAAAATCGTAAACAATCGTCTTCTCTAAAACTACAAGAGCCAGAGGTTTATTATTGTGTATTTACTATATATAAGTTTATGGTCCTCTACCAAGTTTGTTCAAATGGTAACCCTGGGGTCACATTTGGGTCCGCCCTAGGGGTCCCGTGTCTTACATAGACTTATATAGGTAAACACTTAAAATATCTTCTTCTCTGAAGCTACGAAAGACAGAGGTTTAATATGTTGCATTACTATAACTATAAGCTTATGATCATTTACTAAGTTTGTTCAGTTGGTGACCCTGGGGCGACCGGTAAAAAACGGTCTACTTTCCGGGACTTGCCGGTCTCGGGTGGAGGTAAAATTAATGTTTTCAATCAAAACATTATATTCAGAGAGTGGAAACTAATTTGGTGTGTAGATATACGAATAAAGTATTATGATACAAATTAAAATTCATTTCATGTTTTCTTAGATCTACATAGTACTTGTATATCCATTATATTTATGATGTTATCATAGGTTTATTGAAAACGCTGGGTTCCGTTTTAGAAAAGCCGGGCTCGTCTTTAAACCATTATTACAAACTAATTATCAAATTCTAATTGTATATTTCACATTGGTTATACAAAATAAATCATTCTCAATACGATTATAAAAAATCTTTATTTTTTTTGTTAAATAAGGGCACAAAAATGTGTATATTTAGACTAGGTACCCTGCAGTTGGGTATTATTTAACTATAAACGCCGGGCTCGTCTTTAAATCATTACTACACATTTATTATATATTAAAATAATGTATGTTTTACATTGGCTTAAATATTTAAATAAAACAATTTTAAATATGATTATTATTTTAGCCCCCCATATTTCCATGATAAAAAAGTCTATAAAGTTGCGAATATGTTGCATTGGTCGGTTTTTGATGATATTTACAATGTTTACCACGAGTCACTAGACAACAGAGATGTGCTTATAGGTTTAATTAAATTAAATCAGCCTGATGTGCTCGCCTGATACATCGAAAGTAGTTCTGTATTAAAGAGTGATAATCTTTTTTTTCTTTAAAACTTTTTTTAGTGCAGTTTCCTGTTATTGCTGTAACTGTATTCTGGACATGTTGTTGATATTTGAAAATGCAGCTCATCATGTTTTTGACTTTTTTTTTTTTTTTTATAAATTTGAGAAGTGGAAGTAGACAGGGTATTAAATTGCAAGGGTTAAAAATAACGTTGACTTTTGACCCGGTGTTAGTATACAGCTGAAGAACTGTTTCTTAGAAGATATCTGGGATGATAATAAAGCTCTGAAGATATTCAACCCTATTCCCTTGTTGATGTTTAATTGAAGTTTGTATGTGCGTTCAGTTATTGAGCATAATAAACGCCTCAGAGAAGTAGCCGTAAGCGACATGCATCACTGCAGGTGTAACGAAGTAAAGTGACCCCCATATAATAACGACCCCCGGTCATTATTCCCCATAGAATAACGACCCCACAGTAATTATTCTTTAGAAAAAGTGACCCTTTTCTATAAAATACTGACCCCCGTTAAAAAATAATGACCCCCCTTGATGATATCTATAAAATATTGACCCCCATCTAGTCGATCACTAACTGAATATTAACTACTACAAGTGTTATTATTGCTAATACGTGTTGTTGTTGTTGTTGTTGCTGCTGCTGCTGCTGCTGCTGCTGCTGCTGCTGCTGCTGCTACTGCTGCTGCTGCTTTCGAAGAAGTAGTAGTACTTACAAATAGCGAAAGTTGCAGACTAGGTTTGATTGAGTCTGTTCATGGACAGTACTGGGCACTGCAACACTGTCCACGCCCCGTAGCACCAGAGTCTTCAAAATAAGAGGAGTCTTTTTCACTGCATATTACGGTGTTCCGTTAGGCTCATAGCGGTCTCTCTGAAAGGCGATGGTAAGATGGCAATTCACGATAACGCGATGGTAAGATGGCGATAGTGCGATAATAAGATGACTATATGCAATGGTAAGATGACGATGCGCGATGGCAAGATGGAAAAATCGCGCATCACCATCTTATCATCGCCATCTTACCATCGCGCATCGCCATCTTACCACCGTGCATCGTCATCATACTATCGAGCATCGTCATCTTAGAGTAAAGGCGATGCGCGATAGTAAGATGGCTATGAGCTATGGTAAGGTGATGCGCGATACGCGATAGTAAGATGGCGATGCGCGATGGTAAG
The DNA here is from genome assembly GCA_037043455.1 of Cyrtodaria siliqua. NCBI lineage: Eukaryota > Metazoa > Mollusca > Bivalvia > Adapedonta > Hiatellidae > Cyrtodaria > Cyrtodaria siliqua. The sequence goes on along the minus strand of JAWPHD010000800.1, from coordinate 278,377 downwards.
ATGACGATGGAAAAAAACATCGCGTTATCGCGCATCGCCATCTTACCATCGTCCTCGTACTATCGCGTATCGCGCATCGTTTTCCGACCGAGCCTGAGCAGATCAGTTGTTCAGACAACATGCCCATCTCCGAATGGTTTTCTGTCACTTTCAAAGTCAATCCGCACGAACTCAACCTGGAGGGGTTGGAGTGGGTCGGACCCCATCGAATGATATGAGTTCCAGAGGGCGCCGCTAGGTAACCGCCGGGTTTTGGAACGTTCGAGGTTGGAGCTCAAATACTGATAGTGACAATTTTAATTTACGTTCATCATGCATTAATAGCTTGAATCTTGACATGTAGGTATAGCAGAGACGCATTTGAAAGCTAACCAAAACATTGTAATTGAGGGTTATCAGTGTTTTGGTTAGCTTTCAAATGCGTCTCTGCTATACCTAAATATCTAAAATTTGAATATTAAAGGAAGATGCTAATTCATTTTTAACCTTTAATATTCAATTTTTAGACAGTTCGACTGACGGTATACTCTGGTTAGAGTTAAGGCACAAACATCATGATTATGTACTTTTACCTTGTGTTTGCTATATTCCTTGAGAACTCGTCCCGCCATGTAGATGCGCATACACTTTTTGACAACCTTTTATATGATTTCTACAAGTATCAGAGTGAGGGATTAGTTTTCATTTGTGGTGATTTTAATGCCAGATGTGGCCAGAATGATGATTTTATTGTGGGTATAGACAATGTTTGTGGTAGAGATATTGTTGACTTTAAAACAAACACATATGGAGATATTTTACTTGAGTTCTTAATACTAACACGTGTATGTTAAATGGAAGAAAATTCACAAGTAATGACTTTACATATGTGTCATCTAAATGTTGTTCTGTAGTAGATTATTGTTTAGTATGCCATGACCAGTTATCGTTATTTGATAATTTTTCAGTGATAAGAGCAGTCGATGTTATAAATCGTTCTGGTCATGATTGTAAGTGTACTCGCTCCATCAGGTATTCCGGACCATTCCGTTCAAACCTGGAATATACTTTTTAATGAAAATAACGAACATAGCTTAACTTCTACGGAGTCCAAAGACAGTCACAGTTTTCATAAATTTGATTTGAATTTTATTCCTAATGATTTTTTGAGTAGCGATGATATCTTATCTTGTGTCAATTGTGTTATTGCTGACCTGAAAGGCGGTCTGCGTACTCAATCAGATATTGATACAGTTTATCAGGGATGGTGAGATCTTGTTAGGAATGAAATGTACGATAAGATGCCTTACAAGTCTATTAAGTTTAGTTTAAATAACAAAAGAAGGCGGGTTGGAAAGCCGTGGTGGAACTATACACTTACACTTTTATGGAACAATGGGTGTGAAACTGAAAAACTTTGGTTAAGATGTAAGGATAAGTCCGTAAAGTCAAGACTTAAATCTGAATACTGTTCTTTTAGAAAACGGATTGACCGTGAAGTTCTGAGATGTAAGCGTCTCTATTGGTACAAATTGCAAAGTGACATATTAAATGAAGTGAATAGTGATCAAACTAGTTTTTTGAAAACCATAGGGAAGATAGGTGTTGGCCAAGTTAAGAAAAGTAGCATTCCAATGTAGGTACTTTTGGATGACGGCATCGTGTCTAAGATGTTAAGGATGTTTTGTTTAAATGGGAACGGGATTATACACATCTTTTAAACAGAGATGTTGAACTTGAAAGTCATACGCCAAACCATAATGTAAACAGTAATAACGAGTATGATCATGTTTTAAACGCAAATATTTGCATACTAGAAGTTAAAAAAATAGTTGAAAATTCCAAACGTCACAAGGCTTTGGGGGTGGATATGATACCAGTTGATTTTTAAAGAATGATACATCCATTTATTTTTGCATACTCTGTTTAATATTTGTTTTGATACAGGTTGTATACCTACTTTATGGGGTCAAAGTATTATCAATCATATTCCAAAGTTGAGCACCGTTGATCCAAGGGACCCTCTTTCTTATAGAGGCATAACACTAGCTTGTTCAATGTATAGTTGTATAGTTCTATTATAAATAATCGCCTTACTGTATGGTCAGAAAGGCATGATAAACTTGTCGATGAACAAAATGGATTTAGAAAGAAACGCAGCACCACTGATCATGTTTCATCCTTATCAAATATAATTGAAACAAGGAAGAAAAATAAATTGTCTACTTTCTGTGGATTTATTGATTTTCGTAAAGCATATGATTTTATTTTTTAACAGAAACTTTGGCAGCGATTAAGTGACATTGGCATATCTGGTAAAATGTTGATAGCTATAAAATCCCTGTATAGATCTGTCTCATCATGTGTTAGAGTAAATAATCAATATACAAATTGGTTTGATGTGAAATCAGGATTAAGACAAGGGTGTGCATTGTCTCCTTTGTTATTTAATCGTTTTATCAATGAATTGGCTCTTCGCATTAAAGCTTTAGGTAACGGCATTGATATCGATAACGAAATGGTAAATATACTACTGTATGCTGATGATATTGTTTTAATTGCAGCAAATGATAATGATCTTCAAATCATGCTAAATGAACATAATGATTGGTGCACTATACATAGTATGTCTGTCAATACCACTAAAAGCAACATTGTTCATTTTAGACCTAATTCTACATCTAGGTCAGCATTTGTTTTACTTGTGGAACAGATAAGATTGATATCATTGATAAATATGTATATCTTGGAACCGTTTTAACCGAACATCTTAGTGTTACTGCAAAGGTAGTCGCTCAGAGCGCGAGTAGTGCTCCGGGTTTGCTAATTGCAAAATATCAGTGTTTAGGTGGTATGCCATATGATGTATATTGTAAATTATATGACTCGTTAGTTTGCTCCGTTATTTCTTACGGCGCTGCTATATGGGGTTGCAAATCTTATTCATGCATTAATGCCGTACAAAATAGAGCAATGCGTTTTTACCTGGGCACGGGGAAATATACTCCAACGGCTGCTGTCTCTGGTGATATGGGTTGGAAACCTGCTTTCATTAAACAGTGGAAATGTATTCGCAAACCCTGGTATCGCAATATCAATACGAACAACTTTAGATTGAATAACCGTATTTTTATTTGGGCCTGTAATAAGGCTAACACATCTTGTAAAAACTGGTTTTACTATGTTAAATCGAGTTTTAAAAACATCGATCCAAGATATTCCGATACTAATTTTAAACCATTTAAGGTTGTTTTCATTAATTCTGTTGTTGATTATTTGATGAACAAACACATTAAAGAATGGAAAATCGAGTAAACCGCAGGTCCTCGTGGTAATGGTGGCAACAAGTTAAGAACGTATAAGCTGTTTAAATCAGAGTATTGTGTAGAAACGTATTGTCAGCTTATATTACCTTTATGTCATCGATCAGCTTTTTCGAAATTTAGATGTGGCGTTGCACCTTTAAGGCTAGAGACGGGACGCTATGTAATAGATAGAGTCTGGTCTCAGCGAGTTGACTTATTTAAACACCGAGATCGAGGTGTTTAAATAACCAACGAGCTGAGACAGACTCTTATCTTTTTTATAGCATGGTGTACTTAGTAACACTGTGACGTCATAGTGACCGTACTCTAAATTCCAATATCCGGTAGTTGTAGTACGGCATAGCCACGCCCCTTTAGTTACCCTAAATTAAACGATTTAATGCTCTGCATTCATCAAAGGAAATGCCACATGCTACAAGAGAACTTACGAGAAAGCGACCGTGTGTGCCCACTTTGTAAGGCAGATGTAGAAGACGAAATGCATGTGATCCTTAAGTGCAATATGTATAATAAACATAGAGATACATTAATTAAAAAGCTCTTACAGTACAACAAGAAGAAGGAACCCCTTGAAGACTTGGGTGTTAAGATAGACACTTCTATATTGACCCCTGAGCAACTTCTTCGAGTACGCCAAGTGCTAGGGAACTGGCACCATATATTCTCTAAGGGATCCACTGATATTGGCCGTACCCATCTACTGGAACACAAAATCCATCTAGGGGACACTACTCCTTTTAAGATCCCATACAGAAAAATCCCACCAGCGATGTATGAAGAAGTGAGGCAGCACATCAGGGAAATGCTCGATGCCGGTGTGATAAGAGAGTCTGAGTCGCCATACTCCAGTAATGTAGTCCTTATCCGGAAAAGGATGGATCTCTCAGATTCTGCATAGACTGACGCCAACTGAACTCGAAAACACGCAAGGATGCCTAATGTTGCCCTGTTTCGACGATACCGTAGACTCCCTTGGCGGTTCAAAGTACTTTTCGAAGCTTGATCCGGCTACTGGAACGTCAGCATGGCTGAGGAAGATAAGCTGAAGACCGCTTTTTCAGTAGGAAACCTGGGAGTCTATGAGTTCAACAGAATGGGATTCGGATTAGTAAACGCTGGAGCTACGTTCCAACGATTGATGGAGAAATGCATGGGTGAACTGCACCTTCGTGAATGCTTAATCTTTTTGGATGATATCCTTATTTTCTCCAAGACATCTGAGGAGCACATACAGCGCCTAGAAGCAGTATTCAGCAAACTATCTCAACATGGGCTGAAACTCAAACCATCAAAATGTGAATTATTCATGTCATCAGTCATCTATCTTGGTCACCAAATTGATGAATATGGAATTCACACAGACCCCGGAAAAACAACCGCACTTTGGGACTGGCCAGCACCTACCAACATCAAGGAGCTACGCCAATTTCTTGGTTTCTCTGGCTATTACCGTCGTTTTGTGGAAGGCTACGCCAAGATAGCAGAACCACTTAACGCTTTGCTACAGGGTCAGTCACTGCACCAACAAAACGGATCCAAGGAAAAAAAGAAGCCTGTTGTACCATGGACTTGGGGAGAAGTCGTACAGAGAGCCTTCGACCTACTTAAGGAGAAACTCACTTCCCCGCCTGTCTTAGGCTATGCAAACTATTCCCTACCCTTTACAGTACATGTTGATGCTTCTGGTAGTGGATAAGGTGCCATTCTTTATCAACAACAAGAAGACAAACAGCGAGTCATAGCTTATGCTAGCAGGGGACTCCGGCCTAGCGAGAAGAAGTATCCAGCAGATAAATTGGAATTTCTTGCCTTGAAGTGGGCGATTACAGACAAGTTCAGTGACTACCTCACAGGGAATTTTTTCACCATATACACGGACAATAATCCCTTAACTTAGTCTTGTCAACTGCCAAACTAGATGCTACAGGTCACAGAAGGATTGCCGCTCTGACCAATTATCCGTTTGACATCATATACAAGACGGGAAAGACCAACATTGATGCAGATTTTTTGTCACGCCGCCCAGACGCCTCAGTGGATATGGTACAAGCTGTCGTTAGTGCTGCACTGACTTTCATGCCCCTTGTCGAGAGTGTCACGACTGGAGATTCTCCACCTACGGCCGAGGAGGAGTATATCCAGTCTGACAACTTCAATAAGATTTCATGGGAGAACGAACAAAGAGTAGACAGTACCATAAGCAGTGTCATTGACCTCATCAGAAGTGATTTCCACCCAAGGGAGGAAGAACTACGGCAAGAACCGTCTGAAGTACAGAAGCTGTTGAGAGAGTGGAACCGTCTCCACCTTGACAACAATATCCTGTACAGAACCACTTCTGTTGATGGCCAAGAAACCACACAGCTCGTCCTTCCAGCGCAGTACCACCAGCTCTCCTTGAAGGGAATCCATGACGATGTGGGCCAACAAGGCATTGAGAAGACCCTCTGGCTTGCCAGACAGCGGTTTTATTGGCCTGGAATGGAGAAATACATCAACGAGTATGTTAGACATTGTGGGCGCTGCATAAGAAGGAAGTCACAAGAGAAGGTCGCAGAGTTAGTTCCCATCAAAACATCACGTCCGATGGAGCTAGTCTGTATGGACTTTTTATCTCTGGAAATATCCAAAGGCGGATATGAAAATATTCTGGTCATCACAGACCACTTTACTAGATTTTCCCAAGCTATACCCTGCCGAAATCATACGGCTCAGACAACGGCAAAGGCACTCTATGAAAATTTCATCAAATTCTATTCCTTCCCAGAACGTCTCCACAGCGACCAAGGCAGGAATTTTGAAAGCAAGATTATACGTGAACTTTGCAAAATAGCCGGCGTTGCGAAGTCATGTACTACCCCATACCATCCCATGGGAAACGGTTCCTGCGAGCGTATGAACCAGACGCTTCTGAAAATGTTAGGGACTTTGGAAGAAGACCAGAAGAAAGATTGGAAAAGCTATGTTGGACCATTAGTTCAAGCTTATAATGCCACAAGCGACGCAACAGGGTTTTCCCCGCATTACCTGATGTTTGGCTGGCACCCGAGACTAGCCGTCGATGCCTTCTTAGACACTGTGCCAGACACCATCAGCCCAGACCGACAGACTTATCCTCAGAAGATCAACCAACGTCTGCAGTTCGCCTACAAGGTTGCTGCTGACAATGCAATAAAGAGTGCAGCTAAGGGCAAACAGCTCTATGACCGCAAGGCCACTGCCTCAAAGATCGAGAAGGGGGATAGAGTTTTGGTCAAACGCGTGGGATTTACTGGGAAGCACAAACTGGCAGACCGGTGGGAACAGATTCCTTACACTGTGAAAGAAATCCCAAATGAGGACATTCCAGTCTAGCATGTGAAGAGGGAGGATGATCAAGGACCTAGCAGGACGCTGCATAGAAACATGCTGCTTCAGTTTACATCACTACCAGCAGCAGAACCCTCAAACATAACGACAGAGTCGCAGCGAAATCGCGAGATTCCGCAAAAGACGTCGGACATGCCACTGCTCGCTAAACCCAAGTCAAAGCCCAAAACAGCCCGATGATCGTACATCTTCATCGCCTAGCTCAGACTCAGACAACAGATAACGTTTATAGGATACCGCAACTCAGGAGAGCTTGCACGTTATACCGATCCAACGAAAACAGAGATGCAAGAACCCAAACCCGTCGACACTCGACCAGTTATTCTACTCTTTCAGAACCTTCACCGGTCCCTGAAGTATCTAGGAATAGACCAGTAGAAAATGCCAGTGCTCGGACGGATGAAAATACTCGAATGGATGCCAGTATGACGAATGCCAGTACTCGGATGGATGCCAGTACTCTGACGGATGGCAGTATTAGGACAGATGCAAGTACTCCGCTGGATGCCAGTACTAGGATGGATGCCAGTACTCGACTGGATGCCAGTACTCCGCTGGATGCCATGCCATCCAATATCTCCGATAGTCAGTTGGATTTACACGCCACTCACAACACAGCAGTCACACTAGGAAGTTCGTACCATGACGACTCAAGTTTGTCTAACATTACTCATGCTCAGCCGGATGCCGTACCAGGTGTACTTTTGCCGGATGCCAATCCAGCATCCCCGGTGCAGCAACCTACGAACCTGTTCAGGCCGCTCGACCAACCAGGATAAGGAAACAGCCTGACAGATATGGGCAATGGGTTATGCCGCTATTAGTTGATGTTGACACAATGACCGATGATTAACACTTTAGAAGTGTTCAATTAATTTAATGTATTCTTTTACACAGGAGAAAAGCAGCGGATTTGAACAATGCTTTTCATGCTTGCTGTTTCATGGAAAAGTCATTTACAGGATATTTTTAGGATTATTTTTTTTTGAATTACTCTTTTCAGTAATTGATAGTTGCAAAACTATTCATTTTATTTTGCTGAATTCAGAGTTGTGTAATTGTATTTATACCATTACGATAACTAATTTTGTTACTCATGTTTTATGCATATTATATGTATATATATATATATATATATATATATATATATATATATATATATAAAACATGTTTAGTGTGGTTGTGCTTCGACTGTGTGCTGACGTGCTTTGTGTTTGTCTTTTGTTTCAGATTTTAATCAGTAAGTGAGAAATGTTTTAATTTAGATTGTCAGGAGACAATTTATTTTTAAATCAAGGGAGTATGTTGACCTGTCTTCATATTTCACTTTAACCGATATTGCATCAACATAGTTGACCACAGTGCTTTAAAGTTACAGGTGACTGGTTTTCCAGGTATGAAGAGGCCAAATCATAATATTGATATATATTCCCACTATTTACAAATGTGCGTGAATGAATTGTATATAGATGTTGTGAGGATATTGTGATGTTGTATTGTAAACTGGTTTGTCCTGTTCAGTATGAGTGATTGATTGATGGATGTTTGTTTTTCACAGTTCAATAACTTTGCACTCTGAGATTCCCGCTTAATTCTGCATTTAACTTCACTCTTGCAAAAGCAGTCGTATTGGGCATAACTCATACTAGTACTTAGAAAATAGTTTTGCATTCACCTCAAAGTGAAAGCATTATTTTGGTTCCACACACCCGGTAAGAATTGCTTACTGTTAATACATTATAATGATATGATATATTTACTACCCGAATTGTATTTAATGAAATTACATTTATCGGTTTGTACTTTATTTGAATTGATTGAATCTGTATTCTGTAAGTCACTAACTATAGATAAATTGTTTCAGGTTGCTTACTAAGATTTACAATAAAAGATGAAAACCTGCAAAACGGAATTGGGAGTGAATAATTAAAACCCCAAACCCCGGCAAAATATATATTTAAAAAATCTTATTTAGAATGATTCAATTTGCATAACCAATGTGAAAAATACAATTAGAATTATTTAATCATATATCTACACATCAAATAAGTTTCCACCCTCTAAATATAATGTTTTGGTTGAAAAAGTCAATTTTGCATTTAACTCCTCGTACCCGAGACCGACAAGTCCCCACATATGGCCCCGCCTCAGGGGTCACATGTTTTACATAGATTTTATAAGGAAATACTTAAAAAGAAATCTTCTTATCTGAAACTACAAGAGTCAGAGGTTTAATATTTTGCAATTACTATAAGCTTATGGTCCTCTACCAAGCTTGTTCAAATGGTGACCATGGGGTCGCATTTGGCCCCTCCCACGGGTCACATGTTTTACATAGGCTTATATAATTATCGAGAATATCTTTAATAAATCTTCTTCTCAGAAACTGCTTGGCCATTTTTGACCAACCAAACTTCGCATGGATGATCCTTATGGGACTGTTTTTGTCAAATTTGTTAAAATTAGATCAACGCAACATCCAAGATGGCAGCCATAGAAAAATCTTTAAATAACTTCTTGTACACTACCGTTGGTTCAAATCGCAAGAGAGCTGTAGATAATTTTTCACTGCAATGATTATTTATGAATGAGTAAAAACAAACTCAAAGTCAGAGTAAACAATTTCTTTAAATAGTTCATGCTTTCAAATTAATATATTTTAAAACTGTTCTCATTAAATGGAAATTAAGTAAAAACAAAAGAAACACTCTGACCTTAATATTGTCACAAAATGTCACGGGTAGAGCGCATTGGTCGTACATAGCTCTTGTAAGCACTTGTTAGTTACACCCTAATCCATTGTTGAGTTGAAACAAATTCACAATATCCATGATATATTCAGGTAACACGTACAAGCGTGCACATTTTTAGTGGCCGCCAGAGGGGCCGTTTACTAAGTTTAGTTTTGTGCTAATGCATGTAAACGTATAGGTCTATCTCCTTAAACGGCAAAATTGTGTAAGGGTCCTTTCGTGTAGATTTTAATACTGCGAATTTAGCCACGTATGTCACGGACTGAACGGGGGAAATAATGGTTTGGGCGTAACGTTTGCTATAAAATCCATTGTCTTCTAGTTCTGGCCGGGATTGCTTGATAGTTGCTTTGTTTGGAGCAGGAGTTGGACGGCGAAATTCACAGGCAATATGTGGTCAGTATTTATTTTATTAACTTTTATCGTACATTTGTATTCAGTGGGCGGCGCTATCTTGTTTGGCGAGGTTACGACATTCGGTTAGCTTTGATGTTTCTCAAACATTAACTTGAGACTAGCATATGATTTTGAAGTAACTTTATTAAATGTTTTATTGTTATTGATCATTAATTGTAAAACAATATTAATTTAATGACAGTGGATAATAGGTGCATTAATTAACGTTTGCGTATAACTCAGTGATTGTAATAGCGTTGTATCATATGGGCATTAGTTGACATACATGTGTGCATGCATAACTCAGTGAGTGTAATATACGAGTGATTTGATAACGTTGTATACTACATGTATTAGGGGCATTGGTTAACAGCGACGTACATGGCGTATACATGGCGTTGTAGAATATGTATACATTGCTACTCATCATTAGTACAGCTTACATATATTTATTAAATACTGATTTGTTTGGGTAATGATAATTATGCAAGATTGTTATGTTTATCAACCGACATCTAAAACGTATGTATAATTACAGCCTAAGCCATCCAAGGTTGGATATAAGCCTTCCAGGGTTGGATATAAGCCATTAAGAGCGGTGGAGACGGTCCCCGTACCTGCGCAGCATGGCCAGGTTCTAGTAGCGACAACCCCCGGGACACGAGGTTGGCCCTTTATCAGTCCTCACTGGAGGAACATCATCCACAACCTCAGTGGAGGTTAATCATCATACATATCGCGCCATCAACCCTTATTTTGATGACAATCACTCATTGGATTCGCGCATCATCATCTTCATGAGCTCTCGCGCATCACAGTTATCGCTCTAGATCATAGATCAACATTGTTATAACTTTAACAACACTTTAGTGTCGTATATAATCAGTCGACACATGCAGTGTTTGTGATAATAATAAGAACGACTTAAACGTTCATGAAAACATCCTTTCATATTTCATCTGTGTATTCGCTTGTTTTTTTTTAGATAATTGTATATATATTTATCATATTTTAAAAGTTGCATTAAACTGATGTATATGCATTCACCATCATTGATTCTTTCCTGAGTTAGCCCCAACCACTAGGGTCATCCTGCGACAAATATTATAATTAGAGACATGCTTGGAACAATTTTCATCATGTAAATATCGTATAATCTGTTCCACAGGACAATATAAACATATTATTAAATACTCATGCTTTTTTAAAGGTTAGAGTTTTTGTAGTAAGTTGATGAGTTATGATACTCATAAAATAAACAATCTTGAGGGTTTATATAAAAAAAGTATGAGTAAAATACTCAAAAACTCATCTTATCTACACCTCTGATGCACTGGAGGTAAACTTTTTTCTTCATTTTTATTATTGTTTCCTGTTTGGATGCATTTTTTGTTTGTTTAATATTTCTAAAATTTGTATGTAAAGTTTCGTTTTTTGTTGTTGTTTTTTGTGTTTTTTTGTTAGCATTTTTTTCTTTTGTTAGCGTTGCTTTAAATTTCAGTTGTTGTGTCTTGCACTTGTAAAAACGTATTGAAGGGAATTTAATGACGAAATCTCTTGATATAAGAGCTATTCTATCTTGTACCGAGAGCATCCACAGACTGTTATTTATTGTTATTAATGATCGCTAATGGTTTTGAGAAGTAGTCGCCACAAAGCTAACCCCTGGACTATCAAGTTTGCTTGGGGTCCAACGTTTTTATGCCCCCGAAGGGTGGCATATAGTAGTCGCACAGTCCGTCTGTCAGTCCGTCAGTCTCTTCGTTCGTCTGTACAATCGTGTCCGCCTAATAACTCTGACAATAATAAACGGATTTTTAAATAACTTGGCACAATTGCTCACCACAACAAGACGACGTGTCGCGCATAATTCCAGGTCCGTGACTCCAAGGTCAAGGTCACACTTAGAGGTCAAAGGTCAAAACAAAGTGCTTTCGTGTCCGGTTAATAACTCTGACATTCATTGACAGATTTTCAAATAACTTGGCACAAGTGCTTACCACAACAAGACGACGTGTCGCACACAAAACCCAGGTCCGTGGCTCCAAGGTCAAGGTCACACTTAGAGGTCAAAGGTCAAATTGTGTCTGGTCAATAACTCTGGCATTCCTGGACGGATTTTCAAATAACTTGGCACAAGCACTCACCACAACAAGACACAAGACGACGTGTCACTCACAAAACTCAGGTCATGGCTCCAAGGTCAAGGTCACACTTAGAGGTCAAAGGTCAAATTGCGTCCGATCAATAACTCTGGCATTCCTGGACGGATTTTGAAACAATTTGGCACAAGTGCTCCCCACAACAAGACGACGTGTCGTGCACAAAACCCAGGTCCGTGGCGTCAAGGTCACACTTAGAGGTCAAAGGTCAAATCGTGTCCGGTCAATAACTCCGGCATTCCTAGATGGATTTTCAAATAATTTGGCACAATTCTCACCACAACAAAACAATGTGTCGCGCATAAAATCCAGGTCATGGCTCCAAGGTCAAGGTCACACTTAGAGGTCAAAGGTCAAATTGTGTCCGGTCAATAACTCTGGCATTCCTGGACGGATATTGAAACAATTTGGCACAAGTGCTCCCCGCAACAAGACGACGTGTCGTGCACAAAACCCAGGTCCGTGGCGTCAAGGTCACACTTAGAGGTCAAAAGACAAATTGTGTCCGGTCAATGACTGGCATTCCTGGACGGATTTTCAAATAACTTGGCACAGGTGCTCACCAAAACAAGACGATGTGTCGCGCACAAAATCCAGGTCCGTGGCTCCAAGGCCAAGGTCACACCTACAGGTCAAAGGTCACCTCGGGGGCATTTGTCACTTACTGTGACATTTCTTGTTATATATAGCTAAAAGACGGCCGCCATGGCTAAAATTAGGTAAAATTTAAGGAAATTTCAAACGACATCTCCTCCGAAACCACTTATTCCATTCTTGTAAAATATCATAAACATATTTCTTGGGTTGGCCTCTATCAAGTTTGTAATGGCCGCCACAGCGACCCAAAGTTTACATAGCGTTATATAGGAAAACGTAAAAATGACATCTTTCAAACCACTTGAAGGATTTTGATGAAACTTCATCACAATGTTACTTGGGAGAGTCCCTCTCAGATTCGTGTTTTCCATGGCCACCAGTCATCCAAGATGGCTAAAACTAGGTCAAATTTAAAGAAATTTCAAACAAAATCTCCTCCGAAACCACTTATTCCATTATTGTAAAATACCATAAACATGTTCCTTGGGTTGGCCTCTATCAAGTTTGTGTTTTTCGTTTTCGTCAAATTATCAAAATGGCCAACGGGCATATAAACAAGTAAATTTATATAAGAACACATTATAATGATTTATATAGTCTGATCTCTTTTAGGAAATCTAAAACAAGACTAAAATCTACAGTATCAAATAACTCTTTCATGGTATTAACATTGTAGTACCTTTGACGCATAGGATCAAAGTCTACACATTCCAATAAGATGTTTTTGACCGTTAACGGTGCAAAGCAGGGTATACATTCTGGTAATTGCTCACCTTGTAATAAATATGAATGAGTATAACGTGTATGCCCTATCCTGCACCGGGCTAGGACAACTTCCTCTCGACGAATGGGTCTACTAGAAGAACGCCATTCTCCGAGTAACGGTTTAATGGAATGGAGTTTATTGTTAACTGACAAATCCCAAGCGGTTTGCCAAGAGTTACGAATATAAGTGTTAATACAACTTTTAAAATCAGTATAAGGTAATTTGTTATTAGATATATGTAAATCTAACGCTGCCTTAGCAGCACTATCAGCTCTATCATTACCACCTATTCCTACATGGCTTGGAAGCCAGCAGAAAATAATAACATTATCAATTATAAGAGAATTGTACTTTTCTAAAAGTTGAAGCACAACTGGGTTATCATGTTTCATATTACCCAGTGCTTGAAGAGATGAAAGGGAATCAGAAAAGATTACAAAATGGTCATCATCAGATTCCTGAATATAATTTAAGGCAAGTTCAATTGCCTTAAGTTCAGCTGAAAAGAGAGAGGCCTTGTCAGGCCTTTATGCTGTGTTTGTGAACAACAGCTGCTGCAGCAGCCTTATCTCCATCTTTAGAGCCATCTGTGTATATATGTTGAAAGTTACTGTATTCGATTTAATTTCATTAAATTTGCTTTGAAAGACAGTAGGGTCTGTACTGGATTTGTTATTATTACAAAGATTAAAAATAACTGTTGGTGTTTCCAAAGTCCACGGTGGAATTTGTGGTACTGTGTACTTGGCAATCAAATTTAGGTCGATTTCAGTGTCTCTTAATTTTGGTTTAATACGAAGACCAAATGGTCGAATGGCCTTCTGTTTTCGATCCAAAAGAGGTTCACAACTAGGATTAAAAACATTATCGAAAGTTGGGTTTGAAGGGTTAGACTTTAATTTAATGGCGCATTGAAGAGCTAATTTGTTCAAAATGGCCACCAAAGTTTACATAAGAGTTATATATAGGAAACATGTTTCTTGGGTTGGCCTCTATCATGTTTATGTTTCTGAATAACATCATACCAGTAGAGTGTCTACAGGCCCACTTGGGCCTCTTGTTTAAATATATTTTTATCTTTGGTGGCTATCTTGGATTTTACATCAGTGTGAATTTTTGCTAGGATCAAATAGACAGTATAGGCAACATTCCTATACAGTTTCATGAAAATCCATATAGTAGTTTCAAAGAATAGGTCGCTACAAAAAAAAGGTTTACAGACAGACTGACGGACGGAACCCGCACCACGGCATATAGCTCTGCTGACGCTAATGATAATAAGAGTAGGGCAGGTTCCCGGATTCCTATGTATCCTTCCCCTCTCTCTAGGGCGGCTCTAAATAACCTATACTGTGTTGATGAGCAGTTAAACAACATTCAATTCAATTCAAGGGGTCCAATGTTTGTATCATAAAGGAAATTGCATGTTTTATATACACACATGAAACCATGCACCAACTATTTTTCCCATTGACACCAATGTTAAAATGATTTCCTGCAACTTCAACTAAAGTATGGATAATGCGGCAGTGTATTTTTTCCTATAGAATAATAATTTTCCACTTGAAAAATCAACAGAAAGGGTGGGATTACAAGAGATGTAAGAAAGTTCTTGTTTGTTTACTAAACAGGCCAAGGGTACAACTGTTTTCATTGATAGTTGCTCACAAAGTGTATGCATAAATTCAAAATTTGGAAAATGTAAATCAATGATCCAGTAAAACCTATAAATACACTTCCAGGGATGTACCCAGACGATTCTGAAGTTGATTCAGGAGCGGTGGTCAGGGTCCAGCCCCGCTGGGGGTTAGGGGGTGAAGCCGCCGAAGATGTACAAATATACGTGTAGCATTAAGCTAATTTTTGCACGTCTTTGAATAATTCTATAGATTTGAAGGGCTTGGTGATGTAGTGGTAAAGTGCTGACCTCACGTTCCAAAAGTCGCGGGTTTGAGCCCGCTCCTGGGCACGAATCCTATGGCCTCTCATTAACAGCACAAATACTTTAGTATTGGTTTCTACCCAGGAAGCAGACTCGAGAGTGATTTACATTAATAAGCTGTAGAAACTTGTGAAACTTAAACAATGTCGTGCGCCATGGTCTAGTGGTTAGGGTCTGGGCTTTGGGCAAGGACTTTTAATAGACGGGGATGGTCAACGCGCTATATAGCAGTCAAAAATATCGATTTTTCAGTGCTGTAGGTATTATGGCTAATCTACGCAAACTGGATCGATAATTGCCAATGATTAACGTGTACGGCCAGTCTTCAAATGAGAATTTAAAAGTCAAAATCATAGTATTTTAGAAATTTCCAACTATTAATGCAATCACATAGTCTTAAATTACTCAAATATTACACCAATAATTATTTTGATGAAGCATTTTAGATGTAACCAAGTGAACGACGTCCAGCCATATTTTCAACAATAATGTCATCACCTCCCAAATCAACAAATTCACTTCCGAAATGTCTAGAATACTAGTACTCAATCTCCAAATAAAAAATCTCAGTACAATTAAATGTCCATTGCTTGAATAATTAATCATTAGTTACTCATAGTTACTCATATAAAAGGTCGCTGAGTTGGAAAACTGCTTCCAAACAATATCATAACAACAGACTTACCACTTGTTATCACAGTTGTAACAAGAGCTGTCAGAGGACAGCGCAGCTCGACTATTCCAATTTTCAGAGAACAGGAAATGATACATCCGGCATACCATTAGAAAAAAAAAGTGAAAAGAAAGAGGCAAGCTGGATGTGTCAAGAAGGAAAACATAGAATTTTTCATTAAATCAAGGGCCACAATTTTTCTGTGATGACACAGAGGTAATTTGATAATAACACTTTCAAAGGATAAATAATGCAAATTTGTATAAGTTGAAAATTTGAAGAAAATATGTTAAAATTATATGTAAATGCATTTGACCTTTTACCCATTTGTGACCTTGACCTTTCATCCAATGATCTTGAACTCAATAGATACGATCATCGTCCCATTTACTATAACTGATGATGAATGGATAAAAAATGTTGAAGTTATATATATATTTTTATGTTAAGAAATGCGGACGTAAACATTAACCTGATGCTAAGAGCTTATTAACACAAAAATGCAATTTGTGATCATGAACTTTGACCTATAGACAGACCCCATAAGATCCTTCGAACAGTCGAGCTAAAAATATCAAATTATTTGTAAAGTTTGACCGAGGAGCAAGGTCCACAAATGTGGGGAAGGAGGCAAGTGTCTACACTGGTTGGATGGTTGTATCCGTCTGTTAATGCCCAGTAAGTGTATATATGGTTATAGGGTAGGGATCTTAACGGTTTCCAAATTATGACCTTGAGGCTATGTCCTCAGGGTTGGGGAAGGAGATCGGGGTCTATGCTGGTTGAGTGGTTGTATCCATCTGTTCATGCCCAGTAAGTGTATATATGGTTATATGGAGGGGATCTCATTGGTTTCCAAGTTATGACCGAGGGGCTATGACACCAGGGGTGGGGAAGGAGATCGGGGTCTATGCTGTTTGGGTGGTTATATCCGTCTGTTCATACCCAGTAAGTGTATATATGGTTATAGGGTGGGGATGTCAATGGTTTCCAAGTTATGACCGAGGGGTTATGACACCAGGGATGGGGAAGCAACCCGGTGTCTATGCTGGTTGGATGGTTGTGTCTGTCTGTTCATGTCCAGTAAGTGTATATATGGTTATAGGGTTGGGATCTCAACGGTTACTAAGTTATGACTCAGGGGGCCGACCCACACCCTCATGTTTCACCTCTTGTGATCCTCAGGCGGGTCCAATTCTGACCCCAGGGTCACCATTGAGCAAACTTGGTAGAGGACTACTAGACGATGCTATATAGAAAATAACTAAGCTGCAGCCCTTTTTGTTTAGGAGAAGAAGATTTTGAAGTGTTTTTCCTATATACTTCTATGTAAAAATTTTTTTTTTTACCAATTCAGGGGCCATAATTTTGTCAAAATGAATGGAAGAGTTATGGGGATTGTTATATAAGGTACAGAATTTGATGTGAAACAATACTTTAAAATGTTAATGCAATAACTTCAGTAGTATTGCAGTTATAAATCAAAGGGCCATAACTTTGTCAAAATGAAAGGAAGAGTTATGGGATTGTTGGATAAGGTGCAGATATTTATGGGAAACATTAGTATAAAGTTTTAATGCAATAGCTTCAGTAGTATTGCAGTTATAAATCTATTGCACAAAAACTTTAAGGTGAAGCTGGGGATGCCGACGCGATATTTTATAATTATTTATTTGAGAAATCTCCGTGTTATTTATTTGAGAAATCTCCGTGTCATTTTCCAACAAAAATGGCCGCTGAAGTCTCGCGACGGCAATGCATTTTCGAGATTTCATCTCATTGCATAATCCTGTATAATAAACAGGTCCTGCTTTGGGTAATCCCATCTATAAACAAAAGAGTAATTATAACAACTGGCAATACCAAACTGTTATCCTCTTGGAATTAATGTTATCTGTTTTTTATTCTTTTTTATTTATTTTTTAGCAAAATGATGTGGATGCAGCTGTGTACTCGCGTAAAGGCAGGTACGCGCCTGACTTCTTATACTTACAACAAAACATCGAATAGAAATGGGCTATTTTTCCCTACTTATAATTCTCATATCCATCATAAAGGAAGGGAAAACCTTGAAAAAATCTTCTCCAAAACCACAAGGCATAAAGTGCTCATATATTGCATGTTACATCAACAAGAGGGCCAAATGGCTCTTATATCTTGGGTTGTCATCATACAATTCCCCTCGGTACTTCTTTTAAACTAGATTTGTTTGTTTGTGTGTATGGTATTTTACGTCATTTTCAAAACATGTAAAGAGAATTAAGTCTGGACAAAGTTTGTGTATAAAAACCTAAGGGCTATAACTCTGCCAAAAATCATTCAACCGGAACATGGCGATGACATGCACAACTAGGCTTGATACTGATCATCCATGCCAAGTTTTTATGAAATTCGGCCAGTGATTCAGGACAACTAATATGGACAAGGTTTGTGTAATAAAACCTTTAAAGGGCCATAACTCTGTCAAAGATCTTTCAACCGGAACAAGGTGATGACATGCACAACTAGGCTTGGTACAATTGTAATTAACCTTTAAAGGGCCAAAACTCAATCAAAAATCTTTCAACCGGAACACTGATGATATGCACAACTAGGCCTGGTACTGATAATCCCTGCAAAGTTTTGCTGAAATCTGGCAAAATGAAGGTCTTATCGTCTTGAGGCAAAATACAGCATTTTTAACTAAATCAAAGACCATAACTCTAGTGTTACTTATCCGATTTGGCTGGTTTTCGAATCTGTTTGAGCTTTCAATATTATTAGTAATCTGGATAAGTTTGGAAAAGAACAGATGAAAAATTAAGGCCCTATCTTTTTAACAAGGCAAAATACAGCATTTTTCACTAAATCAAGGGCCATAACTCTGCTCAAACTGGCTGGTTTTCGGATTTATTTGTGCTTTCGTTAATATTAACAACATGGTAAAGTTTGGTAAAGATCGAATGAAAAACGAACGCTCTATCGTCTTAAAGAGGCAAAATATAGCATCTTTAAATCAAGGGCCATAACTATGCTGGCAAATCTCCGAACTGGCTGTTTTTCAAACTTAACTAAAGCTCTCGGACTGATATGCCGTCTCAGGCCTGATATAGGGTTTGATATGAAAATACCCATTTATTATTCTCTATATATTTCACACGTATGAAATACCACTTATTTTATTGCTAAAATCCACTATTTCACTGCTAGAGCATACAATAAATGTATTCTATCAAAACTAATTTTGCTAATGTCCTTGTCTTTTACACACATTCATTTCTGTTGTTAACTTTACATTGAATCATAAGATCACTTACACCAAATGTTTCCTTAATAATATTCATTAATAAATAATTATAATTTAAAGAATACATGGTTTACGTCTAACTATAACATTTTCCACAGAATATGGACATATTGTTTAATACTGCCAATCTTTAACTTCTGACATTTTTTCCACCATTTAAATTATCCCAACTCGTTCAGCATAGGTTAGATAATTTGTTTAAAAAAAACACATACATCTCTAATTTACACTCATTTCTATTTTTCCCAACCACCCACATTTCTTATACGTGATACTACAAATTAATTTAAAGCATTGAGATATTGCATTGAGATATTGAATATTAAGCACCAACACGTCGAGAAGAAGTAAATGTTTCGTAGGGAGATTTGCATTTAAGGTAGCTGGCGGTGTTACTCGGGAATAATCAAAATCGCGTATATTGTGACAATGTTTTACCTGTATGTAGGTTAATGTTTCTGCTTTTCATCAGTATTAATTTTAAACTATTTAAAATAAACATCGGATTCCTAAATAGCGCCCTCTGGTGGTGCCTATTTTTACGACGAATTTTACCGTTTTCGTACGGGAAATGTATTAGACTTAAGTCAAAAGTTAAAAAAAATCACATCACTTGGAAGCACAATGATTTATAAACGTAATGCACGTAATATATTTAAAAACAGCTATATCTCTTTATCGTGTGTGCATTTCTTTACGTAAGGGGTACCACGCGGCGACTACAAAATCGGGAGGATTTTTACATGTCATCGCTTTTTTACTTAAAAGTAAGCGTGTCGTTTTATAGTTTTCTTTAAAATGACGTTGACGTCAGTCACTCATAAATTGAGATACATGTACTTTCCTATTGTTTCCACGCAGAATGCAGGATACAACATTAAATGTTATAATTGTGTAAGTCTATATCGGTAATGCCTATATATTATACATAATAGGTTCGTGAGTAAGCATTTTTGTATTTATTTATTTATTACTTCATTCTGATATTAAGACACGCTGTTATGCTGCAGTTGTTTCGAGTGGTTCATCAATCGTAAAAAAAAAACAAGTGTATATTCGCAGGCGGTTACTAATTTAAAAGTATAACGTAACTTGCAATATTTTAATGGCGATTATAGTAAAATAATATGCAGGAAGTATACTAAGCAGGGCATTATTGAATATACTCATAATGCTAGAGATGCATAGTATTGTTTTATCATGCGGATGATAATATTTACACTTGTAATAACATCAACTGCATTTGATCTATTTAGTATTTGTTTATGTTTTTTTTTTTACATAATTCGATGAAATATTGTGTTCGTAATTATGTAGATATCGGGTAGAGCTCATGCAAATACATGATTCTAACTACCGAGCGGCAAGCGTTGACACAAACAATCATACACTTGAGTTACCGACAGCAATGCTGAGATATGAATAAAATTTAATTGAAATGATTTTTAAAACATTCCGCACGCCGCTCGTTCAATGTAAATTACTTTTTAAGGGTCATATAACACTACTGATTTATCTTAAAAGTCTTGTTGCCATATATGTTTTAAACGATAATTAAAAAGTAATATTCACCAATATAATAGTGTTGTTGTTTTTTGTTTCGTCTAAAATTCCTAAAACAATCTTACAATTATTCGATCTTTGGAGATCGCTGAGACCGATACTTATATTTAATTATCGGTGGTACTTTTTCATTTCGTTTTGTTTTTTTCTTACTTAATTTTCGATTCAGTGGTACCACTTCTCCAGCCGATTAAAGTCTCTGGGTATTTGTTTAACCACTTCATAACCGCTGCTCCC
Source organism: Cyrtodaria siliqua (assembly GCA_037043455.1). Lineage (NCBI taxonomy): Eukaryota > Metazoa > Mollusca > Bivalvia > Adapedonta > Hiatellidae > Cyrtodaria > Cyrtodaria siliqua. Next base: position 257,328 of record JAWPHD010000800.1, on the reverse strand, counting down.
AACTAAATTCCATTATGTTTATTTCGCTCTTCGGGACATTTAATTTTATTAGATACTGGGACCATACGCCGTACGACATGGAGATGCGTTACACTCCATGTCCACCGCCATATGCATGCCATCTTCGGGATGGTTTAATTTGTTGTACTATTGATTTTATGAATATTGAGTTCTGCTCAACCATGGGCTAGAGGGCGTGAGCGGTAGCTAGCATATTTCACTACCGCTCATGAACAGTATCAATCAAACCGAGACTGCAATATTTCGTATGTGTCGTTTTCGGCCATTTCCAAAGGTCCATTATCATACTCTTTTTTTTACGCATTTAATATAATCTGAGAATCTATATAATATAATGCCGATATTGTCATATGCCCATTTAATGTGTTACACACATACATGTATACAATGTGTCTATAGTTGTGTGTATGCCGACATAATCTGTGATACAATACGAATATATTTATTGCAGGAATTGACTATAGTATTATCCAACTTGCAGCAAAGCATGTGGCAACAGGAGAGACTTTCAACAAATATATTCAGCCTGCTAGCGGTTTTATTCCGAAAAACATTTAAAACATAACCGAAATTGAAATTCATGGCGGAACTATGTTCCATCAAATGTCTCCAGTTCCGTCGGTTACATTAAAAATGCATTAGACGAATTTAAAACATGGCTCTTCAAGTTTAGTACACCTGTATTGGTTGCTCATAATGCTCAATTTGACGCTAAAATTTTAATTAACAGTTGCACGGAAAAAGCCATCACTTTTACAAACATTGTTGTTTTTTCCGATAGCCTCAAACTATTCAAGCTTGTGTTTCCAGGCATGCCAAATTATCGACAGTCAACACTTGTTAAGGAAAAACTCAACACAGGCTATAACGAGCACAATGCCATTGCAGATGTAACAGCTCTTGTTGACTTCCTGGACATTGTTGAAAGCTTTGAAAGTTTGCTAACTATAATTTCAGTCGATGATGTTACATACAAAAACAACCAAATTAAAAACCAAAAACGATATTTATCATCGTATTCAGACTTGGTTGAAAGAAAAGTTATTTCCAAAGCTCACTCAAAACAACTAGCTTCAAGTGGTTTAGGTTTGAGCCATATAAATACCGTGTGCAAAAAATCTGGTATAGATGGTCTGACAACGCTGCTGAAGGACAGGTTACAGAAACCTTCAAAACTTGTTTATTCACTTTATTCGGAACTAGGTGCAGACGAAAAGGCGGTAATATGAAAAGAGTCCTTCAAGTTTACGGAAAGACCAGCCAGTGGTATGAATATATAGGTTTAAAGGTTAAGTTAACTCTTCCAGAATGGTAACATGGATTGCCGAAAGCGAATTATGTATGTAGTTTATTGTTAAAAAAGTTAAGTTTGCATGGAACTGATTAGTTGTAGTCATCGAATACTAGATTCATTCGATGATATATACTGAAAGGAAAAAGAAACGCGATAAATTGTATGTACAATAATGCTGCTGTTAATCGAATGGTACATGGCCACGTAAGATCTTTCCTTTCGGAAAAAATACTAAAACAACACGTAATACAGCAAACAGTATTCCTGCAAAGTTTCATTATTGACAGAGTACGCGTTTGGCTTAAGCAATTGAGCAAACTTAAAGAGGCACTACCTATATCTACGCGATTTTTAATGTAAAATATTAAATACTCAATATTACTGCATTTATATGTACGCAAAGCCATTTTATGAGTATTCTAAGAAGCAACAAGGTTTCGTATTCCAGTTCTGTAAATTATTAATTATGATCAAAACCATATCTTGAATAAAATGCTGCCCAGCCGTTTATTCCTGCCGGAGAACTACGAGTTTTTACGATTTTATCGGACATGCGCAATTCCATTCAGTTGAACGAAAACAAACTACTCGGGGCAATTCCAATATTAAACGAATCGATCGGAACTCGTCGCCAATCCGACGAGGCAGTTCCGATTGTAAACGAATAAGATCGGAAAATCTCCGTAATCGGCTTGTCTACAACAATTACGAATACAATTTCAAAAATCCGATCTTTTTCTATCCTGTTTTTCCCCAGCAAAACGCATATTAAATTATTGACATTTACCTTTTTCATAGTCCTCTTTACAATTAAGTAAAGTTTATATCAATTGGTGGACAATAGATATAGGTAGAGCATCTTTAAGATGAAATATTTTGCAAACTCTTTACGTTAAATACAGTACTGCACTGGCTCAAATTTTCAAAAAGGAACTTCAACATTTATGAATTTCTTGTTACAACGTGTACTGTGATTAAAACGTCTACAACGTCCTTTCTCTAACTAACTGCAACATCTTGGGATTTCCTTGGAATGTTTATGGAATTAAGTGTGCACTATATACAATATATAGCGGAAATTCCCGTGTCCTGTTTCTTTTACCTTTCAGTATATGTACAGTGAAACTCATATCGATATCGTTTTACCTATTACCTGGATATTTTTTCGGTCCCGTGTTTTTTGTTAAATAGTTTGTTTTGTCTCGTTTTTAACATACACTGAAAACAGAATCAGCACTTATTATATTATATGAACGATAAAAAAACATTGAAACAACTATTCAATCAATCGGACGCTTCCTATTTTACGGATACTTCCGAGAGACATCGATTTTTATTCCCAGTCTATAAATTATATATGTAGACATAATACCATTAGTTATGAAAATGATGTGTTTGGGTGTTTATAGTCATGTGTTGCATATCCCGTCTATTTCTGAATTTAATACATGTATATTCATAACCATTTTCCAATCATTATTTTGTGTTTTGCTATGCGGTGCCTATTAATATATATGTTTGTATGTATTATATCCTCATGATGGCATGTATAAGAATTGAACGAATAAAAAGAATAGTTGATTTGATATTTGAATCGATTTGAATGATCATTCTTACCCAAACAGCAACTTTGACAACACGGGTAGCAAACAGATAATAAACAGGTAAAATAACACCAGTAATATTTGCAACTTAAACAACTTAACTTCTTACAACATATTTAATGAATTAAACAGTTCAATAACATGAACACACGATCTTCAATTAGTTAACAATAGTAATATAAAGTAAACGTCGCGCGTCAAAACTCGTGACGTCAACGTCATTTTAACGAAAACTACAAAACGACGACGTAATTGTAATACTTTCTATAAACTTTAAAAGTTTATTTGATAAAAATCTGACTCGACGACCCCTCTTTATTTTTACATTTATCAAAGCAGGGAATTTCAACGAATGTGATGGCATAGAAAAAAATATATGTCACCACGCTTACTTTTAAGTAAAAATGCGATAACGTGTAAAAATCCTCCCGATTTTGTAGTCGCCGCGTGGTACCCCTTACGTAAAGAAATGCACACACGATAAAGAGATGTAGCTGTTGTTTAAGTATATTACGTCCATTACGTTTATAAATCATTGTGCTTCCAAATGATGTGATTTTTTTTAACTTTTGACTAAAGTCTAGTACATTTCCCGTACGAAAACGGTAAAATTCGTCGTAAAAATAGGCACCACCAGAGGGCGCTATTTAGGAATTCGATGTTTATTTTAAATAGTTTAAAATTAGTTCTGATGAAAAGCAGAAACAATAACCTACATACATGTAAAACATTGTCACAATATACGCGATTTTGATTATTCCCGAGTAACACCGCCAGCTACCTTAAAATATTAAACACAAAAAGTTTTGTAGATTTAGCGATAATGTAACCTCGGTCTATGACAAGTTCTATTCAACGATTTTCTAAGGTGGTGGTATTCGCGGCAGAAGAATACATGTTTGATATTTCAATTGTATCATATGTGTAAGTTAATCACGAATAGTGTGCATATCTCCAGAAATCAAAATGAGTACCGCGTTGGCTCTTGATAGTTCAGCGTAATATGTTTTTGACGTTAATGTTAACTAGCATACTTGTCGCCATCGTCGGAACCCACGTTTGATTGATTACCAGGGGCGTAGCCAGGCATACTCCTGTACGCCCGGGCGTACTCTAGAAAATCGAATGTGAAAAAATAAAAGTGCTTATTTTTTAAAATCAGCAATACAAATTGAAGTGGGGTATTGGGTGAGGCACTATTTTTAAAAACACACTTAATGAATGGAGGCGAAAGCCTCCAAAATCTCGCTCAAATGAAGCCACAAACCTCCGAAATTGAACTCAAATTTCAAACCCCAGGGCGTATTCTCCAAAAGGCTCTGGCTACGCCCCTGATTACGTTATCACTCCATTCATCGTGATTAAACGCGAGTTCCGACGATGACTCGTCGTTCAACAGACTGAAATGTTACAATAAAAAAGTTGTTCCTTTAATACTAATTTTCCCCATAGTTCACGTTTCTAACAAAATTGTAAAAGCAATAGTCATAATTGCTGCTTTGTTCGTAGATACCAGTAGTTTTTATTAAAATTGCGACACAATGTCAATGTATCATGAAATATAAAATCAAAACAAATAAAAAAATAAACCGAAAATCATTACTGCGATGCTATAAATGCTAATGTTATTTACGCATATAGTACGCGTTTCGCAAATACAGTGCTTAACGGCTCATCCACGCAGTACTGGTTAGGTAGAGCCGCTCCAGAGAACGAGTACGTTATAATATATATGCATCCGGGAATTCTTACTAACGGATAGTAACATTCGTTCTTAAACGTGTTCAAGAGGGATAATTACTCCGATAAACGGAACAGTCCGGTTTACGTCTCCATCTGACAAACGAGGCTGAGGACGTGTGTTGCTCAAGAACATTCAAACGAAAACGAAACTTGTTACGTATGTGAAGCTTGAACCAGGGACCGCCAAATCTTTACCCATATAACATATCAGATATTTATTGAAGTATCAACAATTCATTTTCCTTATCAACTGGCATTCCTTATCAATTGACTTTATAAAATGCCATTTCAATTTTAAATTTTCATTTACCAAAATCGTAAATTAGGAACATTCACCTTACGCATCAGGATGTCTTAAACTTTCAAAATCAGGACGGTAGAGGGGTTCTTTTATAATCTTGAACATTTACTTATTTTAACTGCATGCATTAAACAAATGTTTTAACAGTATTTTGGTTGACATGAAAACTACCAGGAAAATAAAAAATATTCTTTACACTTTAAAAAAGTGACTTCAGAACCACATTAATAATGTCAAAGTTATCTGCGGTATTTACAATACTTAGCAATCAAAACTGGCAATGATATAAAGATATTAAATTTATGTTTAAGGTATCATACACAGCTATATAAATTGTGTTATCTTATATGAAATGAACACTTACAATGCTATCATGGTAAACTTTCATTTTCACCTAATGAAAAAAACGGGAAAAAGGGTTATGACCTTCGACCTCGATGTTCTCTCATCACATGCAAAATCAGAGCTGAACACGGGTATAACCTTTCCAATGATTATAACCAAACACTTTGCTCCTCGCAAAATGTTGAACTCGAGCCTTAACTAGAGCAGATCGCCTAAAGTGGCCTCTAGACTGTATAGTAAATGCAAAATATTAAACCTGGCTCTCGTAGTTTCTGATAAGAATATTTTTTACGTTTTTTAAGTCTATGCAAAACCTGTGACTCCTGAGGTGGACCTATGAAAAACATGTAAAATCTCCATATACAAACTTTGGACCCCTATGGCATGGGCATTTTTCTTCCCGGGGATTTCATTTGAATAAAATTGATAGTCTGGACATTGGCAATCATTATAAAAGAAAAGCTGTCGAAATCTGTCTAGCAGTTCTTCAGAAGATTTTTTTTAACGTTTCGACTATACTTATATATGGTAATGGCGGCCATCTTGGATACAAATCTAAAAAGCAAGGAATGTATGGTATGGTGATAATGAAAACATTAATAATGATTTGTTTTTAAAAAGAATATAATAGTTTTCGTATTTGACACCGTATATGCAAGCAGGGTTAACATGATACTGGATAAATAAATCGAGACGCTAATTTCAATGCTTGATAAACATTTCAAGATTTGCGTGTGTTCCTTTAATATAATTCTGTAAATATTTAACACAGGCCTGCCAAAAATGTTAACGCAAAATCCTGAGATTTTTAAAATTTAACATTTAAGCGTGCGAAGAACATTTTTAAATGAAAATTTGGAGTACGCGACTTGATTTTCGCACTACAGTTTTTAAAGCGCAAATTTAAATTATATATGCAATTAATACAAATTGATGCATTGTTTGATAGTTATAGAAAATAATAAATTAGCATAGTAATTCGATTAGAAAAACTAATTTCTACCATCATTTTTTTTTATGAAAGTGCACTTACTTTTCTAAACAGATGCGTTATTAATGCAAATACAACTTGAAGTCTTCATAACTCTTATAATCATCGAAAACAGCAGCAGTTGTTATAGTGTTACCATTATAATCATCGTACACAGCAGCAGTTGTTATAGTGTTACCCTTATAATCATCGTACACAGCTGGATCAGCAGTTGTTATAGTGTTACCCTTATAATCATCGTACACAGCAGCAGTTGTTATAGTGTTACCCTTATAATCATCGTACACAGCAGCAGTTGTTATAATGTTACCCTTATAATCATCGTACACAGCAGCAGTTGTTATAGTATTACCCTTATAATCATCGTACACAGCAGCAGTTGTTATAGTGTTACCCTTATAATCATCGTACACAGCAGCAGTTGTTATAGTGTTACCCTTATAATCATCGTACACAGCAGCAGTTGTTATAGTGTTACCCTTATAATCATCGTACACAGCAGCAGTTGTTATAGTGTTACCCTTATAATCATCGTACACAGCAGCAGTTGTTATAGTGTTACCCTTATAATCATCGTACACAGCAGCAGTTGTTATAGTGTTACCGTTATAATCATCGTACACAGCAGCAGTTGTTATAATGTTACCATACACTAGGATTTGCAAGTTCCTTACACTTGCGATTTCAGTTAGCTTGACCAATTAAAGAAGTCGCATACATATTGCTGTTATTGCACATGTCATTATGTCACTGAAGGAACTAATTATGCCCTTAGTTGTTAATTGTATATTCAGTCATATAATTCAGTCAGTGCATTACACGGGCGACCCGGGACCCAGTTTGTTAAAAAAAGAAGATACAGTTGTAATATATACTGGCTATAAGTTTAAAACGGATTGTAATTACCTGAGGAGGTCCTTCACACATGTGAGAAATACGTTTTTCAGCACGTTAGTATGTGGGCACATATGCATCGTCTTGAGTTACACACGTTTACCGATTTTTTTAAATTGTTCTAGATTTATACGGAGCAATGTAGTGTAAGAACAAATTCAACACACAGTTGTATATTGTTTGTCAGTGTTTTAAAACTACCAAAATCCATGTTTATTTATTTTTTTCAGACTTTAATCACTTACTTATTCTTTTCTTTTTTGTTTTATAACTGATAAACAAGATTAATATGAACCGTTCCTGTTTACAAGAAAGTTAAATATATAACTGGTTAAATATGATTAAAATGCAGGGACGTATTTAAGTGTAATAAGTAAAAGTTAAATACATTAAATAATTTATGAAACACGAGGATTATGAGCTTTGTGTAACGCACATCTACCTAGGTATCATTATAATGCCAATAAAAGAGCCATTTAACTCAGAAAAGGTAAATATACTGACAACTTATATTACTAACACAACTAGAAACAGCACTCGCACGATATTTTTGCATGATACGTTCTAAAATGTGTCTAAACCCAAATAAACACTGTATACTCACTATACAGAGTTAGTGTTGAGACCCCACGAACTCGAAATCTCGAGAAAAACGAGAGCGAGACTTGATAATGGCATGGATATACACGTGTATGTAGATCTATGATAATGGCAAAATCGAGAATAATAAAATGACAACTTCAATTCATACCATTAAACAAATCGGCATAACATGACATTTATTGGTGGCAAAAGCATGTGTCTGGCATGTTTTCTCGGATTTGACAGCGTTTCATGTACATTCGCAACGAATAAAAAAGAAGTATACATAATGTTGCGAATGAGATTGTTTGTGTTGCGCATTTAATTTTAAACAATTTAGTATAATCAGTGTACGCCGAGGATAGTTTATTAAATGCCGCTTACAAAATGATTGAGCCTTCCGTCTTTTTCACTACATTTATATCATGTTTTAGTTCAGTGTGTAATATAAATACAGAGACAATTGCCGATCTTTTAGTATACTAGATTGTAAATAGTCCGATAAGCTCCGCCCACAAATTACCTGTATCGATAAAACTTAATAAGCTCCGCCCATGGCTAATCTGCAATTGCTTAAACGAAATAAGCCGTGTCCACGTAATGGATCTGGGTTTACAATGGATGCAAAGGCTATTATAGTCATGCTTATCGGGTTAAGGGTTAAATGTCTCATTGATTGTCTCCTAAACCAGCAAGCTGATTTGCTTTTGCATAACTGCTTACCACATCCATGGGCTGTTGTGAAGAATTTCTAACATAGCTTGTTTTATTCAGGGCTTGCGTGGCGCAGTCGGTAGCGCGGCTGATTTGTAACCGGAGGCCCCGGGTTCAATCCTCCATGGTTTCCACTGAGTTTCGTCGGTGTGTTCTTTGGCAAGACACTTTCCCTAAGCCTCGTCCGTCGGATGGGGACGTAAACCGGGCAGTCCCGTGTATCGGTCTATCCTCCGAGCGCGTTAAAAAACCATAGGAATTTATTCGATAATAAAAGTAGGGCACGGTTCCCGGATTCCTATGTATCCTTCCCCTCTCTCCGGGGCGGCTCTAAATAACCCATACTGTGTTGATGAGCCGTTAAACAACATTCAGTTCAATTCAATTTATTCAGGGCTCGAAATTAGCTACCAAATGTTTGTGTCTGGTAGTCCGAGGGGTTCAAATGAGAAATAAATTATCAACATTTGGTTCATGAACGTGTTTATTTAAATCGAAATCAATACACAACAATAGATACATGTATTTACAATTCACACATTGCAATATCTGTGAAAAGCGAGAATAATATTTTAATTGATGACGTAGAAAACTTTGAACAGGTAAATGTATTTATCAATTATCTGGCAATAGTTGTGCAGCTATACAATTCAAATTTACCTCATTTACCCTTGCATTCATGCAGTGGTAAAAGTAGTATCTACGTCATGTAAATAATACTTATTTTTATATACAACTTAAGTAACGGTTTTAAATATATGTTTCTCTACGGGACTATCAAGAAATGTTCATATGATGTTTGAGAGTTAAATTACTACAAAAAGGGTGGCCATTAATCTTTAAAATTATATGCTTGGATAACCTTGAATATAGGAAATGCGAAGATACCTTCAAAATGCATTTAAAACTCATGAAAAGAAACCGAAACTCAAATTAAAATAGATTTTCCTGTTGAATATTAATGAATATTATTGGGCTAATACATTTTGAGCCGGTCTAGTGATCGTACCCACCTACTAGACTGGTAGTCTAGCAGACTAAAACTGTTGATTTTTAGCCCTGTTATTATCGATTATGATTTAGCTGTATTAGGCCAAATAAAATGATATGTGTGGTTCCTATTACATGCCCATAGGGTAGGTAGGTAGTGGAAATAGTTTCTTGTCTAATATTTTAATTGATTTTTTTTTGATATTTTGTCTTCTTTTTTTTTACACTATACTTTTATACACAATACATAAATAAACTTAACTATATATTTGTTGATATCATCAGATACAGAGCCGATAGAAGAAAAAGGTAAAAACAAAAAGAAGAAAAGAAAACATAAAATGCAAAATGTAAAACAAAAAAAAAGAGTGACTGACAAGGGAACATATACCCTCAGCAGTTTCTTTACTGACTCTTTAAAGCTCGACCTGTCGAAGGCAGGTCGGGCGAAGCCCGACTATAGGTTACATGTATGTACATGTATGCATGGGAATGAATATGTTAAATACTCACTAACTAACGCTACTAATTTTCATTTTCGTAGTGCGTCAAACTTGAATTTAGCCTCCAAAATGGCGGACGACGCCATTTTGAAACTTCCGGTCTCATTTTTGACCAGCTTCTAGTCTCTATCATCCAGACACACTCAAGCTGAGAGGTCTGGATGATCGAGACTAACCAGCTTCCTGTCTCACGGTGAAGTCACGCAGACGTGATTAACAGTTGAAAGCCAAAAGTAACTTACCGGCGTTCCATTGTTAACAGAAATAATGAATTTTGAAGAATGCTTACTTTTTATGAAGGATTGCGTGTACCCAGGAGTTTTCTATATGTTTTTGAGTATTTCTAGGACTCTGAAGCGCTTCAATTTTGAAGCGTCTGTGATCGGTGTAGATCGACGGTACGTTTCGCACGTCGTAATCGGTATAGATCATAAGTTTCACACGTCGTCAAGCATGTTTCCACGGCGCGTTAGCGTTCTCTACAACGTGAAAGAACTAAATGTTGATATACATTGTTCTGTTAATTAAAAAGAGTCCAAGATTTTTGATAATTTCTAAAAAAAATCATTAATTTGCCCCAACAAAACCATACTAAAAGTTTTAATATGTTTTTTTCCAATTTATTCATTAAGTTTAATCACTACCGATGGAACTATGAACGCGAAATGTTATTTTCTCTCAAATTGACTAACCTTTGACAGTTTAAATGCATACAACGAACAGTTTTTATGCCATCCAAAGTGTAGCAAATGTTCAAGACGTAGTTGCACATTTGGCATTGCACGCTCTTTTTTTTGGTGTAAAGTGTTCATAAAGAATAAAGAAACACGAAACAGTTTAGGTGGACTCATCACTTTCATCTTCCTTAAATGTACTAATGTTTACTTCCATTAAATATAAGGAAGATCCTTCCTCAAAAGAAACCTAGCAGATCCATGTCGCTGTAAGTGAGAAACCGTGACATTAGAATTGCAATCGTCAGAAAACCGTGACAGTTTTATACAATGGCATTTTATGTCGAATAACTACAATACAGGCCCATACTAACCATACAAATATCATTGCGCAACCCTGACTGGTTTTCGTCGAGAATCCAATTGCGCTGAAATCTGCTTTACTCCCAGTGGGGGTTAGGCATAGTATATTATACACAGTGGAGTCTTGGTGTGGAGTCTTGGAGTGGAGTCTTGGTGTGGAGTCTTGGAGTGGAGTCTTGGTGTGGAGTCTTGGTGTGGAGTCTTGGAGTGGAGTCTTGGTGTGGAGTCTTGGAGTGGAGTCTTGATGTGGAGTCTTGGAGTGGAGTCTTGGAGTGGAGTGTTGGTGTGGAGTCTTGGAGTGGAGTCTTGGTGTGGAGTCTTGGAGTGGAGTCTTGGTGTGGAGTCTTGGAGTGGAGTCTTGGTGTGGAGTCTTGGAGTGGAGTCTTGGAGTGGAGTCTTGGAGTGGAGTCTTGGAGTGGAGTCTTGGTGTGGAGTCTTGGAGTGGAGTCTTGGTGTGGAGTCTTGGAGTGGAGTCTTGGTGTGGAGTCTTGGAGTGGAGTCTTGGTGTGGAGTCTTGGAGTGGAGTCTTGGAGTGGAGTCTTGGAGTGGAGTCTTGGAGTGGAGTCTTGGTGTGGAGTCTTGGAGTGGAGTCTTGGTGTGGAGTCTTGGAGTGGAGTGGAGTGAATAAGTGGAGTGACCTTGGAGTCACATTTTCGGAGTGACCTTGGAATCAGATTTGGAGTGAATGTTTTGGAGTCAGTTTTTGGAGTCTAAATTCAGATGTTTTTATTGACTTAAGATACCAATGGTATTAATTATGAGAAACGTGTAGAAGGAAGCAACATCACAGTGTGCAAATGGGAAAACAATGCCAGTTAGGATATATTAATAAAAGTAAATTTGAAACTGATTAAACGATTGCGTGATTGATAAATTAGTAACAGAATAAATTATTTTATAACAATGGATTAATTTGATGATTATGATTAAAAATATAAGTTATGGAATGATATACTGGCACAATGGTTTTGGAAGGGTGAGTTGGTGGATGGATGGTTAAATGAAATTGAATGGGTAATGGGCTGATGGATAGGTGGATGGATGATCGAATTTGTGATTGGGTGGTTCCATTTTGGTAGGGTGAAAATGTGGGTGGGTTACTTCTGGATGGTAGGGTGGGTAGTGAGATATAGTATAAATACATAATCTGAAAATATTCAATTGTATTATAATTGTATTTAATTTGTATATTGTTTAATGGAGATTTTGGTATTTAGTGTATGTCAAAAACAAAAAAAGGATATGTTTCAAATGCTATAAGTGTGCTTGTTGCATTAACTGTTTAAGTTACTTGTTTAGAAATATATTTGTTTCCATTAATACATGTGAGTTTTGCTATTTCACATTAATAAAAACAAGCTTTCATTTCATCATAAACTGGATGCATTTTTATCGTCTTAAGACAAAAAACATGTTGTTTTAACATGATAACTATTAATTTAATATATCTGAATGACCCTCACAAGGTGCACAGTTCCTAACAAACTCAGTACAGCTGTATTGTCCCATGAGACATGGTGAAAAAAAGCATTAAAGTTTATGGGAATTTAGAGTTCCCTTAGTCTAACTGTTCCACAAACGTGGATTTTTCATTTAGAACATGTAGTAACAGTGCCCAAGTTAAAATTAGATGTGCAATTTTGGAATTAGTTGTTGAAAGTAGCTTAATAGTCACATGCATTTTAAAGAAATTTAATCAATAAATAATTGCATGTGCAAATGAAGTAAACCAAGTTAATGCATTAGTTTCTAAAAAGTTATCAATTATAAGGAAAATTAAGACTCCAAGTTTAGACTAAAAAATTAACTCCAAAATATTCATTCCATTTTTGGAGTTAAGAACAAAAGAACATAACACAGAATAAAGTAGGAACTATTTATTAATTTCTAAAAAGTTATTAATTGTAACGGAAAAATAAGACTCCAAATTTAGACTCCAAAAATTGACTCCAAAATTTTCATGAATCTGTCCTACGATTTTTGTGGATTTCAACAGTTTTTTTTTTACATAGAAAACCTATTTTTGTATGCGTACTGAATACTAAATAATGTAATTTGCGGGTACTGGTACCCGGCCCGTGGTTATTCAGCGGGTTTAACGATATAAAATTAACACATTGCTATGGGATGTTGACACGACTGATCACATACTGTAAACACGTTGAGACATAGCCAGGTACAACCTGAGGACAAATTGGAGATTCTCAAGGTATGTTTAAAATCATTCTGCAATGGTTTAAAATATTCTTTCATTCGATTTTTATTTTGTTATTCTGTTTGTTAAGTCTCAAAACGCTGTAGGCTTATCAAGTCATACGTAAACAAAGTGCACACAGTTCAGTATTATTAAAGGTATACACTAAACCAAATTACTAAGTATCTGCCTAAGAATATGTCAATAATATTCTCATTGTTTTGTGTATTTTGAGCTTGATTAGCGATACGGTTAAACTGCAAAATAACGAGTGAAAATCGTCTGCTCTGATTGCAGGAACATATTTTAAAACTTTTAAGTCAATGTGTTTTCTTAGAAATAAGTTATAACACTTATACAACTGGGTATAAAGGTTTTATTAAGTACTTCGAATTAGTGATGCTTTCGATGTTCCTAATTCTAAAATATGCCAGTTAAAATTATTTTGACATCATTTTTAACTAGCATTACCACTTCAAATGCGTTTGCAAAAGAAATTTTCGAAATATTTAATGTTAACGTTGAATTACAGTTACTTGAATTTCAAACAATATTCAATTTATCAATATTTCATTTTTTTATAGACGGAAAATCTGCGATAAATGGGTCAATTTGTTATATTTTTTTCTATCATTTCATAACAATTTTATGAATTTTATGTCTTTAAGCGATCTTTGACTCATGTTATGTGTTTTATCAGCACATTTCATGTTTTCATATAGAGGGAGGGTTATTCTCAAAAGATGTAACAATTTAAACAAAAAATGAATGTTTTACAAACTATTGTTCAAAACAAAATGCTTATCATATATCTATTCTAAAATATATTTAAAATAAGAAAATTAGTTAGATGCAAAAGTTGATACTTAGAAATTTTGTTCAGTGTACATAATACAATCTGTAGTTATCATGTTTTCTATGTCGTTCTATCAACACTAAGTAATGTGTCAAATCCGTTTGTTTAAAACTGTTCAAATATTTATTGATAATGATTTGCAGTCATGCAAGTGATATAAATTAAGATGGCCGTGTGTCACCTTAGTATTGTACTGTCAATATTAATGCTATAGTAACCAGTGGTAACACTATACATCGATTTTAGACATACTATCCAATACGTGTCAATTGTTACGGATGGCTGGAGATAAACCGTACTGGTTCTACCCAGGTAAATGGGTCTGCCTCTACCACAAACAAATATATGGCCTAAAGTGCTAAAATGTCGTAAAAACACCATTAAAACAAACCAATATGGGGCTGCCTTTGCATTCCTTTAGTGACATATATTTAAATGACATGTATTTGGTATCGTGTAAGTATATTGGGTATTAATTAGCATACGTACACTATAATAATAATAATAATAATAATAATAATAATAATAATAAAAGCTTTATTTAAAGAAGGTAACACATTAGAGTTATATAAACAAATATCATACTCATATACATCTTATTTTCAATGTGGCCTTCTGCAAAAAAAAAAGCACGCACGCACGCACACACACACACACACACACAATATGCATATATACATCGACAACACTCCATTAGTTAATTTTCTAGAAACAATATTAAAGATCATGAAATAATACAGCACAAGCGGATTCTTACTAAAAAATCAGTTATATGTTTACTTTGTTATATTGTTATCTGAACAATTAATCGTTAAATGATAATACATTACTTTGCAATAAATGTGATCTGTATCTATATTTAAATGAATGTAACGACGATGATGAACGAATCTGTACAGGCACACTATAACATACTTGTGCACTTACAAATGTAAAGGATTTTTTCATATAATTTGTACGTGGCTTGGGAGTTACTAAATCACTGTTTGTAATAGATCGAAGGCTATATATGTTAAACTATGTTTAACCATATATACTATATACTATATACTACATGCAATATAAAGTAACCCTACATTGCCACCTACCTGTGATTTAAATTAACCCCCGACCCTATTTAATGGAGTCTCCGTTCAGGTCCCTAATAATTAACAAAGCAACAATAATCGTCTTTTTAGTTATTGGAAATAACCATATTCATAATATCTGAAGGCTCAATATATTAAAATCAGATGCGGATTCAGGGGTTGGGGTGGGTGCGGGTGTGATGTCGTGAGAGACGAAAACTGATACCTTGAGCGTGTGGTGGGAGGGTGAGGATGTGGGTGGGTGATATCTTGAGCGGCGAAAACTGCGTGATATCTTGAGCGCGTGGTGGGGGAGGGCGTGATACCTTTAACGACGAAAACTGCAAACGGGCAGGCATGTTACCAACTGTTATTCATGCCAAAGGCTAGACACATGTATCAACTGCTATGCATGCCATCCCTTCTGATTGTCTTGTTTACTTTAATGACATTTGCCGAATTCTGGTGCATTTTCAGAGTATAAAAACATTAATCCAATGATGAACAACATGCCCACTCCTCTGGATACGCCCTTGCAAATGTATAATCGGCTTAGGTAACTCTTCATCCATGGAGTAAACCAGTTCACACCCTATATGTCAAAGCTATTCAATAAAATACTTTACCGTGGTTATTTTCCCGAAGCGTGGAGTGAAGGATATATCATACCGCTTCATAAAAACGGAAAGCTGAATGAGGTTAGTCATTTTAGGGGAATTACATTATTGAGAACGTTAGGCAAATTGTTAACTAGAATTTTAAATAATCGACTTATCGATTGGAATATTAAATTTATATAGAATCGCAAGCAGGTTTTAGAACGAGCATGGGTACAGCTGACAATATTTTTGTTTTTCATAGTATTGTTACTCTTATTATAAACCGAGGTGAGCAATTGTATTGTGCAATGATAGATTTTTCAAAAGCCTTTGACTATGTAGTCAGGGAAAATATATGGTATAAATTAATAAAAATTGGAGTTAGAGGCAAATTTTAAATGTAGTTAGATCAGTATATCAAAATGTAAGGTCAAAGGTCAAATTCGAAAATGAACTGAGTAAAAGCTTCGAATGCAACTTAGGGGTTCGTCAAGTGGAATGTTTGTCCCCTTTTATCTTTTCTATGTATCTAAATGATTTAGAAGATGAACTATTTTAAAAGGAAGCAAAGGGGTAGAAACTGGGATGCTTAAATCTGTACGCGGATGACATTGTTATATTTTCCTCATCATCGGAAGATTTGCAATTAGGATTAAATACACTTAGTAATTACTGCAATAGGTGGAAGTTAAAAGTATATACCGAAGAAATAAAGGTTATGGTGTTTAGGAAAGGATGTATATTGCCAAGAAATATTTCGTTTACTCTGAATAATAATAGAATGGATATTGTTAATAAATTTTCGTATTTAGGAATAGTATTTACTACAGGTGGCTCATTTTGTGAAGCACAGAAAACCTTTTCTGGACAGGCTCAAAAGACTATTTTTAAACTAAACAGATACCTTTATAAATTTGTTAATATTACACCAAGGCATACTTTAGAATTATTTGATAAATTGGTATCACCTATTCTAAATTACGGTAGCGAAGTATGGAGATTTAGACAGGCAAATCAAATCGAAAGAGTTCATCTACAATTCTGCAAATCATTATTACCAGTGAAAACGTCTACACAGAATGATTTTATATATGGTGAATTAGGACGAATACATTATCATACTTAGCGGTTATATATAATAATCAAATATTGGTTAAAAATAGTAAACAGCAATGCACGAAAATAAATGCACGAAAATACATTGTTAATGCATACTCTATGATGCTTAATGATATTGAAACACTGCCAAATAAATCAAACTGGGCATCTTTGGTTAAAAATATATTGGGAAATTTAGGTTTTTATAATGTATGGGTATCACAAGGGGTAGAAGATATAAAATCGTTTTTGTTAATAGTAAAACAACGTTTGCGGGATACGTTTATACAAAACTGGGATAGCCGCTTAAATCAATCAACTAGAGCGAATTTTACAACGTGATTTTTTCAATTTTCAAATTTCAACCATATTTGGATATAGTCAATATTAAAACATTTCGAACGGCATTAACCCATTTCAGAGTCTCATCTCATAGGCTAGACATTGAAACGGGTCGTTGGAAAAAAACAATAAAAATACCAAGAGAAAACAGAATATGCCAATTCTGTAGTTCTCTTGGAGGTGAATTTCATTTTTTATTTGAATGCACATTATACAACGATCTGAGATCTACATTGTTTAAAAAGTACTTTTCAAAAAACAGCAACATGTTCAAAACTATAGAATTATTTCAGTCAGAAAATAAGCCACAATTACGAAACTTAGCCACATATGTATTTAAAGGATTTGAAAAAAGAAAAAGTATTATCTGTGAAAACTCCCAATATATATTTTGTGTTTTTATTTTAACACGCTCCGTGCAACTTAAAGTTATCATATATCATGTAGGTCAAAATTCAGAGAGAAGCTGTTGAACAACAGTATTGTAATACTTAACATTTTCATATCTTAAAAACACTTGTTACTAAAGCGTAACATTGTTAGATTAATATAACATTGTATTTGATAAACATGATTCTAAGTAATATTTATATTAACACTGTCATAACGCCATTGATGTATTAGAAATGTTTGTTATAAAATTGTTTAAAATTGTGCTCAAGAGTCATATATGACTTATTGCATGATATGTATGTACTTTGTAAGGTTTATCTGGGATGGCCTCGACCCAAATAGACCTATGACGAGGCTAATAAAAAGTTCTTCTTCTTCTTCTTCTTCTTCTTCTTCTTCTAACATACTACACAGAACCAAACAAAAGTGTCGGGCATGTTTTTTTAAACGATAATTCAGATGTTGCCCTAAATAGACAAGAGATACCCGACCTTCGAAGAGATACCAGACAAGAGATACCCGACCTTGGAGACACATAGTTGAGATACTCTAGGCGTACACTAATGAAGACATAGGTAATTGAGACAGACTTGCAATCACTTGCCCCTCACCGCTGTAGGTTCGATCCCTCAGGGGCATAGGAATCTTTATGTGAGGAAGCTATCCAGCTGGCTTGCGGAACGTCGGTGGTTCTACCCAGGTGCCCGCCTGTGCACGAAAATTGCCCGGAGGGGCACCTGGGGTCTTCCTCCACCATTGGAAGCTGGAAAGTCGTCATATGACCATAGCTGTTGGTGCGACTATAAAATCCAATTCAATTCGATCTGTTTCAATGAGCCGATCAACAGCAATTCCATTCAGCAAGCATGTACATTACAATTGTCAAGCGTTCAGATACACCGCTTTACATAAACCTTATTCATCACGCTCGGTTCTTTCATTGTAAATTAATACTCTTTGCCCATTTGAATAGTAAATTAAGTAAATATTAATACCGATCTGCGCCTCGTATGTCTGATACACATTCAGATTATTTGTGTATTAGTTTTCTTATTATGCAAATCAGGCATGACGTGTGTCTCTTAAAGGTCGTAAGGTATGGCAAGACCAGGCAAAACTACTTGTTTTCGAAGATTATACTGAATTACGGATTGTAAAATCCTTAACATTATGTTGTTTTTTTTACTACAACTAATTTGACGACACTAAATATACTGAAAGAAATAAGTTTAGCACATAAATAACATGTTAAGTCCCATTGAGTAGATTCAAGCTTATGTGCTTCAGCCGCCATTAAAATATAATTAACATAACAATTCTAATACACCCGCATTTTATAGCCTAGTTTAAAATATCTCGTTATATTGAACGATATATCACTGTAATTTTTGCAACGTTAGGAGAATAAGCATTGAGGGCTCGTGAAATTATTGTTTACAATTGAACTCCAAACCGTGATATATTAAACGATAATTCACAGTAAACGATGTTCTATTTCTTAAATATATGCAGGAAATAATTTTAAACGATATCTCCGTAAAAGGTAGCAACATGTTTTAATTTACCTGCTTTACAGAAATAATTCCGTTCTTATTTCAATATAAAGGGAGATAATTTCCGTTCTTATTTCAATATAAAGGGAGATAATTTTAAAATTTAAAACTTTCGTTCGTAATTTCATTACAATGACAATGTTAATGTCAATTGTTATTGAGTTTTTTCATCACTCGAAACCCAGAATAGTTATTTAATAAAGTTTAAACCTGTTCTTGATAATATTCTTATTTTTAATGTGAAAAATGTTGTTTTATATAAATGGGAGATAACTCTGATATTTACCTTGAATCACACATAATAAGTGAAAAACAAGAAAACCTTCTGACATGTCAATGTTATCAAATGCTAGTGTGTTAACATACATGATCATTATTCTGTTTAGTATTTTCTTATTTGACGAGCATCATGAATATGCAGCCAAATCGAACTTCAGATTTAAAAAAAAAATATGCATAGAATCCAATTTATTAGAACAGCTAAATACTGACAACAGTCAGATCACGATTCAGGACCCATAACTGAAACAATGTAAACATCATGTATGCAAACATACTGTAATCCGACCATGTGTAAAATATATAAACATGTAGATATTCTTTTCTATAGAGGGTATAATATGGAAGATAACTATACTGTCAAAAAAATAAACGTCCCTCCATGTTTAAGGTGAATTCCTAAAGATATCCAAAGTCGCGAGGGGTCTAAATTGAAAATCACAAAAGTTAAAGGTCTCGGTTAGTAAGAGTGTAAGATTTAACTAAAACATTGCCATCTGGATCAAATAAACTTAATAACGCGTGTGACCACCATTTGCACGAATGCAGGCCATAATTCTGCGGCGCACTGGCGCGACGTAACGCGCAATAAGTGCGTGGGGCAGATTAAGCCATTCATGATGTAAAAACCGTGTCAGATCTTGAAATGTGTCGATTTGGTGATTGGATCTCGCTCTGCAACCCAGCTCGTGCTCGTTTGGGTTGAGGTCAGGGAAAAACCGCAGGCCATGGAAGGACGTTTACGTTGTTCTGCATCAAGAACTGCGTAGTAATTCGTGCAAGTGCGAGCGAGCATTGTCGTGCTGCAGCGTTACACCAGAGGGCCGTCATGACGTTGAATGAAATGCAAGACATAGGGTGTTAGCACATCGGCAATATAACGCAGGGCATTGATATTTCCCTGCATTACTATCAACTCAGTCTTACGGGTTCCAATGATCCCATCCCAGACCATTACAATCCCTCCTCCAAATCTGTCCCTCTGAACAACACAGCAATCAGCACATCGCTCATTTTGCGACTGTACACGCGCAATCTGCCATCAGCATGGCTGGGAATGAATCGAGATTCGTTGGTAAACTCGGTTCCAGTCAGCCAGCCTCCAATTACAGCGACGTCACCACAATACCCTGGTGCCGCGGTGACGTCGAGTCATTATCGGACCAGTGTGTATGGGCGTCGTACTCTAAATGATGGGTTAGCATTGCGCAAACTATTACGTATTGTCTGCCCCTAGACCCCGTATCGCCTAGCTGTTACGGCAGCTGGTATGTAAGTGACTTGACGTGTTGTAGCGGTCCGTCGACACACTTCAAGGTCTGACACGGGCTTTACAGCACGAATGGCGTAATCAGCCCCACGCACTTATTGCGCGTTAGGTCTCACACATCAATTAATTTTCCTATAGGGTTACTGTACAGCCTTTTCCAACATCTAAGCCTCAAAGCTGGGCAGCAGACATTGTTGTTGGTTTAATATCTTCATATAGCCAAGACCAATAATTTAAAACAATAAAATGCATAAGTTAGCCCTGTTGTTGTTTTCACGCTCATGTTTATGTGACCCCTATGGAAAATACACATGTATACACTATGTAGCTGAATATATTGTGCTTAGTTCAAACACTTCTGAAATTTGGATGAAACCTCATATCAACATGGGAGTTTCTGTATCATATGTCGTTTACAATGCAGATGTATGCTATAAAGCAAAGAAAAAACTTTTTCAAATTAAAAATTGCCTAAACTTGAGAAAATTATAGATTTTTTGTCTGTTTTCCTTTTGTCCGTCAGCTTTCAGGGAAGATAACAGAGGTGTGAGACCGTTACGTCGACTCATTGCGCCGCAGAATTATGACCTGCATTCGCGCAAATGGTGGTCTCACACGTTATTAAGTTTATTTGATCCAGCTGGCACATTTTTAGTTACCACCTTTAATTTTTGTGAGCTTCAATTTAGACCCCTCGCGACTTTGCTAGCGGGACACACCAAAACTTTAGATTGCAGCATAATTTTGACAACTGAATTTTGTCCACAGAGAAACGAATTTAATTTTCTTTATAGGGTTTATACTGAAAACGGTGGATTTCTTTAGTAACTTAACATACACATGGAGGGACGTTTCTTTTTTTATGCTCAATATATATGTTATAAGTTGCAGGTTACAGTTTTTAAGGCAATATGTTGATTGATTTCCAACGCGTTCTCTATGTATATATGGTCTGTCCTGCTATGATAAGTTAGTCACGTGTCATTAGGTGTTGTGTCAAAGGGCATGTGTATACAGTCGATCATGGTGGAGACCATCGCTTTTAAGAGATCACTTGCTTTAAGAGACCATTGCTTCAGTTTCAAATTGTACTGTTTTAAATTAAATTGCAACTGAAATGAGACAATCTGTGTTAACAGACCACATTTGCTTTTCCCTTTAGTGATCTCTCAATTCTCAATACAGTTTTGACCTTATTTGTTTTTAGAGGCAATGCTTATTTCCACCAATTATTGTTGACCAATAAAAACAGTTTAATTAAACTTGGTACTGTTATAACAGCAGCACCTTATACCAAAGGTCAGTGGCATGTTTTAGTGCTAAAGCGTCACGTGCATTCTGCGAAACTCGTTTGGTGGATAATTTTGCTGAGTTAAATTCATCATGTTTTGACAATGACGTCCCTGCGACATGTTTTGAAGTTTCTCATTTTCTTACTTCAGACATGTACAATTTATTTACATTTCTTTTTAAGCAATACCTTGCACTTTGTTTATCTTTATTTGTGTTAATAGAAACTGTTAAACCGTTAAAAAGTTTAGCGTTCGAGCTCTAGACACTTATTGGGCACTTTTTCGTCGGCTGACTTGTATATCGCCTCCCTCTACCAATTCAAGGGCGTCCGTGGCCGAGTTCTCTGACTTCAAATCACTTGCCCCTCGCCGCTGTGGGTTCGATCCCTCAACTTCGGTGGTTCTACCCAGGTGCCCGCCCGTACAACAACACTGCCAGGAGGGGCATCTGGGGTGTTCTTCCACCAATGGAAGCATGAAAGTCGCCATATGACCTTAGCTGTTGGTGCGACTATATATTCCAATTCAATTCCATTCTACCGATTCGTTTTTTCATTGTTTATTATTTACTAGTATGTACTATATTGTTTATTACTAGTATGTACTATTTTCATTCGCATTGCTTATTCAACTTCTTTTTTACAGGGGCGACCTTACAACGTTTGCGTTATATGAAATATCCGACCACCGGCTAGTCATAAATGGCGTGCAAGCGTTACTCTCGCAACCGGATACTGATATCAGTAGCTGTCATCATTTTAGTGGTGTACTTCCACTCACGGGACTCCCACTCACGTTTGAAGTTCTTAGAAAAGCGCACTGACCAGTCTTTCATCGAGGTCGAAAAATGGTTAGTAAACCCAACAACCGGATGTGACGGCCATTTTACCGGATACGGTTACGAGTCTGTAGTGTTGAAGTATGCACGAGTTGACAAAGTGAAGCGAATGTTTTCTATTCCCTGCAAAGGCAAGATACCAAAGTATAAATTCCTGTTTGGCAAAGAAAGATCACCGTTGCCTGAATGGTTGGAAAATATGAGCCCATATCCTCCAGCGGATGTTATATCCGGCGTCGGGAGTCTTAAACATGTTGTGACAATAGTTGTTATGCGAATAGAAGCACACAATCTATACCACACTCTCTGTGAATGGTATAATGTATTCTTGCTGTCTAAATTATTGCATTTTGATGCAAAACAAGCGGACATCTTATTTTTAGATGACAGACCGCCTGGACTTATGGACGGAACATGGGATACGTTATTCGGAAACGTAACGAGATACTCGGACTTGGAGACTAATGCAGTGTTTAAAGAATTAATATGGAATGTGATTGGATACGAGAGTCCTGTAAACTTCCATAAACTACAAGAACTTCCATTTATAAATGAATTTTATAATTTTTTTATTCAAGCGTTTGGAGTAGAACAACCTAAATCACTTGACTGTGAAAAGATTGTGGTGACACTGATTTGGCGGCGAGACTACATGTCGCATCCTGAACGGAAAGATACCACCGGCGGGTTGATACACAACTGTCAAATTTTGAATGTTGAATTTTGAATGTGGTGCATCTATTAATAGCTTTACCTGTAAAAATAAGATCAGTGATTGGTCAGAGTGCTGAAACCTTTATCTTGAAGCAGACGAAATATTAACTGGCTACAGTGTATACATAATGTGTGTAGATGCTACCGTACGCTGGGGTTTAAAGCGACAAGCAAAATGCAATAAAAGTTATGTGTTAAATAGAATCTAACATTCGTTCTCATTCATTATTGAATTTATTAAACTCGTTAGCAAAAAATGATATAATGCATTATATCATTTAACAACTCGTTTAATAAATTCAATAATGACTGAGTACTCATGTAATATCCTCTATTTAATAGTGGTTCAAAAGCGTTTTGGCGTTTATTTATACATAAATTTAAGCAAAATTAGAATTCAAATTAACATTAAAGTACGAACAAGTTCATCAACCACGTTTACTGTAGGCCTACGCAAGGTAAGAAGGTGGCACGAGGCGTGACACGCGAGGCCCCAAATTTAATTGGTTACACGTTCATCACTCCTGCCAGGATATAGATCTAATAGGAATATTATTTTGAAATAAATTTAAAAAAAAGAAAAAAAAAAGCATTACATGTACTCTGCCTTAGGGCTAATTGCCAATTAGTAAACACATTAGCTCGGGGGTTAACTGATTATTCAATTCAAATTCTTTATCGGGCACAAGCATTACAATATTTTCGGAATACTATATTGTTATACACAAGACATAAGAACCCCGACAATACCTTTTCACAGGTTTCGTTTTCGTATTATGTGTCAAGGTATAAATACTGGGGTTATCCCTACCTGTTATATCTCCACCTGTGTACATGTTGTGCAATATAATAACGCGCATGTTGAACTATGCTACTTTTCCGTGTGATACTAATTATATAATAACTTACTGTTAAACACATAAGCATTGAAGTAAGATTATTAATTTCTTACCTGTAAATAGTAGCTCCAGTATCACTGAATCACTGTTGAACTGTTTACACATTGTTCGAAGAAATATCTATAGGCAGTACGTCGAAGTCCCGTGCAAACACTGATTTTCATGTAGCTTAGTTAAATGTATGTCTTATATATGCCGTAAAGAAATGAACCTACGTTGTATATTGTTATATTTTGATTTGCATGCATCTATAGATCTAAATGCATTACTTAATATTAACCATAATTCAATATTTAATATGTTACTATTATTTGTATTATAGTCTATATGGTTAAAGGGAGGGAGACCGGCATGATATATAAATAAATATACACGTGTCTATGCACAGACATATTAATAACAGATATGAAACTTCCTATCTTATCCAATGAAGTAACCAAAATATCACGTGGCACCTTAACTTTTCCTTCTATCTTCTCTCTCAATTATTCACCGATTTTGATGAGGATACATCCAAAATATTCATAGTAAATAGAAAAATGGTATTATAATAATTTATGTTTATTTTCAAAATAAGAAATTGTATAAAAAAATGTTTAAAGTTTAAAATGTCATCATTTTTCGCTTTTCTCTTAAAAATCAATGTTTTGACATAGTCAAAGTTTCCATCAAACTCCTTTTTTGCTCTCAATGTAAGAGAAAACAAAATACTATCATTGGAAAGAAAATTAAATTTGTGATGGTATTTGGCTTGAATGAAACTTGTATCTATAAAACTCTTCATGATATGTGTGTTTAAAGTTGAGAAATATTTTGTGTAATTTTCGAACTGTGCCACTTGAAATTTACCCAATTTTCATAGTGTCCAATCTATTTGTTATTAGGTCTGTGGTCTATGCATGCTCAGTTGTCTCCCATCTGCACTGTAGGGATCCGTACACCGGATCTTGGTCAAGACCCCGTTCACTAGTACGGAGTTTTGGTCAGCCATGTTGTAGAAAACGTACGGATAACAACAGCAAAAGTAGGTTAACCACGTTTTTCTCCTATTTTTGTTCATTTTATATGAATAATCAATATTGCTATATGGTGCGGAAACATTTCCCCGTTCAAATATTACCGTACATTGTTGACATATTACTTTAAATGCTACAATTCGGATCAAAGAAAAACAATTGCCGGTGCTGAAATTCGCCCAAAGTACCCTTCAGCAATAAATATCTCATTAATTTTGAAGTTAATGAAAATTTTGAATTGGCAGATTTATTTGTTTTTCCAATATACGTGCATGTTCAAATGTTCAACTTCATTCATCCGAAATTGACCGAGATATGAATCGAAACAAAATTAATGTTTGTGTACGGGGTCTTGGGCACTTGTGTACGGAGTACTGCAAATATTCTCTTTTTACTGTACGGAGTTTTGCTTTAAATATATTGTATGAAACTATGGTTTTAATGGTACTTGCATAACATGTTATACATAAAACATTCATTGAATGTTTGTAAACAGTCAATGTAGTGTCATTAGAACTGAATCAACGTAGATTTCCTTGAACAGATATAATCATGCGAGCTATATAGATAATTAATATTAACCCATGCCGTTATCTATATCATGCGTTGTCAATCTAGTTTAAGAACCAACTTTACATTTCCTATTAACATGCTTAGGAAAGTTTGACATAGTTTAGATGTCAGTATGGGGCATAGAATTAATTTTAACCTGACAGGCAAACTGTTTGGAGAAAAAAGCCAGGATTTTTAACGCCTGTGGGACGTATAATAATACTTTGACAACCATTCGTCTGTCTGCCCGTTCGTAGGTCATAAAACATATTGAAATTCACTCTTTAAATACGTTTTGGAAAGGTAGATCCATTGGAAGCATCTATCTAACTTTTTTGTGACAGGGTTCAGTGTCCTTTCTTAGAAAGAAATTGGACATAATTCTTCGAAAGAAAAATGAAAGAAAATAAAAATATTTATGCAATGTTTCAACATCATTAGTAGGTGAGGGGTGGTAAAATATCATATCATACTGTGCATACCAAATTCTACACATCGGGTTCTACATATGGGGTTCTACACATGAAGTTCATTTATTTACAACGCGGCAAACTAACTAAGGAGGCTGCCATTATTATAAACTACACCCAATCATAGCGGTTAAATTCCACTATATAATACAACACAACACATCAACATTATATATAATACTAATGGTGTTGTAAATGACAAAAAAAATTATATGACGTTAACTGTGGTCACATTGAGCTAAAATTGGACAACTGTATCAATTCTAACAGACAATAATATACGTATGGACTTAGTTTGTAGTACATGTAGTTATTTGGAATAAGTACGGAGTCTTTCTCAAGAATTACTCCTTTTAAGTTTTAGTTTCTGCATTTTTTCGTCTTAACAATACAAAATGGCATAAGACATATAGGACCCAAATAAGGGTAGGTATAAAACGCGGACTAACACGCGCGGACTAGCGGACTGCGGACTAGCGGACTGCGGACCAGTATGGTATAAAATGCGGACTGGTATTTTGCGGACCATGTAAATAGATGGGACAACTAATACAAATATTTTGGCCAGCAAATATTTCATAAAACGAAATAAGTATGTGGTGTATGGTAATGGTCATTTGAAAATAGATTTGCATGAAAATAATTCGTCAACATGTTTAAAGCAAACGAATTTACAAAAGTAAAGTTTTTCGCGCTATGATTTAGTAACAATGATTGTTTGAATGTAATTTTTCTTTCTTTCTTTCTCTTTCTTTCTTTCTTTCTTTCTTTCTTTTCCTACATTTTGTGAAATTCTGATGTGCAAGCAGGTGAATATTTGAATCTGTTCTAACTACGCCCCTGCTAGGGGTAGCAGGGGCGTATTCTGGGCTTAAAAATAATTTTCTTAAAGCGGGGGCATGGATGGTGACTACGGATATTATCTGGAATAGCCCATCCCCGCCTAACAGAAATTCGTTTCTGTCTAATCATAGGGTTATGCTCCGCTGCACCTTTTCACAGGCACTCACCCGTCCCGGAGAATATTTACGCATTTATCCCTATTGTATAAAGAATGATTGTGTCTATAATCAAAGTTGTAAACCTCTAATAAAATATGTGTAATCCAAATTGAGTTGTTATTAATTTAGATTAAACGCAAACACAACCAACACTATTGAATTAATGATAATATATATTTATTGAATGTTATACAACATATGAATGTAGAATGTGAAAAACAGGATTTTCATGTAGAAATTACGGGTGTGATTCGTTGAATATAACGAGATATTTTAAACTAGGTTATATAGTGCGGATGTATTAGAATTGATGATAAAGCACCTATCAGTTTATCTAATTAAAATTCAACTAATACTTTCAAAAAAGTTCAACATCATGGTGACACAAATATTATTTTCATTTTAAATACAGGTGTGTGATATAATCAATAATCCATCAAAATCAACGCGTGACTTTTTTTTTAATAGATAGAAGCATCCACCCGTATTTTTTTCTTTTTTATGAAATATCACATATAACACAAGGTTCTCAGTAGGTGTAT
This sequence comes from Cyrtodaria siliqua, assembly GCA_037043455.1. Lineage (NCBI taxonomy): Eukaryota > Metazoa > Mollusca > Bivalvia > Adapedonta > Hiatellidae > Cyrtodaria > Cyrtodaria siliqua. The sequence goes on along the minus strand of JAWPHD010000800.1, from coordinate 229,334 downwards.
TTATCATGACCATATTGAAATGTAATCATGGAGAAAAGCTTTTGATAAAATCACATTGTTAAAGACAACCAATTTAATGTCAAAAGGATCACGATTTCTCAAAAGTAATCCCTCCTTTTGCGATGGAAATGGGCATTATAAGTAGGTGAAAACTACCCATTTCTATTCGATTTTGTGATTATATGTATAAGAAGCGTATTAATAGGTTTTACTGGATCACTGATGAACATTTTCGAAATTTCGACTCTATGCTTACACTTTGTGAGCAATGAAAACAGTCGATCAATAAAAAAGCTGTACCCTGGACCTGTTTAGTAATCAAACAAGAACTTTCTTACATGTCTCAAGTTGTGACCCCACGTTTTCTGGTGATTTTTCAAGTGGAAAAAAATAGTTTTCTATTTGAACATTACACTGCTGCATTATCCATACTTGAGTTGAATTTGCAGCAAATCATTAATATGTGACACTTTAACATTGGTGTCTATGGGGAAAGTAATTAGTGCTTTCACACTACTTACATTCTATATATAAGAATCCAGCCCATATAACGGACGTAGAAGAAAACCACTTGTTTTTTAATCAAATATTTCATTATTTGGAGAATACATAGCTACAAGAGTAAAATACACAAAACATAACACTATTATTTATTGTGTTCGTATTTATTGAAGCATTCACAGATATATAAGATTCAAATTAAATTGCAGTATAAACTTTGTAATATATCAATCAATTAACATGGTTTAATACAACACAATTTCTAATTGTATTCGTACTTAATTAGAAAATTACAAGACTATTATAGTTTACATAATTTAAAACATGAATATAATTGTTCACGGCATTAACCTTGTTTTAAAAAATAAATAAATATATGTATATCTATTTTTGCTTTAAACATCCATTGAACTTAATTACAACTGTCATTTTCCTGCAAATCTATTTTCAAATGACCATTACCATACATCACTTACTTATTTTGTTTTAAGAACGTCTAACTTTAATATTTGCTGACCAGAATTAGAATATTTGTATTATTTGTCCCATCTATTTACATGGTCCGCAAAATACCAGTCCGCATGTTATACCATACTGGTCCGCAGTCCGCTAGTCCGCAGTCCGCTAGTCCGCGCGTATCAGTACGGATTATATACCTACCCCCTAAATAATGTCTACGAATTACTACAATATAAGTAAAGGTATGAAAGCACCAATTATTTTCCCCATAGACACCAATGTTAAAGTGTCACATATTAATGATTTGCTGCAAATTCAACTTAAGTATGGATAATGCAGCAGTGTAATGTTCATATAGAAAACTATTTTTCCACTTGAAAAATCACCAGAAAACGTGGGGTCACAAGACATGTAAGAAAGTTCTTGTTTGTTTACTAAACAGGTCAAGGGTACAGCTGTTTTTATTGATCGACTGTTTTCATTGCTCACAAAGTGTAAGCATAGAGTCGAAATTTCGAAAATGTTCATCAGTGATCCAGTAAAACCTATTAATACGCTTCTTATACATATAACCACAAAATCGAATAGAAATGGGCAGTTTTCCCCTACTTATAATGCCCATTTCCATCGAAAAAGGAGGGATTACTTTTTATTATAGGAACTACACCTCGGAGGTTTACATGTAATTGGTGGTGGTAAACCTAAATAACATCAGTGCAGAGCAGCGAAAACAATCTTTGCATTGCAAAACCCCGTACAGTACATGGACAAGACTCCGTACACAAATCAGCATTTGTTTATATGAATTAGTTACGTTGGGCACGTTTTGTTTCGATTCATATCTCGGCCAATTTCGGATGAATGATGCTGAAATTTTGAACATGCACGTATATTGAAAAAACAAATAAATCTGCCAATTCAAACTTTTCATTAACTTCAAAATTAATGAGATATTTATTGCTGAAGTGTATTTTGGGCGAATTTCAGCACCGGCAATTGTTTTTCTTTGATCCGAATTGTAGCATTTAAAGTAATATGTCAACAATGTACGGTAATATTTGAACGGGGAAATGTTTCCGCAACATATAGCAATACTGATCATTCATATAAATGAACAAAAATAGGAGAAAAACGTGGTTAACCTACCATTGCTGTTGTTATCCGCACGTTTTCTACAATACGGCTGACCAAAACTCCGTACTAGTGAACGGGGTCTTGACCAAGATCCGGTGTACGGATCCCTACAGTGATCTGACACCGATGAACAATAGCTATCTTAACTTACATCATACCTTCTTATCTGACTGTAGATTATTTTGTGAAAACTATCAGTTCTGCTCTGCACTATCATCATTTTCTCTCGCTGTACTACCACCTTTATTTGTCATAACGATTACCATTTATAGTTGAACTTGCATTATATATTATATCCATTACTGTTTTACACATGTAAAATCTTGGAATAAAAGAATTTGAATTTGGAAGTACACTACAGAGGACCCAATACAGGGAAATTAGTCCGATCTCTGCATGATCACATACATCAGTATTACATATTTCAAACATTTGCGATCTAATAATACATACTTACATGTTCTGGATTACAATACTTTCAGTATCTAAGATATTACACTTTTTTAAAATGTGTTCCACCATTTGAACCACGTAACCCGTTGCTAACCTATAATAAAAATAACATAGCCATAGGCGTAGGAGCCAATGTTCAGAGTGGTGGGGGAGGGGGCGGGGCAGAGTATGCTTTGGGCACACACACACACTCCGTCCCACCCACAATTATTTGAAGAAAAAAATGGCTAGCGCTCAAAAAGTACTTTTTTCTCTATATAATGAGTAATAATGATGATAAATACTTTTACCAATTTTAACTGTATATAGTTTGTTTTTTTACTAGCCATGCGCCATCAGCATGCCTAGTCAAGCAGAGCTAATTAAGGCCTATGAAGGTCCCAGCTCTTTACTTGGAAGAAGAAGAAGAAGTCCATGAAGTCGATGGGACCTTTACAAAGTATCCGCATTTTCGATACCTCTGTGACGTATATTAGGCAATGACCCAACTTCTCGTATCGGGGCAAAACCAAACGCTAGATGTATTTACCTCGAAATATATACGTGGTTGTCTGCATATCAATAGCAGAAACTGTGCTATATACGAAACCTTTGTATGGCATATTTTTCATTACGTAGCACCAATGCATTTTCTATGGAAGCCCGTATGTGATAAGAAGATATTGATGTTCAAAAAAAAAAGGTGTACACGTTTGATTTCGCTTTTGTACATAAAGATCACATAAACACGACTGATTATATTCTATTATGCAGATTGCAGTTTTCAACATTTTATAACTTTTTATATTATTATTTATTTATTTTATTAAAAGTGGTTTATAAGTTACAAATATAGGCGTATTCACGAGTTCTTGAAATACCCGTGAGGGAATATGCGTAAAATGAATTGTGAGTTGGTAACTCTTAATTCGACCTCCAGTTTTGGGGTGAAGCTTTATACAAATAATACATCAGTATATTTAAACAATTTTGATGTTACATCAAATTCCTTTGCCATTTATCAATATAGTTATGGCGTTTCATCAAATTGTTTCGCTAATTCGGAATAGAGTTATGGCCCTTAATTTACTAAGGAACTATTACTTAATGCAACAACTATCTTAAAATGTGTAGATTTTAAACAATATCTCTATTTGGTGTGAAGTTTGACCCGATAAACCGACAAAAATGAGGCGTAAGTAAAAAACGATACCGTTCACGGAACACCTATACATCTTAGTTAATTATATATGCAATAAATATGCGACAGTTTTGAAAGGACTTTTAAAAATAAAGAAAACAGAAAAGGCTGTCTCTTCTTTCAAGGAGCTGTAAATCCTATTTCAATAACATTTTTTGGTGTGAAATCACTTCAGTTGGCCAAAAGCTTTGTATCTTTGTATTTGTTTCGAGTTTGTCATTCCCTACATTAGGCATGCCTTGAAAGACATACAGAAGGTTTTAATTTGTATTTTAATGGCTATGGGTATGGAGTTCGTGAGTTCGTCTGAGTTTGTCCAAGACATCATAACGTGAATATTTGCCTTTTCACTGTTGTTGCATATGATCATTAGCATTGGCTGTCCAACCAACAATACCAATGTTTTTATGACCTGGAAATTAAATTCTGGGTTCCACTTGATTGAAAAGTCAGCTTTTCGTTTATAAATTTGTCAAAGTTTCTCAAGCATATCATAAACTTGAATCCTATCCAACGGGTTTTGTCGCGTTGATCCGTGAGGCCCAATATACTATGAACTAGTGAAATAGTCATATTTACTCCTGCAGTTTATATCTAGAATTATCACAGTTAGCACTAAAGATGATTTATACCCTATGTCTAGCCAGAAACAAAAGTAGGTATACAATTCGAGCATTGGAATGGTCAGTGGCATTAGGGCTGCTGCGGATTTAAACCAGGTTATAGAGTGCACCAAACTTCAATCTTACCCTTTTGTATTTGTCAACCCAGTATTTTAATGGGACATTTTAAATAAATAAATGTCCGCTCCCCTAACAAAGTAGGTAGCATTACTATAGGCAATTAGTCGACAAGAAATCACCAAACATGCATAGAAACACTTGTCAGAAGCCAGAACAACAAGAGAACGAACCGTTAATGGCACGACGACAAACATTAAGCGTTACTATCCCTTGCAGGATGTAGGTAGAAGGTGTCAGACCAGTCAGGAAATACTTCCGGGTCGTAGGGTGCTGTTCTTGAAAGAATACAAAGTTTCTAGTTTGCATGTGTTTTTCCCAAGATTAGTTTCTGTTTCATTGTTAAATCTAACCTGAGGTTAAAGTAGTATGTCTGTTGTCATGAATAGTAAGTATTTTACTGTGTTTGTCAGGATTATTTCTTTGGAGAGTATGAGCACAGAGGTTAGGTAGAGATGTGGTTTTGACAGATGTTTATTTCAAAATACGCATAGTGTGAATGAATGACGCGAAATGTTGAAAAACTGAATCGGTGTTTTATTCCAGATATGGGACCGTTTGCTAGCCAAATGTGTTTAATACACAGAATTAAAGTGTATTTAAGCGAACGAATGTTGTGGAACTTGTGACTATACTCCAAATATAGCCTATATTGCATTGTGTTCAATGGGCTGATTTTGACCGGTCTGACACCAGAAGTCATCATAGGGTCCAATAAACGTCCAACTATACTAAAGGAAAAAAGAAACGCAACTCGAGAACGTTCGCTTAGACTTATATACTGCACACTTAATTCCATATAATATTCCAAAGAAATCCCAAGATGTTTTGCAAAAGAAGTTGTTGCAGATAGTTAGAGAAAGGACAAAACTGGGCTGTTGTAGACATGTTACCATCAGTATGCTATGTAACACGAAATTCATGAATGTCAAAGATCCGCTTTGAAAATTTGAGCCATTTTAGTACTGCATTTAGTGTAAAGATATTCAAAAATGTTACATCCTAAGTTTACTCACCTGCTTGAGCCAAACGCGTATTCAGTCAATAATGAAACTTTGAAGTGATGCCATTGTGGTGTGTTATGTAATGTTTTAGTCCTTTTTTTCCGAAAGAGAAGGTCTAATATATATATAGCCATGCACCATTTGATTAACAGCAGCATATTATACATACAACATATAGCTGAAATTCTCGAGTTGTGATTCTTTTTTCCTTTAGTATATATGCTTGTTTCCTATATTACACAAACAACCGTATAAAGCCCGCTAATCCAAACGTTTAACATATTATCATACTGCCGTTGCCGTTGAAGGTCATGTAAAGCAGTATTGTGGTAACGCTTATGACAACCATGGGATGCATTTATTTTGGTCATTATTACTTACTTGAACAAACAGCAATAAGTGTCAAACGAGATCTTATCAAAGACAAGCTATACCTCTTATTCAAACGAAATTTTGCTAAAGAAAATACTATATATGTTTGGCCTGTAACAATATTAAAGCGTTTTACACTACTGACATTTAGACAATTAGAACATGTGTTCAAAGTGTTTGTGAAACATTTATTTCCTCTTAGATTATATTTTCGTCGTGGTTGAACTACCATTTAAAGACCAAATTGTTGGTATCCCTATGGGTATGAACTGAGCACCTCTTGTCGCAGATTTATTTTTGTACTGCTATGAAAGAGACTTTCGCTAGATATTCAGGCAGATGTCATCGAAGCCTTTAAAAACACCCCAATTTCCTAATAATTGTCTAATGCTTATAAACATATCATTGCTAGGCAATTGTTTGAGATAAACACATAAGACAATTTGTCATTTCACATGAACTCTATATTGTAATATTTATTCTTTCATAGATTCTATGACTTTAGGTTTAACTATACGCCCATAACGTCTGTTGTAGACATCTACTGACTCAGGCTGTTTCACTGGATAATTTGGTATTTGATACACTGCCTTGAGGTTCTGGGATATGTTCTGGGAGGGTTTCTGCAACTTCACTGTAATTCAATGGCTGAATCAGGGTCTGAAAATGAAGAATGTTTCTCAGTGTTCAGGTGAATACGGTTTCTGCGATAATTTACGCCGTCATTTGTTTCTACAGAATATGATCTCTCATTGTGTTTTTCAGTGACTTTTGCAGGTTTCCATAACTAAATTTTAATAAGTCTGACTGGCTCCCCTATTTCAAGAGGTTTAAGTATTCTTTTAGTTACCATCATACTAGCTTTTCCCTTTACTTTTTTGAGAATGCATTGTTTCTTTAACTTTCTTGTGGTCGGGTGTTTCAGGGATCATGTTTCGATGCATTGTGTGGATGACAGAACGCAATTGTGTACCCATGAGCAACTGCAAAACCATAAACTACAGGAGTTGCGCGATATTCAAGCCTACCAATAAGTGGATCTTTTCTATCGGCTTTTGACTTAGACAATATTATTTTGACCGTTTGTACCGTTTTACCGTTACTTTGACTGTGATATGGAGTTGAAGTATTATGCTTGAAATCCCACTCTTTAGCAAATGTGTCAATCTCGCGCCAGTGCGTGGAATTCCAAATCTTGCAAATATACCTTTCATCCTGTCAATAACAGTGCGAGTGCGTGGTCCAGTGGTAGAGCGCCGAACTCCTGATGGAGAGTTCGTGAGTTCGATCCTCTGTCGCGGCCACGTTATTTATCCTTGAGCAAGATAATTAATCCACATTGCTTAGTACTGGTTCTACCCAGGAAGCCATCGAGAGTGATTAATCTAAGTTGCAAGAACTTATTGTGCAATCGATGTAAAATAAATATGTTTAAAGTAAAACAATAACAGTGCGACTTCTGGCACTGGGAAGTTGTTTAAGATCAGTAGGGACTGTAATAGTCAGCGACTATAAGACAATCGTTACCATCCCAGGTGAACAGATATGTAGCTACTGTTTGCCATGGATATGGACGTATATCGTGTGGCTTCAGCGGCTCTTTGGTATTTGCATTTCTACGTTCGTGGCAGGTTAAACATGTTGATACCATTTCTTGGTTTATGACGTAACTCTTGGCCAAAATAGCAAACTGCGGGCTCTCTGGAGACTTATGTCAATAACAAATGTCCTGAATGTATATAGTTTCGAGCATTTGAGATATAATGCTGGAGGAATAACAATTCGGTCACATTTCATAATCAATCCGTCTATCCCTGTTATTCCAATACTCTGTACGTTGAGAGGGACACTGCTTTCTTGTGTCAGGCCAACCATGTTTGAGTAAGCGCAGTTGCAAATCTTGCTCCGTTTGAGTTTTGATTTGGTCTGAGAGTACATGGTATGTGTCAGGGAGAAATTTCCTTGACAGCGTGGCAGCTACGGGTATGTTCTAACATGTGTAGCATTACGATTATAGGGCTGTAACTGTAACACCATACGCTGTAACCTTGCGGGAGCTTGATAAAGAGGTTTCTTCATGATTGACTCTATATACCAACTGGTGAAATCGCTTGCATCTAGAGAGAAAAGCAAACATATCTTTTTCAATTTGCGCGTAATTTACTTCTGTGGGAGTAAGAGCCTTAGACGCAAAAGAAATACGCTTTCCTCTTTGTAATAGTGTCGCTCCAAACCCGAACTTAGAACTTACGACCTGTAGTGTCTCCGGAAATTCCATGCAAAACCCCCTACATGTGTTTACTACGGTGTCCTGTTAGGGCCAGGTTACCATCGCATCTTACCACCGACCAGCTAGATGGTAAGATGCGATGGTCGATCCATCGCATCTTACCATCGACCATCGCATCTGACCATCGCATCTGACCATCGCATCTTACCATCGACCATCGCATCTTACCATCTTACCGTCGACCATCGCATCTTACCATCGACCATCGCATCTTAACATCGTATCTTATCATCGGCCATCGACCTAGGTCGATGTTCGATGGTAAATTGCGATGGTCGATTGTAAGATGCGATGGTAAGATGCGATGGTCGATGGTAAGATGCGATGGTCGATGGTAAGATGCGATGGTCGATGGTAAGATGCGATGGTCGATGGTAAGATGCGATGGTCGATGGTCTATCGCATCTTACCATCGACCATCGCATCTTACCATCGCATCTTACCATCGACGATCGCATCTTACCATCGACCATCGCATCTTACCATCGCATCCTACCATCGAGCATCGACCTAGGTAAGATGCGATGGTAACATGGCCCTAACAGGACACCGTAGTTTACTTCTTCACATTGAAATTTTTCTGACTTTGAGGTTCCTGCTTCTGCAATGTTGGCAGCGATCTGAAGCTGGCACTCACTGTCTATCACCAATAGGGCAATCAATTTCTGCCAAATATTCGGATTTTCCATCAAATCAATATTTGTTATATTGAAAAAATTGAAAATTGAAAAAACAAATGTTACAGTTTTTCGTAAAAGAGGTAGAGTAACCGTTGCTGTAAACTTTTCTTATAACGGAGCATTATTAGAGGTTTCAGATGATGTTAATTATCTAGGAGTTGGATTGAACTACACTAAGTCGTATACGTTTAATCAACAGGCTATGCGCGGCAAATACGGTGTCCTGTTAGGGCCATGTTACCATCGCATCTTACCATCGACCAGCGACCTAGGTCGATGCTCGATGATAAGATGCGATGGTCGATGGTAAGATGCGATGGTCGATGATAAGATGCCATCGCATCTTACCATCGACCATCGCATCTTACCATCGCATCTTACCATCGACCATCGCATCTTACTATCGCATCTTACCATCGACCATCGCATCTTACCATCGAGCATCGAACTAGGTCGATGCTCGATGGTAAGATGCGATGGTAAGATGGCCTTAACAGGACACCGTACTATCTCCTTCGATTTTGTGAAACCCCACACTTCACAGCCGTAATTGAGTATTGATGAGACAAAAGCATCAAATAATTGAAGGGTGGTTTTACAAGATACGATGGTCGATGGTAAGATGCGATGGTCGATGGTAAGATGCGATGGTATCTTATCATCGCATCTTACCATCGACCATCGCATTTTACCATCGCATCTTACCATCGACCATCGCATCTTACCATCGACCATCGACCTAGCTCGATGGTAGATGGTATGATGCGATGGTAACATGGCCCTAACAGGACACCGTAAGATCGAGAAAATTCATCTAAGATTTTGTAAAAACAGTCTAGGAGTAAAACTGACAACGAGTAATGCTGGTGTTTACGGTGAATTGGGGGCGTTATCCATTATTATCACAAGATATACTAGAATAGTTAGATATTGGTTGAAATTAGTTACAACAGAAAATATAATGTTATCATCTATAGATAAATCTTCATTATCTGATTGTGAAAGTGGTTTAGATAATTGGTTATCCAATGTAAAATCTCTGCTTAATACGTATGGCTTTATGTATGTATGTATGTATGTATGTATGGGATGATCCTTTAAGGGTGAACCATCAACATTTTATATATAGCTTTAAACAGAGGTTGGTGGATTGCTTTATTCAAAAATGGAACACTGATCTACAAGAAAATAGAGTATTATCAAGTTGGTATAGACATGTTAAAGATATTTTGGATATGAAAACTATCTGAATATTTTATGTACAAAAAGAGTACGAAGTGTTTTTACTAAATTACGTTTATCTTCACATAGCTTAAAGGGAATGTAGCGCCACAACCAAACATGTGTTATTATTGAGAGTTCTGAAAAACTTGGAAAAAGGTGAAAGAATTATCAAAATCGGATGATAAACAAAAAAGATATGACCAATTGAAGGTTGTTCTAAAACGGATATGGGAGACGCCATTTTGAGAACTATGATCACCATATATGGAATATTGATCAATATCATTTAAAGCAAAGGAAGTCGCTGCAAGTGAATGCAAAATCCTTTACTGGTCATTTAAAACATTATTATCATTTATAAGTAAACATATTTTTCATACATTTGCTGTCATTTTTTCTCCTACTAATCAGTAATTTTTCATATTTATAAATATTCCGTATATGGTCATTAGCACTGTGATGTCATAGCTCTCAAAATATCCGTTTAAACAAAACCTTCAAATAATCATATCTTCTTTGTTTATCAACCGATTTTGAAAATTCTTTCACCTTTATTCATTTTTTTCAGAACTCTCAATAGTAAAGATAGTGTGGCGCTACATTCCCTTTAAGAACTGGGACAGGTCGTTATGCAAGACATAGGATTGAAAGAAATGAAAGAGTATGTCAAATATGTAATTCAACTGAAACTGAAGACGAATTTCACTTTGTTTTAACTTGTACATATTATAATGATATTAGAAAGAAATATATCAGAAAATATTACATACAAAGACCAAATATGTTTAAGATGTTTAAATTTGTAACACTTCTACAATCTTCAAAGAAGAAAGAACTTTTTAATTTAAGTAAATATGTGTCAGAGGCGTTTACTGTCAGATATTCTATTCCAAATATAATTATTTTTAAAAAATATTTTCAAGTACATCCTCACATAAATTGTTATTTTATATATAATTCCTTTTGTTTTTTTATATCCTTGGATTATTGATTAAAATGTGTGATTTATATGATATATGATTAATTAAGGTGTATTGAAAATTGAACTATAAGTGAGTGTGTAGAAATATGTGTAACCTGCTATATTTTAACAGTTTATCAGCCATTCCCTGCATTGGTCCTGTTACGCTGATGTATTTACAAGTGTCAACACAATGTGGTTCAGTGTAATGACTGAATATACAATTAACAACTATAATTAGTTCCTTCAATGACATAATAACATGTGCAGTAGCAGCAATATATCCATGGTTTCTTTAATCGGTAAACCTAATTAAAATAGCAAGTAAGTGGGAGGAACAAGCGACTTCTTCTATGCGGTATAACAGGGAGTAAGTATACAGGGAGGAGAAACGGATCGTTTTGCCATTTTATGTTGTCGCGCGTGTGTTTCACTACTGCGTGAATATGACTACTGCCGGTTGTTTCGCGCGTGTGTGAAAAACAGCAAATTCGTACAAATTATTACACTTACAAACTCAATAAAGGTGCGAAATGTAAACATAAGTATTATTTATTCACACTGTGTCCTCTGATACAGAGCGTATAATTGTTTGCATGTATAAAAGCACATTTTACCAGCCGGTTCCGTGTAACAAAGATGGCGCCACTCTGCGCCAAATAAAAAATGGTGACAGTGTATAGCTAGTGCAAACGAGATTCGAGACTACGGGTTATTTAGGCATTAATAATAACAAAAAGTGAATAGTAGACATATTTATCTTTGTCAAGAACGTAATTTCGTGATGTTGATTATAACAGAAAGCCGTAAAAAAGAGGCTTCAAATTAAAAATGATGTGGAGCTATTGCAAACGAGATACGAAGTATGGGTTATATTAGGCATTAATAATAACAAAAAGTGAATTGTAGACATATTTATCTTTGTCATGAAGGTAATTTCGTGACGTTGATTATAACAGAAAGCCGTAAAAAAGAGGCTGTAAAAACCGCCTAATTTGAAATGTTGCTAAAATTTTAACTTTTCAAATGTAACGCGCTTACGATCGATTTACCTGTATCGATAAAATAGTAAATGGCGGCGTTCTAGCGCGACAACATAAATAAACCAGAGCGTTTATGAACCCGTTTCTCCTCCCTGTATACTTACTCCCTGATACTACGTGCCTGTATATACATGTGTATATGTGCCGATTAAATATCTATTAACGGGTTTTTAAAACATATATTTCAAACATATTTTTCTTTAGAGCGCAAGATCACATATTTTTCTTTAGAGCGCAAGATCGAAAAATATGTTTGAAAATGAAGTCCACACACAAATTTCCATTTAAAGATGTGAAGAACATTAAAAATCTCAGGATTTTGTGTTTAAATATTTGGCAGCCCTGGCACAAACGGATACACAAATCGACGAGGAAATATTTACTTATACACCGTTGATTTTTTTTGTACACTTCCGGGATGCGAAAACTTATTTTTTAAGAAAACTTCTGTTTATCAGAAGCAGGAAGGACAAGTTGTCTGTGTAAGTTATATCAGGCCGTTATATCATCCGTCTTTTTTTAAAAACAATAACTTCGTGATAACATACATGCTGTTATAACGTCTTCCAGTGATGATTCGAGACGTGACATTTTTTGACTGTCAAGATAGTCATGGGCCGAGCGTCAGAGATGCCATCCTACTGAGTCAGGGCATTATCTACATGTAACGCTAATCTGTCACATACATGACAGTTGAGCCGTTGTTAGTTATTTAGGACATTTTAAATATAGTTAGGTAAAACAGGCAAAATTTAAAAATAAATAAAATTTAAATATAAAACAATCAGTTTTGTTCTACAATGTATGACAAATATTTTGGTGTTTAAATCATCAAAATCCGCCAACAAATAATGAAGTTATAAGAGTTTAAACTTGAGACCTATCAAAATATTGTCTGTCATATTTTATGCATATAAACGTCGATAAATACACCTCAGTAGTCGCGTCAACTTACACAGCGGTGTACTGTGTGCTCTTTAAATCTACACAAAAACCAGTTATGGTTGGGTTGTTTGTGTCTCTTGCGCTCATTTGCGCTCCTATTGGTGACATCATAAATGTTTTTGATTGGTAGCCTAAAGATAGCTTGACATGTGGGTATGTGTGATTTTCTTCGATAATGATCACAAGTGAAGTTATTCAGCTCTAAAAATAGTGTATTTTCTATCCAATGAAATCTTTAGTAATCCTGGACTTTTCCACAAAAAGAATTTAGAACCATAAATTATGACCTTTGAACTTACTTTTACGCACACAATTTGTTACTTGTAACTTGATTGGTTATGAATAATTAACTTTCAAAGAGCACCTGTGTTGTGGAATACACTAAGTCAAAGGCGCGCCATTTTGGTGTTCAGCATAAATTGGTCGATTTCATTTAATTAATTAACGTCACAGATAAAACAGTTTTATTTTTATTTTTAAATAATGTGTAAATTCAATCTTTTTTCTTTGTGAAACTTTCATAAAAATAATGAATTAACAACATTTTATGGCAGTAAAACGAGTTTGAAACTCATACATGTGATACCTCACGGCGTGAGATGAAATCTCACGGAATTCTAACCCTCCTCCCGGCCCCACGGAATTGTGTGAAAAACTCCCGTAAAATTGCTAAAATCGATTTTTCGAAAATCATTGGTCTATTACCTGCCAACTTGATGTTATTGTCTCGCGATTCGCGTGACCGTCACGTGACATACCTAGATTTGACCTGGATCAATAGCCTGGGGGAAAGTGGGTGAAACTGTTATTTGCAAACAGTTTATTGGCCTAATTGATCTTACCAAAGGATTAGCAGCACACTTATGAAGTCTTTAATGATGTAATTAAACAGGTTAGATACGACTTGAAACAAATTGCCGGCGTCATTTATTTACAAGGTTGTTAAAGTGAATAGCGAAAACGAAAGTAGACTTTGTCAACGTGAATTTGATGAGTATGTATGATTTAATTAAACACAATTGAGTTGTGAGGAATAGGGGTGGGTATCTGAAATAAATCGATCAAGTTGGGGTCTCAAACATTTTTAGTCTAGATGGGGTGTTTTTCAAGTTAAAAAACACATTTATTTCTCGAATCAATACTCGCTGATAAGCAGAAATAGAATGAATTCAAGAACGACAACTCCTACGAAATTTCGTACTTCGTACTCAGTTAGATTCGTACTATTGTACATCAAACTCAGTTTGATTCATACTATCGGTTATTTTCCAGAGGGGAAGTTATTATGCAGCCAACCGTGCAGCTGTCTTTTGCACGGCCGTTTTTGAAAAATCGCGGCCAATATTTGGTGGAGTGGGTGGGGTAAAAAAAAAAAAGTTTTTTTTTTAGTTGTTTTTTAAACTCTTACTTTCTCAATATTTTTATGTTTTGTAAGTACGAAAATATAACAACAAACTTTAAAGGGACACTGTCTGTAAGTATTAAAGTAGATTATTAAGCATAACCAAACAACAGCGAAATGAACAGCGAACATGTTTATCATTGGTTATTAAATAAAATATTGTTTAAAAACTGTTTTTATTCATTCTTGTTATCTCCACTGACATAAATGAAGAAACTTGTTTAAAAGTGTATTTTTAGGTATTCGTTTATGGAATTTGGGTATAAAATACTGCTCGCGCGCTAAAAATAGTCCGCGAAAAAACCTCCCAGATTTTTGCATGAATCTCCCTTAAAAAAATCACTACACTCCCAGATTGAGGTCCTGAAAGTATCACATGTATGGAAACTGGTTTAGTTTACATTATGACAGATATAAACTGCGCAAGCGCAGGATCGTTTGTGGTACCTAATATAGTGTAATGGGGTTTGTCAAATAAATCATCGGATTTCTTTTTTTTTCTCACAAATTAAAAAAAAGGGGGATGACCATCTGCCTAATGTATAAGTTTGTTTTTGGTCTTTGAACGACTCATTGTCCGAAGACACAGAGGCTCTGCCCCTCGCCCAAAACGCCCCAAAAATATGCCAGTCTTCAAATGAAATGTAATAAGCATGTACAAGTTCTCAAAACAATCCAAAAAGGAAGTTTGTGACATAAGATATTTTTACATTACTTTTATTGACCAAAAGCCACATCTCCTGCAGGAAAGGGTAGGCATCTGTTACTGGATACATTGTTTGTTGCACAATAACTCTAGTTGCTAAGGTTTAAAAATGGTTTTGAACAAAAAGGTCATCAGAGCTTTATTTTGGCCGATTTTATAGCCGATATTCGGCCATATTCCCTATCGCCAAAAGTAATTTTTTTTCCTAATTTAAGGACGAAAATTCCCAATCCGAACTCAAAAAATAAACCGAGAAAAGCTCTTGAGAAAAGCTCTTTTCTCGGTACAAAAATGTGGAAACAAATCTACCGGAAGTTGTGTTTGGATATTTTCAGAATTTATCGTAGGCGTCAACTATCTGATCTTGTAGACGGTTGTTTTTTTCGTTTTGAATAGGAAATACAATATTTACAAAGTGTCTGATCAATCCGGATTTCAATGATAAACAAAAAAAATGTTGCATATAATTCAAAGTATAACATAAAAACAGAAGGGAAATCATGAACGATCGACTTCTTATTCAGACAAGATGCACTGTCGTCACAGTCAGTCCCAGGTTCTTTTGAACTGCTGAACAATATATAGTTGAACAATTTAAAGTGATGAAAACCAAAGATCTGGCTTTGCAGACAGTGGTTTGTTATATGTGACATCAGGGTTAAATTTATGCATTTGCCAAGCCTAAATTGAAGCATAACTCTCAAAAGTTAGTAGATAACTTCATGGTTGCAGAAAGGCGATGTTGACTAGTTTTTTAGCATGGTGAACTTGTTCACCAAGCTTTAGTTATCATGTTTTTTCACGAATCCTAACTACAGCCTCACTGATGAATCGCCGCATTGCCTGAAAAAGAAGACCCATATTTTAACAGGTGTTTCTTCTTTTCTAGTGCGGATACAAATAAGGTAATGTCATTTAGAAATTTCAAATAATTTCCCCGATTCATTGTTTAAGTTATATATAGTTTATTTAGCTATTTCATCTATTGTTCCATCGTTTGGCTGTGCGTTCTATAAATAGATCAATCATCATCATGATCTTGCGTAAAATGTATTCATACGCTGTATTGTTCTCCTAGGATAGTGTATTGAGATTTATAACCGGTTAGTTTTATAATTTAGTTCTCTTGCAACACCATCAAACGCATATCTTCCATCTTTCTTGGATTTATATATTTAAGAAATTTACATGGCCTTTATAATCTTCATATATTAAATAGGTTTGGTCAGAAATGGTTATCGCATTAGCTACTATCCTTTGTAAAAAGTTGTTGCTGCCCATTCTCCGGAATAAGATTGTAGTACGCTGTGTAATATTCTTAAGTTTTTACCTTGCTTGCTATGAAGTTAAAATGACTGATTCGGTAGTAAAATAATCCTGAATACTTGTGCCAATCATGTTGGTGAGACCGAATGCAAATCAACAAGATCTGACTCCGTATATATGACGTCATTTGATCCCGAGTGACTATTTTTAGACTTTGGGTCTAATCGGACACTCCGGCGTTAGAATAAGTCCCGTTATAGTTCATCAAAATTTGTATAGGATTGCTAGCTCAGTCGGGAGAGCGACAGTCCCAGACAATTTTAAAGCGAACGGGATGGGTTCGAATCTGAGCAGAGACCCAATTTTTCTAGAAACATAACCCTGGTGCGTCACCTAGGATAGCACGTATTACTGTGCAGAATAAATTTCTTTGCAAATAAAAGAATTTGTAGGCTCATTATGTTTTGGTCATGTAGAATAAAAAATATTAATATTTGTCAATTTCAAAGAAAAGCCTGATGTACTCCCTTTAAGACTTAAGTCGGAAAACAAATTGTGTGTGTGTGTGGAGAGTGGGGGGATTTTTTTAAAAGATTTTTACGACTTTTATCTAAGCGTCAGTTTGGTAGAGGTAGACCTCATCTGTTTTGAAACAAACTCGAAGAACCACAGTCCTGCCGCGCGTTAGTGAGTAGCTGTCAAACATTCTTCAATGTGCAAACGTGGAACAAGCGGGACTCAAACGTATGACTAGCATTGAGAGATATACATTACACAAACAAGAGTTAGATCTAAACACAAATATGTTACATTTTATTACAATTTTCAGATTACATGCAAAACTGATTGAATTATATTCTGTTAAGGCCAAAACACAGGTATGTTTAAAAACAAAAGAAAGCAACAAAAACATGAAGGGGTAAAAAGTTGTTGTGTCGGGGGTAATAACGGTTATCCGGTTGGGTGGCAGGAAACAAAACACTTTCTTGTTTAGGCCAAGGTAGTAAACGGAATTTACCGTGACCTTGGTGATTATTGTCAACAAACGATTTGTTGACTTGAAAAAATCCATGTAAAAATTACAATTAGGGATATGAATCGTTAAATTCTCAGTAAGGTAGCTACCTATTAGACCAAAAGGCCCGGGCATTCACATCATGTTCACATACATGGTTGAAACATATAACAACGAAATAATTGTGTATGAACATCATGTTCACTCCGAGTTGTGAGATTAAATCACAACGGTATCCCGAGAACAGTGGTACTCCGAGTAGTGAGAATGAACTACAACGGTATCCAGAGACTAGTGGTATTCCTAGTTGTGAGAATAAATAACAACGGTATCCCGAGACCAGGGATACACCGAGTTGTGAGTTTAAAATCAAATGAGCACAAATATGTATAAGTTATGTTTTGTATATGTGTAGTCTGTATGTCTCTACTACAAGTTGTGTGTAAAACATATGTTCTTTTAGTTGAAGGTCACACTTTTTGGAACAAGGAAACTTCAGGGAGAATTTGTCACTTTACAGTGACATTTCATGTTTAAATTTGTATATTATAAATCTTTGTGCAGCGGGGGATATGGCTGTCTTTCAGACTACACTCGTGTTCATTTGATTTTAATCATACTTGCATATTAGGTCGATATAAATGCAAGGTTGTTTCCTATTTTAATTCAGCTATGTTGGGCAAAGGGTATATGAATTACCTCCCCTTGAATTGGCAAAACTAGCTGTCTTGAACTTTTTGACGCTATATTCATTTCTAATGACTCAAACTTTGACAGGTGATGTTTTTTGGATACACTTTAACACCTGTGAAGATATGTTTCAGATATGATGAAGCGTTTCGGAGATTAATTTTCATTATAACCAATCATTCCTTTTGTTCCCTTGTTTATTCCTTAATATACCTTACCTTATCTTGTTTTAATCGCCTTACTTCCAGATACATTAAACAATGCATTGATGTATTATTACATACAATGATGTATTATTATTAAGAAGAGTTGACACATTTTCAGTCCATCCATGTCATGCGTGATTGGAAAGAAACGTTCCATTACATGGATGCACAAATCATAGTTCACCATGCTCTCAGTACCTTCGGTACTTTGATTTCATTATTTGCTTATCATATTCAAGCATTATGAAGTAAAGTTCAATATTTCCAGTATGTGTACCTTTAAGTTTTTCTTGCAAAACTTTCTTTCATTGAACTAAAAAAGTACTTATTAATGAAATTTAGCTAATGTTATTTTTCCCAATTTTGAGTAAAATGCCGTTAAAATTCCCAATTCCATGGGTATGGGTCATGTTCCCAAAATCATGAAAAAAAGCCCTGGTCATGCAGTATAAACAGTCGAAAACAGTATTTTCATAGAATTGACAAAACTATTAATACAGTTTTGTTATAATAATTTCAATTCAAAAAGTGCAGCAGAAAGTATTAAGAGCAAGGAAAGTAATAGATGTATAATTGCATAAGGATTTGTTAAGAATGTGTAAATTAAATTAATGTTACAGGTTGTGTAGAAAATCCAACAAGTGTTAAAGAGTCAAGATGTTGCAGCAGATCTTGCAGGACATGTACATAGAGCCAGACCTGCTGGCTGAGCTCTCTGATGACCAAAAACAGATCTTGTTCCTCAAGATGAGGGAGGTAAGTAAAACTGAAGAGTGAAGTCACATTCTGCAAATATCATCAGTCAGTCAGGGCTTTCCATTATAGGCAGTTGGCAGGAGAATGTGGTGATTACCATCCTACTTTGGTATTAAATGCTGACCAACTACTTCTACCAGTCCCCAATTTAACAACAAAGGGAAGATTTAAATCGTTCTTCTACTTTTACAACTTTACATGTTACCCAAAACCAAAAGGAAACCCCAATCAGTTTATGAAGTATCACTCACTGCAATCGTTATATCATATAAAAGTTCCATATATTATAAACAATTATCATAACAAGAATTTACCTAGTATGTACTCATCATAACACATTACTTAAACTAATGTACTCAAAATGTGATGGAGAAGAGACACCCAGAATTCATCCACAGTGTACACAGACACATACAATGTAAATCATAATGTTGATCACATGATGAACATAAAGGGGGTTGTTGCACTATCCTCAAACAAGTTTTATTTAAAACGCCTCTACTTAACATCTAAGAAAAAAAAGTAAAAATATCACAAGAAATAAAGGAATATGTCCTGTTAAGAAATTGTAAAGAAACATAAATGGAGGTGGCAATCTTAATCTGATGTTGTTATGAAGCTGGCAATCTTGATTTGATATCACAAAGCTGGCAATTTTGATTTGATGTCACAAAGCTGGCAATCTTGATTTGATGATGTCACCAAGCCTTTCTATCATATATGGCATATTGATAAATATCATTGACAGCAAAGAAAATCATTGCAAGTAAATGTTAATGAAACTAACCTGCCAAATAACGACAAAATTACACTACAAAACCATTTATCCAAACTCTATCCGGGTGTTCAGGTCGTATAATAATGTATATGTGCCCATTAAAAGTACAGTTTTATTGATGGGTTCTTGAATTACTCATGATTGAATATGCATACAATTACAGGACCTCCTCTGGCCAATTTTTTTCTTGCGCCACCACTTGCGCTAAATGAAAAAAGTTGGAGCCAAATTGGAGAAATTGGAGCCATTTGGCTCTAATGGCCCAAGCCATATTTCTTCTAGAGTTTTATGTATAAATGTATTTTAAATGTGAAAATAAGAGAGTTGGTTTATATCTGGTACACAAAGGAATGAAATGAATGAAACCAAACAATATTAATAAAAAATATTTATATATATATGTTTTCAAACCTCCAATATCTGGAAAGTTTCTACATCGCATGTTTGCTTAAATCAACTAGCTGAACCTAATGACAGCAGGAATCATACATAGATGCTTTCATTTGATTGTTTCAGATGTATAGGTAGGCCTTTATATCAGTAACAAGTTCAGAACCTGCCGTTTTTTTCGTATTTCCGAAACCGCGAAAACCCATGACATTCACTTATCTTTACGTCTTTTTTAATTCATTTTGAAAAGATAAACTGCCATATACATTAAAAACATATTTTGGCAATGAAATACACATAAAACCTCCTGGAAACTGATTTATAAACCAGCGTTTTGTGTAAAATGTTTGCATTTTTTTGTGAAATCCAGATTCAGACACCTCGAAATTATGAATGAACAAAAATAAAACAAATGTCATGTGGATCTAGTCAATCATGTAAAATATGTAAATTAATGAGGTGTTGATTTATGTTTGATTGGTTAGAACCTGATTGGCTAGATATTATTCAGTGGTGTAATATTTTATGGTTGCAAGGTGTTGCATGAGAGACTTGATTACCCCCCGAAGCGAAAACGACAGTCATCAGTTGTTATTTAGGGATTAAGTTAATTACTGGAACACTAAAGGTTGTCAGCTTTGTTTGTTTATTTAATGTTAAGTGTTCGCGCGTGGTAGGTGTCAATTGGTAAGTTATGTTGTTTTAGACTACATTCAATGTACAATCGTCATGGTGATTAGTGTTGAGGCCTATTTGTAACAGGCCGATTACAGCAGAGAAATTAATCAAGTTTGGCTTTATGGAGTTTGGCTTAGCAATTTCGATGTCGCCAAACACTTTCGCCAAAGTTTGAAATTTAGAGCCATTTTCTTTTTTCTTTCGCCATTGGCGATGCCCAGAGGAGGGCCTGAATTAATTATGAGTTGCTTAACAGTGTTTTTTTTTATGCCTAATTTTGGGCCAAAATTCGGCCCCATTCACAATTCCAAAAAGTATCCTTTTTTCACAATTATATCCAAAAAATTCACAATCTCAAACATTTATTTAATTTTTAGCTCTACTGATCAGAGATCAGCAGAGCTTATGCCGTAGTGCGGCGTCCGTCTGTCCGTCCGTCTGTCTGTCCGTAAACTTTTATTTGTAGCCACAACTCCTCTGAAACTACTGGATGGATATTCATGAAACTTTACAGAAATGTTGCCCATAAAGTCTAGTTGATCCTAGCAAAAATTCATGTTGATGTGAAATCCAAGATGGTCGCCAAAGCCAAAAATGGAGTTTTAAAATACAATTTTGTAGCGACAACTTCTTGAAAACTATAAGTGATATTGATATGGGACTTTTTCTAAAATGATCAGCATGACATGATGTTGATCCTTATCAAAAATCGTTTTGATTCAATGTTAAACATGGCTGCCAGCGGCCATCTTTGTTTACATGGAGTTATATAGTAAAAACTTGTAGTGACTACTTCTCTGAAACTACTTGACGGATTGTCATGAAACTTTACAGGAATGTTGCTCTTGATGTCTAATTGATCCTAGCAAAATTTCAGATCTGCCAGAAATTCAAGATGGCCGTCACAGCTAAAAATAGATTTTTAAAAAATAAGTTTGTAGCGACTACTTCTTGAAAACTATAAGTGATATTGATATGGGACTTTTTCTAAAATGATCAGCATGACATGATGTTGATCCTTATCAAAAATCGTTTTGATTCAATGTTAAACATGGCTGCCAGTGGCCATCTTTGGTTACATAGAGTTATATAGTAAAAACTTGTAGCGACTACTCCTCTGAAACTACGTGACGGACGTTCATGAAACGTCACAGGAATGTTGCTCTTGATGTCTAGTTGATCCTAGATTTTTTTTAGGTCAGCCGGAAATTCAAGATGGCCGCCACAGCTAAAAATAGATTTAAAATAAATAAGTTTGTAGCGACTACTTCTTCAAAACTATAAGAGATATTGATATGGGACTTTTTCTAAAATGATCAGTATGACATGATGTTCGTCCTTGTCGAAAATCGTTTTGATTTGACGTTAAACATGGCTACCAGCGGCCATCTTTGTTTACAAAGAGTTATATAATGAAAACTTGTAGCGACTACTTCTCTGAAACTACTTGACGGATTTTCATGAAACTTCACAGGAATGTTGCTCTTAATGTGTAATTGATCCTAGCAAAATTTCAGGTCGGCCGGAAATTCAAGATGGCCACCACGGTTAAAAATAGATTTTCAAAAAACAAGTCTGTAGCGACTACTTCCTGAAATCAAAATCAATCAGTAGAGCTTCAAGGTCATTGACCTCTTGTTGTTTTTTTTTGGGGTAAATACAGACCATTAAAGATACTAGTCTTAATATAAGCTGGTGTCAAAACTAGTCTGTATTTACCAAAAACAAAACTTAAAACCAAGGGATATTAAACTGTGAAAATAAAAGTGAAAAAAGTTTATTTTTCTTTTGTTATAATATTTCACAATATCTAGAAAAATGCCGCTATTTTTCACAATGAAAAATGCCGCTATTTTTCACAATGGCATGGGCACAAGCTGCATTCACAAAACACATAAAAAAACACTGCTTAATTCAATGCTTCAGTTTCGGGGTTTTGGCCTGGCTGGTTAAAGTCATTTATACTGTGTCTATAGAGTTTGGATTCTCAAATTATGTAAGTTATATATATATATACCTCGTCATCAGTAGTAGAAACGACGTGCATTATGCAGCATTTGTTGCAAAATTTGGCTGTTGTTGGTGGGATAGCGACTTTAAATAATAAAATGATCAACCAATGTATACATTCAACACAGTTGCTGATTTTATTTGATTTAAACAATGTGTATCAATTATATTTAATATAATTGATACACATTGTTTAAATCAAATGAAATCAGCAATTGTGTTGAATGTATACTTTGGTTGATCATTTTTTTTTTTTTGGTTCTACGTTTTCTTCACACGGGTCAATTCCCTTAACCCTGTATCCATTTTACATGTAATTGTTTTCAGTGCTCCAAGAACAGGATGGCCCGAATCCCGGGTCTAGTCCAATCTGAATCCGGGCTAGTCTCTCTTTCATAAATGGTTGCCCGTCGGGCTAGTCTTGTGACAATCAAACTTGGCAAACTAAAATTCAGCCAGAAATCATCTTTAATCGCGTGTTATTTGAAGCCATAATGTTATTTGATAAACTTTGTTTTACCATTATCTCCCTTGATTAAAGTTCATCAATTTGAAAGCAAGCATTTCATTTGTTGATTACATGATTTGAACCAATCACATTACAGCTTTCATATCAGGTCATATGAATTTGTCTTGTTGGACATGTAGAAGTCAGTCATAGCAAGTGGACTTTTGAAATCTACTTACCCTGGGCTAGTCCCCGATTTTAATTTTCTTGGAGCACTGGTTTTGATCATTCTTTGATACTCAGATCAGAAATAGAACTATTTATGCTTTTCTGCATACATCATTTTTTGAGTGTTTCCAAGGCGGTAGCCCTATTGTCAACCCTTTTGTGTTTGTGATGTCGTTTGCTTATTATTACTTTTACCTTATTGTTTGTCTGTTTGCGTGTTTGTTTCTGTGTTTTGTGGTTGACTATCCTTCTTGAAGGCTTCTTCCCTGTCCGATATTTTTATATTTCTTTATTCTCAAACCTGGATGTGTGAAATTGCGATGCAAAAAAGATGGCTGACGTACGCCTTTCACGCTTTTTATATATGTGTCGATCTTTGCTTATCATGCAAAACATATGCAATTTGTGTTTGGTGTAGTTTTTTAGCTCTACTGATCAGAGATCAGCAGAGCTTATGCCGTGGTGCGGCGTCCGTCGTCCGTCCGTCTGTCCGTCCGTCCGTCTGTCCGTCCGTCCGTTAACTTTTATTTGTAGCGACTACTCCTCTGAAACTACTTGACGGATATTCATGAAACTTTACATAAATATTGCCCATGAAGTCTAGTTGATCCTAGCAAAAATTCATGTTGATGTGAAATCCAAGATGGCCGCCTAATCAAGTTTGTAGCGACTACTTCTTGAAAACTCTAAGGGATATTGCTATGAGACTTTTTCTAAAATGATCAGCATGACATGATGTTGGTCCTTGTCGAAAATCGTTTTGATTCGACGTTAAACATGGCTGCCAGCGGCCATCTTTGTTTACATAGAGTTATATAATGAAAACTTGTAGCGACTACTCCTCTGAAACTACTTGACGGATTTTCATGAAACTTCACAGGTAGGTTGCTCTTGATGTCTAATTGATCCTAGCAAAATTTCAGGTCGGCCGGAATTTCAAGATGGCCGCCACGGCTAAAAATAGATTTTTAAAAAATAAGTTTGTAGCGACTACTTCTTGAAAACTATAAGAGATATTGATATGGGACTTTTTCTAAAATGATCAGCATGACATGATGTTGGTCCTTGTCGAAAATCGTTTTGATTCGACGTTAAACATGGCTGCCAGCGGCCATCTTTGTTTACATAGAGTTATATAATGAAAACTTGTAGCGACTACTCCTCTGAAACTACTTGACGGATTTTCATGAAACTTCACAGGAATGTTGCTCTTGATGTCTAATTGATCCTAGCAAAATTTCAGGTCAGCCGGAAATTCAAGATGGCCGCCACGGCTAAAAATAAATTTTCAAAATACAAGTTTGTAGCGACTACTTCTTGAAAACTATAAGTGATATTGATATGGGACTTTTTCTAAAATGATCAGCATGATATGATGTTGGTCCTTGTCAAAAATTGTTTTGATTCAACGTTAAACATGGCTGCCAGCGGCCATCTTTGTTTACATAGAGTTATATAGTAAAAACTTGTAGCGACTACTCCTTTGAAACTACTTGGCAGATTTTCATGAAACTTCAAAGGAATGTTGCTCTTGATGTCTAATTGATCCTATCAAAATTTCAGGTTGTCGGAAATTCAAGATGGCCGCCACGGCTAAAAACATTTTTTCAAAAAACAAGTCTGTAGCGACTACTTCCTGAAATCAAAATCAATCAGTAGAGCTTCAAGGTCATTGACCTCTTGTTTGGTTTATGACTTTGATTTCAACAAATATATATTTTTTTAGCTTGGCCATTTTGAACGTGTTTTTTTTTCTCCTGGATTAGCATGAATATTTTATGGAAGGGCAAACTTTTTTTTTCAATTAAACTGTACCTGTTGATGATTGCAAGTAATAACAGACATATTGAAATTATTTTTTAGGGTAGGTTTTAAATTGATTATGACTTTGGTTTAAAAAAATTAATAACTTGGCCATTTTGAAAAAAATTATTCTCTTGGATCAACATGTATATTTTATAAAAGGGTAAGTTTTTTCTCACTTACACAGTACCTGTTGATGATTACATGTAATACGAGTAACATACATATTGAAATTGTGTTCATGGTAGTTTTTAAGTGGGTTATTATGACTTTGATTTTAACAACTTACCCACTTAAAAACTACCCTAAACACAATTTCAATATGTATGTTATTACTTGCAATAATCGACAGGTACGGTTTAACTGAGAGAAAAAAATTACCTTCCATAAAATATACATGCTAATCCAGGAGAAAGAGAAAAACACGTTCAAATGCCAAGTTAAAAATATACATATATATTGTTTAGATTAAAATCATAACCCACTTAAAAACTACACCAAACACAAATTGCATATGAACAAAGAT
Source organism: Cyrtodaria siliqua (assembly GCA_037043455.1). Classification (NCBI taxonomy): domain Eukaryota; kingdom Metazoa; phylum Mollusca; class Bivalvia; order Adapedonta; family Hiatellidae; genus Cyrtodaria; species Cyrtodaria siliqua. The sequence goes on along the minus strand of JAWPHD010000800.1, from coordinate 203,446 downwards.
CGACAAATATACAAAAAGCGTGAAATGCGTATAAAAAAACTGTACGAACGTCGGTCATCGTTTTTACATCGCAATTTCACACATCCTGGTTTGAGAACAAAACACAAAATAAAGCCAATAAAATGTGCTAAAAACCCGATTCCTAATGCACAATGCAGTCGAGGTTTTACCAGTTGTTGTTAACAAACATTTATAGAAACGTTAAAAAAGATAATTTAATTTTGCTCACTTAATAAATCATTTAAATGTATTGTTATTGTCACAAACATTATCTAGACTGAAAAAAAAGAACCGCTTGATAATTGCGGCAACGCTTTTATTTTGTTTACCGTCCAACTCGAGATTCTCCACGTTCATTTAACCTTTGAAGAAATTGTTTGAAAGAACACCAATCAATAGAAAGGTTATTTATTTGGCTTTCTAACCATGCATCTTATGTAAATATTCATTAAACAATACATGTAACCAAAACAATGAACACACGGTGATGTGTGTAAACGCTTTAAGAAAAGAAAAACATGCGATATATTTCCTTTCCAACTCGAGATTTTACCTATTTATTTAACCGTTATTTGGAATAAAATTATACCATTTAATAGAAAGGTTATTTATTTGGCTTTCTGGCAATGTAGAATATATACAAAATCAGTAAAACAAGGATATATAATGTCTGTTTGCAATGTAGATGGGTGTGCCGTACATCGAGGCCTCTCGCATACCGCCACGATAAGCGTAGTAAAAATCTATATATGCAGCGTATAATCGATAAACTTACCTGGACGACAAGTGTTCTCAGTTGAATACAGCGTTTATACTGCCGTGTCATATCCCCGTCATATATAAAGCCCTGTGTTTAGTAAGGGTTTATAATGGATGTTTTCTGGAATATAAAACTGCAGGACTATATCCCACCTTCTTATATTTTCCTTCTGTTGGCATGCCAACCCGAGTTCTGGGTTGATTGCCAGATTTTGAATAACATTGAGAGACCCAGAAATCGTTCCTGTGAAGTATTATGCAATTTCGTCCAGTGGTTTCACATATATTGTTTAAATGTTTACGATGACGACGGAAGACAACAACGACGGACGAAGTCTGACGACGGACAAAATAACGATAAAATATAGGTTTTATAAAGTTTTAGATAATTGACAACACAAAGGACTTCACGGTTTAGCATAAAATAATCGACTTCACGGATTAGCATAATTTAAAAATGCATTAATTCTTGCGAACAGGTTCTTTGACACAAAACCCTTTCGCTTACCTGATGTGAAATAATATTGTGGAAGTTTTCGTGATAAAAACGGGGTTATATGCATGTATTTTGTTCATAATATGCGCAAAATTATAGTACGCTTCACGGATTAGCAATTTGTTCTGGTGCATTTTCAGAAGTTTTCCAAAGTGTTTACCAAAAGTACCAACTTTCACAAAAAAATAATATCAGTCGAGGGTAGAGTACATTTTTTGCGTTCGAATGCGCTTTCTTTGGTAGAAAATGGTTAAGAAATACAAATCTTATCGCACTCTGAAGCTTTCGATGTGGGCGAATATTTACAATTTTTTTCTTCACGAATTAGCAATTATGATGTCATAGGTCATGTGGTATAGTCACCCTGATGTATGACACTGTAAATGAATAAAAAATGTTTAGGGTATTTGAACTTTTGACCCCTATCCCAGAGTCCCATGGTGACCCTGGAGCAAATTTAATATATATGGGCAAGAATTCAGTAACCAGATTTTGCTATTTATTTCATGTCCATTCCAATAAAAAAATCAAAAAAAATAAATTCTTGTGTTTATTTTTGACAAGTTTGTAACTTTAATTACATAAATATATATTACACATTGTGTTAATAAAAAAACTGCTCTGAAAATGGAATACCTTGAGTAACATAGCGTTTAAATGTGTATATGTGACGTTTTCTAAGGACGAAAAACGGGACATTTTAAACAGATTATAATTTGCGCTTGTCCTTATTGTTTATCCGACACCTTCATTTCGTTCAAAATGACTGCAAGTTTCCCTATGGACTGGAGGTTTCCATCAGTAAAAAAATAATTTCTCCATCAAATATGTATCCCTTGAAAAAAATATTTCCAGTCCAAAAAAGTTACGTACAGTAAACCGGCTGATATATATTGATATTCCCAATATCATTACATTTTATTGAGAAAAGAAAAATAGATATTTGCCTGAATTTACCTCTCTCCCCCCCACACCCACACACACTCAGCCCCACTCCTCCACCTTGGCACACCTCTAAGGTGAAAACACTGAAATTGTTTGATATGCTTTGTATTTTCAGAGGAGTATACTTGTATATTTGCTAAGTTTAAAACAACAAAAACGAGTAGAAAAATGACACTGCAATTGAATTTTGTGTATATTGGACCTTATGACGCCCCTTACAACATCATCCCCCCCACACCGCCCTACCTCCCCCCACCCCACCTACCCACCACCACACACACTCACCACACACATCCTGGAGAAAAACATATATTATACACTGTCAGGGGCGTTCCTGGGGCTAATTTAGGTATTAGCACCACCTAGTTTTTGATTCACAAATGTGCCTGACCCAGTGCAAATGTGCGTCAGTGCGTATGCCCAGGTACGCCCCTGACTGTAATCCATTCAGGAAAATGTTTGTTTGAGACATAAATAATAAAAAAATTGAGCCCATTACCCTCACCACGACTCTGCTTCTGTTTAAAAACATTGTGTGCTTTTTTTTAAAAAAAAGGAACAAGTGAGAAAATACAAAGAGTACGAGGAAAAATATGAGAAGGCGGACAAAAAGAAGCCAAAACCAAAACCCAAATCAGGTAATTATACCAAACAGGAAACTATGTCTGGAGAGATGAGTGTAAGTGCATTTCTCTGTTTAAGTAAATATATGTACTTCCTCTTGCTTTTAAGGCTTAGGAACAGGATATTAAAACACATTAAAATGATTTATAATGGATAACACGTTTTTTATTATATTTTATATCCATTTGTAGCTTTTTAATTTGCAGGTAAAATAACAAATCTTTGATGAAATGTTGTGACCAGCTGTGTTTAATCTGTTCCCGAAGCGGGGGGCATATTGTTTTGCACATGTTGTCTCTCGGTCGGTCCATCCAGAAATCTTCTTGTCCTTGCGAGAACTCAAGAACAGCTGGCACTACAAACTCAAAACTTGCCAGGAATGTTTGTGTCATGGTGTAGTTGTGCACCTCCCCTTTTGGGTAGATTCGCATAAGAAATGTGGTTGCCAGGGTAACAAAACATATAAAAAAAAATGTCTGTTGGTCGGTCCATCCCAAAATCTTGTCTTTGCGATAACTCAAGAACGGCTGGCACTACAAACTCGAAACTTGGCAGAAATGTTTGTGTCATGGTCTAGTTGTGCACCTCCCCTTTGGGTAGATTCGCATAATAAATGTTGTTGCCATGGTAACAAAACATGTAAAAAAACACTAAAAATCGCCTGTCTTCGCGCTAACTCAAGAACAGCTTGAACTACAAACTCAAAACTTGGCAGGAATGTTTGTGTCATGGTGTAGTTGTGCACCTCCCGTTTTTGGTAGATTCGGATTAGAAATGTGGTTGCCATGGTAACAAAATATGTAAAAAATCACTAAAAATCGCCTGTCTTTGCGCTAACTCAAGAACAGCTTGAACTACAAACTCAAAACTCGGCAGGAGTGTTTGTGTCATGGTGTAGTTGTGCACCTCCCGTTTTGGGTAGATTCGGATAAGAAATGTGGTTGCCATGGTAACAAAAGTTGTAAAAAATCAATAAAAATCGCTTGTCTTCGCGATAACTCAAGAACAACTGGCACTACAAATTCAAAACTCGACAGGAATGTTTGTCTCGTGGGCTAGTTGTGCACCTCCCCTTTTGGGTAGATTCCCTAAGAAATGTGGTTGCCATGGTAACAAAACTTGTAAAAATCACTAAAAATCGCTAGTCTTCGTGATAACTCAAGAACAGCTGGCACTACAAATGCCAGACTTGGCAAGAATGTTTGTCTCATGGTGTAGTTATACACCTCCCCTTTTGGGGAGATTCGCATAAGAAATGTGGTTGCCATGGTAACAAAACTTGTAAAAAAAATCACTAAAAATTGCTTGTTATTTTTTAAAACTATTTTGGCTTATGGGTTCAATTTTTTAAATATTTATATTTTTTTTAATATTTTTTTTCTATTTTAAATATTTTCTTTTTTTTTTAATTTGTACTTTTTTTTTTTAATTGTTTTTTTTTTTACATTTTTTTTCCCTTTGTTGGATCAGTTTTACATAGAGTTATAGGGAAGAACTTCAAAAATCTTCTCTGAAACTACAAGAGATAAAGGTTTAATTTTATTTAATATCAGCTTTTGGATCCTCTACCAAGTTTGTTCAAATGGTGAACCTGGGGTCAAATTTAGGCCCCGCCCCAGGTGTATCCAGTAGAACGATACAGGCCCTCTTGGGCCTATTGTTTTTAATATACAAGTATGTTGTGATGTTTCTATATTTAAACCTAAAGAACAATATTAATTTAAAATTATTTTTTAAATTACCTCCCTTTATTGAATGAATATTAAGATTAAATTTGATTCTAATTAAAAAAAATACATTTATGATTTATTTTCACTCTTTAAACTCAAACTATTGAATAATTTTGACATATGGGATACATTATTTTGATGAAGAATATGCAAATTAAGCAACCCATGTGAAATACCTACATATATATAAGGATAAATGCCAATGATACACTATGTATAACCGAAGCATTGTGGTGTAGTGGTTATAGCGTCTGCCTTGCATTCGGGAGGTCGTGGGTTCGAGTCCCCTGACCGCGTCATACCAAAGACTTTAAAAATGGAGTAGTCACTTGTAACCCTTGCCTGACGAGCAAATAATGGGTAGTGCTACGACAGATTGACCAGTGTCAGCAGTGCTCAAGAAATAGGATAGCCCGACGCCCGGGGCTCCTCGAAATCCATTCCGGGCCTGTCTCATTTTGCAGACGAGCCCATCGGGCCTGTCTAAAAAAAAAAAATCAGTTTTACTGGATCTCAAGCTCAAGTTCCTCAAGACAAAATACTCCCATGTGTATTGTGAACTGTGAAAACACTTGCAATAAAGTAATTAAAATGTGTTCTACACACATTGAAACAATAAGAAGTTTGAATATTTTGCCTGGCTTCGTGTCGGCAGTTTGTCACAACTTTGAGGTCGACAATTGTTGACATAAAACTCATTATTCTGCTATTAGGGTTGTGTTTTCTTTCCTTTGTGATAAGAAATACCGTTTTTGTCATTAAAAACACACTAATGCATGAAAAAAAATCATAATTGATGGTATTTCGATTGAATGTTTGTGAAATGTTCGGGCCGTGAAAGTGCGGTGTCATAGTAGTTCGGATGGTACATAATTTCGGTTTTTTTTTGTTTTTTTTTACATAATCAAATAAGAAAAACTGTCCTTTACAAATACATGTTGATGGAAAGAAAAATACACTGTATATGTATAAATACAGGTATAAAGTATATTTCTATTCATTATTTAAGGTGTAAGGAGTTCCTGGAATCCTACTTTTAAATGAATTCTAGTCTATGCTCCTAATTCTTTACTTGGAGAAAGTGGTGACAAAAAGAAAAAATATAGCCAGAGGAGGCTCTGATAGTCTCATAAAACCTGATTAAAAATTTGGCTCCAAGTTTAGCTCCAGTTTCACCAAGTCGGCTCTGATTATTATCGTTTGGCAAAAGTGCTAGTACTCTCCTTTGCATTGGTTATAAATTACTATGTAATATTCTATTCTAACATATTTTAAACGAAATGGTAAATAAGTTCGCTGACCAGGGAGAATAAAGTGGTAGCAAAAAGAAAAATATAGTCAGAGGAGGTTCTGAGCTTGATTAATACATACGTAACAAAATTAATGTGTGCTATAAAAGTGAATAAAGACACATTTCCAATATGAAAAAAATATTGGACCTTTCCATTTTGAATCAGGGCCTGTCCATTTCAAATCAGGGCCTGTCCATTTCAAATCGGGGCCTGTCCATTTTCAGAAGCAACAAGCCCTGGGCCTGTCTCTTAAAATAATTTTCTTTGAGCACTGGTCAGAATAATGTGACTGGGTGGGTGGGGGTATCATGTCTACTACGGCGTGGTATTTGAGTTCGCTGCTTCAAGTAGACATATCATCGCATCACACAGCAACACACAGATAAAAGTCCAGACATTGTGCCTATAATCGTCGGGTAGGACGTCTCGTAGGTGGAGGGACTATAATCCTTAGAAATACACACACACATACACTATGTATATGTGAAAACTCACTAAAAATTGCTTGGCTTCCATAACTCAAAAACAGCTGGCACTCAAAACTTGGCAGTAATGTTTGTGTCATGGTTGTTGAAGGGGTTCATATATGTTTTACAAATATTTCTTGTTTGTGTTTAGGTCACTTTCTCACAAACTATATGCACTATATCTTTTAAACTTTGGTTATGCATGTACTTGTATCTTGGGTAGTACATCACAATGTGACATGAGAATTGTGGATGTGACCTTCACCCTACAAGCAAAGGGCAGATGGCTTAGTAAGTTTTACCTTAGAGTTTTGTGTTTAGGTCACTTTCCCAGAAACTGTATGCACAAGACCTTTCAAACTTTGGTTGTAGTTGTATCTTGTGTAGTAACTTGCAACGTGATACAGGAAATTCAGATGTGACCTTCACCATCCAAGAAAATGGCCGATAACTTATTAAGTGAACTATATGTTTCAAACTTTGACATAGTTGTGTCTTGGGTAGAGCATCTTTTTGGACACATGAGTTTTGTCTGTGACCTTGACCTACTCTATTTAGGCGAAGCATCAAAACATATACATCTAGTTAAATCAAGATGAGAACATGTCTGTACACAGCCCCAGGATCTTTGCAGACTTTATGCAAATGGTTTGTTTGTTTGGTGTTTAACGCCATTTTTCACCACATTTTAAGCTATGTATGACAGTCGATTTTTTGTGATGGAGGCAGCCTACTTATTCCCGGGTAGAACCAGTACTGTATACCTCCCGCCATCCGTAAAAATCGACACTTTCTCACAATATTAGCTCTGAGTGGGATTCGAACTCACAGCGGTGTGAGGCAAGAAGGTTTACAAAGCAATGTCGTTAACCCCTCAACCATGGATGTGCTTTTTCTTTGCAAATTGCAGCTCAGGATAGCAGTGTTCCAAAGACGCTATTCTTTGTTATTTAGGCCAAATAAAAAAAATATGTGTGGTTCAGGTAACCCGACCGACCCTATTTTAAGGGGCCGACCCTAAAACTTTTTATGCAAAAATTAAAAAAAATAATAATAATTAAAAAAAAAAGATTGTTGATAATGCAAACAAATCGAACTCAAGGTGTAGTAATTAACATATTAAATTCATTATCAGAATTAAATTCATTATTGAGAAGAAAAAAAGAAAGAAAAAAGACTACCCATACATGTGATATTTTCAGGAGGGTTACCAGGGAGATTTGACTTTTTTTTCAGGGAGATTTGACAAAATTCAGGGAGGTTTTTATACTCAAATTTTTAACGCGTACCGGTATTTTTTTTTTCTGATATAAACCTTTATAAAGGGGGTAAATCAGCATAAAAACATGATATTTTATACATACAATAGTTGAATACTGTTTATTTCATGTTAGCATAGCATATAATCAAGTATAGCATGTAATTAAACACTTTATATAGACTCTGTCCACTTTTTAACCACTAATTACAAGACTTGGCTGCTGCCAGCATCACCTTTTAGTTAATGATGATCATTAATCTGCTTTCATAAACATACCATAAAATAACATCATTTAAATCTGCTAGGGTATATATCTTGAGACTCTGTCCACTTTTTAACCACTAATTACAACAAGACTTGGCTGCTGCCAGCATCACCTTTGTCGGTTGAAAGTCTACACAATTGTTCACATTATTAAACTTGGCACTCATCAATATTATATACCAAATATCAATCGATGCCGAATTCGCTAATTACAACCCCACTTACAGTCGGTGTATTCCTGTCATAATCAACCTCCCATGGACATTACAGGTATCGCTGCCACGTGTCATAAACAAACAATCCAATCATTATTTTCACACAATTAACCAATTACCTGACATGCTAATCCTTTTAATTACCCGCCCAGGGGCAATGTTTTCACAGATATAGATAAGACGGCAAGTGTTTATTCTAGATCATTCGGAAAACTCGGTCTTGATCCAATAAATCATAGCAATTACCCAAAAGGATTCGCAAATAGCGAAATTTTGTAACTCGGCGGAAAATACCGGGAGAAATGGAGCTCCCGGCGGGAGGCCGGGAGATCCCATGAAATTCCGGGAGAAATTAGCTCCCGGCGGGAGATATCACATGTATGACTACCTACCTACCCTATTTATTTTTTGCCATTGTTACCTGAACCACACATATTTTTTTGTTTGGCCTTATACATGACAATGCAAAATGTTAAAAAGTGATACTAGTATATTGCAATATATTTGATTGCCTCCTGATTTCTGATGTGTTATGCAGGAAAGAGGAATGTGGGGTTCCTGCAGGGAACAGATGGTAACGAGTGGGTGTGGGTGATGGGGGATCACAAAAAGGATAAGTCTATAGAACAAATCCTGGAGGAGGAGGCACAGCAGAAGGCAATAACACTAGCAGAGACGGAGGCAGAGGAACTCCGGTAAATATGTCTGAGATAGGTTTATGGTCTTGAATCACTGATTAGCACAAACGTTAGCAAGATCTTTAACATGCACAGGGTACTATGGCTCTCCCTGCACACGGGACAGATGGTGATGCATGGCTTATTTGCTCAGTTATAATTTGTATGGCACTGATTTGATTCCATTCTGCTTTCACTAATTTGGGATTTTCTGTTGTTAAAAATCTCTTGAGCAAAATTAATTTTGATTCAACGCCCAACATGGCCACCGGCATCCATCTTTGTTTACAACACACTAGGTGGTCATGAATACGTTCATTTCATCCGAAAACCAAAGATAGCTGCCATGATATTGTTAGTATAGCACTTTAAGGTTATTGTCCTCTCAATTGTATTGGAGGAAGGTATTTAATGTACATGGTGTATTAGTTAAGGGTTAATATACGGCGTGGTGTACCTTTTGTCAATAATGGCATACCTAGTGCCGTAATGGCCCACGGGCCATGCTCTAGGTGTGCCATTATCGACAAACGGCACACCACAACCGTATATTTGCCTTTTTAGATCACCTGAGCCGAAGGCTTAAGGTGATCTATTGGGATCACTCTTCGTCCGTTGTCCGTCGTCATCGTTAACTTTTCTTCAAACGACTTCTCCCTAGAAACCGCCTGGCAGATTTTGACCAATCTTCACGTGGATGATCCTTAGATGAATGCTTTTTAGATTTGTTAAAATTAGGTCAGAGCGACATCCAAGATGGCTGCCATTACCATATATGGTCGAAACCTTAAAAAATCTTCTTCTCAAGAACCGCCGGACAGATTTCAACAGTTTTTCTTTTAAAATGATCGCCAATGCCTAGACTATCAAATTTGTTCAAATGAAGTCCCCGGGTTCAAAAATGGCTGTGCCACGGTAGTCCAAAGTTTGTATATTGAGATTTTGCATGTTTTCCATATTGACATATAGGAAAAAACTTTAAAAAATCTTCTTCTCTGAAACCACAAGGCACAGAGGTCTCATGTATTACATGTAGCATCAGCTTATTGTCTAAGTTTGTTCAAATGGTGACCCTGGGGTCAAATTTGTCCTAGCCCCATGGGTCACAGTTTTACATAGACTTATATAGGGTAAAAAATAAATCTTCTCAGAAACTAGAGCCAGAGGTTTGATATTTTGCATTTACTATAAGCTTATGGTCCTTTACCAAGTTTGTTCAAATGGTGATCCTCGGGTCACATTTGGCCCCGCCCCAAGGTTCACACGTTTTACATAGACATGTATAGGGAAAAACTAAAAAATCTTCTTCTCTGTAACTGCAAGAGCCAGAGGTTTAATATTTTGCATTTGCTATAAGCTCATGGTCCTCTACCAATTGTGTTCAAATGGTGACCCTGGGATCACATTTGGCTCTGCCCTGGGGGTCACAGATTTTTCCATAGACTTGTAAAAAATCTTCTTCTCTGAAACCACAGAGCACACAGCTGTCATATATTACATGTAGCCCTGGGGTCACCATTGGCTCTGCCCAAGGTGTTACACTCTAGCACCTTCATTTTGTATTTGATCTTTACCAAACTTTGTCAGTGTCTTTATATCAATGTTGTTATACACAACAGAGCCCACATTTCTAATTCACCCGCACTATATAGCCTAGTTGAAAATATCTCGTTATATTGAACGATATATTACTGTAATTTTTGCAACGTTAGGAGAGTAAGCAATGCAGTGCGAAAGTTTCAGTTGTGTGCATTATTTTCGCATTTTAGGGGTATTAGAATAGAAATAGAACATTGTTTATGGTGAATTATCGTGTAATATATCACGGTTTGTCGTTCAATTGTAAACAATAAAATTCACTCGCCCTTCGGGCTTTATTGTTTACAATTGAACTCGTAACCGCGTAAACATTCTATTTCTTAATTAATAAATTATGTTAAATTAGTTTTCTTCCTTGTATTTCACTTTAATGATATATTTTAATTTTTATTTACTGGTCGTGAACATTGCAGTTCAGATGTCAATGGCCGCCCCTCATCCATAGTGCTCCAATATGACATCTGTATTGCTTGTGGACGTTGCTGTCTTCGCGTGCGGACAGTCTGTTGTTACTGACAGTGTGCCGATTTTCCATAATCCATAATGGCACAGTGTGCTGATTATAGATTTTGAAAAGGACTGATAATGATCATTTTTCTACTGAAATGTGTTACTATTTATAGTAAGGCATGGAATAATATACATTTGTTTGTTTTGCTGTTATTACCATAATAATACTTCGTAATTATAGGAAGAAAGAAGAAGCAGCCATGCAGAGAAGAATGGAAGAAGAAAAGAAAAGACTAGAAGAGGAAAGAGAAAAGGAGAGAAAGTAGGTGAAATAGAAAAAAAGAAGAAATAAAAGAGGTTCAGTTTGTTAAGGAATAAGAGGGAGAGACAGAAAGGCAAGAAAAAGATGACGGAGAGAGACACTGAAAGATGTTGTTTGTAGAAGTTAATAAAAGAGAATGAGAAAAGCAAGTTTGTAGAAGAATGAATAAAGTAACTACGTCGATATTAATAACGACCAAAAAAGTTTACATGATATTGGAGGATCATAATTCATATACATTTATGTAAACACAGATTTCCTCAACTTTGTACACATTTCAAGAAAAAAAGCTTGCCCAAATTTCGAAATAAAGTTTGAAAGCAGGAAAATAAATCAGTCATACATAATGATATATTTAATACTATAAACGCAATGGTAATTATACTCTCTAGACAATTCAGCAAGCTGACAATGCAATGATGCCACTACCCCTGTATGGTGTTTTATCCTCAGCTTTTGATAGGTTAAGAGAGAATGTGTACCAGACCATATTACCCGTCAGCGACAGGTAATACGAAAGCCTACTGAAACATGAAATCAAAATGGCAGACAGCTAAAGAAACTCACAATTCAATTTTCTATTAATTCTGTTTTGTCAGGGTGCACACCCCGGTTTTATTTGTTTATTTTTAATATTTGATCATCCGTGAAAACAAATGACACATTTACAAATTCATCCATTCAACTGAAGATTCAAATTAACCTTACAATATTTATCAGTCAAACCATTGAAGAAGAATTTCAGAATGCTTCTTTGATTCGACATAAGCTCCTGTTTTGTCAATCTTCCCTCAAACCAAAGAACGCCCGGCAGAACATTTTACATTGTAATACAATCTAAGGGAAATAACTTTTGTTTATTACAATTGCAGTCATATCTATCAATGTCGCTCAGAAATCACCCAGAAAAATGGTGATACATTCGTTAAACAGATTTCCAGCAGGATGTATTGGAATATTCCCATACACCCTGCTGGAAATCTGTGTAACTAATATTATACTTATTGACCCTTATGTGGTTGACTGCAGGCAACTGGAGGAGGAGGCTCTGTACCAGTCTATCAAGGAGGCTCGCATGCTGGCAAAGAAGGCAGAAGAGGACAAGAAGAGAGAAGAACAGGAGAAGCAAAGACTACAGGAACTACAGGTATGTTTACAGAAACTACAGGTATGTTTACAGAAACTACAGTTATGTTTACAGGAACTACAGGTATGTTTACAGGAACTACAGGTATGGGAACTACAGGTATGTTTACAAGAACTACAGGTATGGGAACTACAGGTATTTTTACAGGAACTACAGGTATGTTTACAGAAAATACAGTTATGTTTACAGGAACTACAGGTATGTTTACAAGAACTACATATATGGGAACTACAGGTATTTTTACAGGAACTACAGGTATGTTTACAGGAACTACAGGTATGTTTACAGGAACTGCTGGTATGTTTACAAGAACTGAATATATGGGAACTACAGGTATGTTTACAGGAACTACAGGTATGTTTACAGGAACTACAGGTATGTTTACAGAAACTACAGGTATGGGAACAGGAACTACAGGTATGGGAACAGGAACTACAGGTATGGGAACAACGGGTATGTTTACAGGAACTACAGGTATGTTTACAGAAACTACATGTATGTTTACAGGAACTACAGGTATGGGAACAACAGGTATGTTTACAGGAACTACAGGTATGTTTACAGGTACTACAGGTATGTTTACAGAAATTACAGGTATGTTTACAGGAAGTACAGGTAAACAAGTACAGGTATGTTTACAGGAACTACAAACATACAGGAACTACAGGTATGTTTACAGAAACTACAGGTATGTTTACAGGAACTACAGGTATGTTTACTGAAAGTACAGGTATGTTAACAGGAACTACAGGTATGTTTACAGAAACTACAGGTATGTTTACAGGAATTACAGGTATGTTTACAGGAACTACAGATATATTTACAGGAACTACAGGTATGGGAACTACAGGTATGTTTACAGAAACTTCAGGTATGTTTACAAGAACTACAGGTATGTTTACAGGAACTACAGGTATGGGAACTACAGGTATGTTTACAGGAAGTACAGGTATGTTTACAGGCACTACAGGTATGTTTACAGAAACTACAGGTATGTTTACAGGAACTACAGGTATATTTACAGCAACTACAGGTATGTTTACAAACTACAGGTATGTTTACAGGAAATACAGGTATGTTTACAGGAACTACAGGTATGGGAACTACAGGTATGTTTACAGGAACTACAGGTATGTTTAGGCCACATAAAAAAATATGTGTGGTTCAGGTAACCCGACAGACCCTATGTCGACCCTAAAACGTTTTATGCAAAAATTGAAAAAAAAAAAAAAAAAAAAAATTTTTGTTGATAATGCAAAAAAAATCGAACTCAAGGTATAGTAATTTAAACAGATTAAATTCATTATCAGAATTGAATTCATTATTGAGGGGAAAAAAAGAAGAAAAAAAGCTTACCTACCTACCCTATTTTTTTGCCAGTGTTACCTAAACCACACAGATTATTTTGTTTGGCCTTACAGGAACTACAGGTATGTTTATAGGAACTACATGTATGTTTACAGAAACTACAGGTATGTTTACAGGAACTACATGTATGGAAACTACAGGTATGTTTACAGGAACTACAGGTATGGGAACTACAGGTATGTATACAGGAACTACAGGTATGTTTACAGGAACTACTGATATGTTTACAGGAACTACAGGTATGTTTACAGGAACTACATGTATGGGAACTACAGGTATGTTTACAGAAACTACAGGTATGTTTACAGGAACTACATGTATGTTTACAGAAACTACAGATATGTTTACAGGAACTACAGGTATGTTTACAGAAACTAAAGGTGTGTTTACAGGGCTCGAACTTAACGCTCGCATACTCGCAAAATGCGAGCGGACTTTGGAAAATGCGAGCTGAAATTTTAGGTACACGAAAAAAAATGCGAGTGCATATTTTCGTATATCCATTTTAAAAATGATAATAAAATGCATAAACACATGCAGCAAGTCGGAACTCCATAATCCTACTGGTAAATAACGCTTTCATTTTCTCTTTGTTCGTCTCTCAGCTATTTATATCTTCTGGAAAGCCTGCGCTGTGCGGCTGTGCAGTAGCATGTAGCCTCGGTCCCGGCTTCTTTCTGTCTGTTCGTCTCTCGGCTATTTATATCTTCGGGAAAGCCTGCGCTGTGCGGCTGCGCAGTAGCATGTAGCCTCGGTCCCGGCTTCATACATACGAATTGTATACCAGTCAGCGCAAACGAGAACCAGATTATTGTCGTCTGTCGGAAGCTGAGCAGATACAGTAATAGTTCAAGAGGAATTGTAGTCAATTCATTATAATTTCCATTCTATAATATAGTTACTTACCAAATTAACATAATATAACCATAATTTGTATTAATTGTAACTGAACAAAACTGCCAGTGAAAGATTGGTTTTGCCAGTAGAAAATATGGTCACTGGCAAGTGGGAAAAACAGGTTAAGTTTGAGCCCCGGTTTACAGGTATGTATGTACAGGTTTACAATGTCAAGTATGTTTACAGAAACTACAGGTATGTTTACAGGAGGAACTACAGGTATATTTACAGGAACTACAGGTATGTTTACAGGAACTACAGGAGGTATGTTTACAGGAACTACAGGTATTTTTACAGGAACTACAGGTATGTTTGGGATTTGGTGAGTGACATGAAGTGACAGAGCTAACGTGCTTCATGGTATTTTTGTCATTTGTCCCGAAAACGTGGATCATTTCTTAATTCTGTGTGCAAAAATTACATATATCTGTTTTGTTTTTAAATATATGTACAGAAATCATATGTACAGAAAGTACATATTAATTGTATGTACAGAAAGTACATATTAATTGTATGTTCAGAAAGTACATAGTAAGGCCAGGCCATTTTTGTCTCGCCTTTTCAAAGAAAAAAAGAGACATAGGTGTTGCTTTTCCGGCGGCGGCGTCAACATTCAAGTTTTGCGTTTAGGTCATTTTCTCACAAACTGTATGCACTAGATCTTTCAAACTTTGCTTATAGTTGTATCATGGGTGGTACATCGCAACGTGACAAAGCAAATGTGGAAATGACCTTGACCCTCCAAGCAAAGGGCAGATAACTTACTAATTTTTAGGTTCAACTTTTGCGTTTAGGTTACTTTTTAACAAACTGTATGCACTAGACCTTTCAAACTTTGCTTATAGTTGTATCTTGGGTGGTACATGGCAACGTGATAAAGCAAATGTGGAAGTGACCTTGACCTCTAAGCAAAGGGCAGATAACCTAATAATTTTTAGGCTCAACTTTTGCATATAGGTCACTTTTTCACAAACTGTATGCACTAGACCTTTAAAACTTTGCTTATAGTTGTATCTTGAGTGGTACATTGCAACGTGACAAAGCAAATGTGGAAGTGACCTTGATCCTCCAAGCAAGGGCAGATAACCTTATAATTTTTACCTTCAGCTTTGGCGTTTAGGTCACTTTTTCACAAACTGTATGCACTAAGACCTTTCAAACTTTGCTTATACTTGTCTCTTGAGTGGTACATTGCGACGTGACAAAGCAAATGTGGATGTGACCTTCAACATCCAAGCAAAGGGCAGATAACTTTAATTGTGACATTTACATCACTTTCTCATGAACTAGAATTATGCACTAGATGTTTTAAACCTAATTTATAGCTTAATCTTTGGAAAAAAACATATTCTATTTTGACATAGTTGTGTCTTCATTAGTGCATTATTTTTTTTATTTCATCTATGACCTTGACCTACTTTTTGGAGTGATGATTTTTAGCTAATTTTTCATCAGATCTTTAACAAACTTTACCAGATTGTTAATATCAATGAAAGCTCGCACAAGTTCGAAAACCAGCCAGATCGGACCAATAACAGTGGAGTTATGGCCCTTGATTTAGTTAAAAATGCTATGTTTTGCCTCATTAATACAATAGGGCTTTCATTTTTCATCTGATCTTTACCAAACACTACCAGATGTTTTGCCTTTTCTTTTTTTATTATTAGTTTTTCTTTTTTTTAATTTTATATTTTTTCTTTTTTTTTTATTATTTTTTCTTTTTTTTTAATTTTTTTTTTTTAATTTTCTTATTTCATTGGTTTATTTTTATTTTTTTTATAAAAAAAATTTAATTTATTTTTTTTGTTATTTTCTTTTGTTATTTTTTTTTTCATTTAATTTTTTTTTTTTTTTAAATTTTCTTATTTGATTGTTTTTTGTTAATTTTGTTTTGGTGCTAACGCCATGTTAGCAGGAAGCATTGCTGTACCTATTGCATTTAATTTCTTGTCGGCGCTACTCCTCCTAAATGCCTTATTGGATTTCGACGAAACTTGGCAGGAAGCATCGGTAAGATGTCTAGTTTGCATATGACGCTTTTTTCCAGTTTGCTGATTTATGACGGAGTTGGCACTTTGTCTTTTTAATTTAAATTTCTTGTCGGCGCTACTCCTTCTAAACGGCTTTTTGGATTTCTACAAAATTTGGCAGGAAGCCTCAATATGATGTCTAGTTGTGCAAAGCATGGTATATTGATTCAATGAAATTTTGGACAAGTTTGAAAACCAGCTAGATCTAGTTAGTAATGACAGGTTATGGCCCTTGATTTGTTGAAAAATGCTATATTGTATTTTCCTTTGTTAAATCTGTAGTTACTTCATTTTTTATCCAATCTTTACCATATTTGTTTAAATGTTAATATAACCCCCCCCCCCCCCCCCCCCCCCCCCCCCCCCCCCCCCCCCCCCCCCCCTCCCATTTTTATGAAATTTCATTCATAGAAGAAAGTCGGACAAATTAAAAATGCCCATGCCAGACAAGACACAGCAGTCTTATTGCCCATCATTACCAGGTGAGCGATCTAAGGCCATCCTATCTCTGTTGTTTTTGCTATGTTTTAAAAAAACTACTTGATGGGAATTTTATGTCGACAACCCTTGATATAAGAGCCGTTTTAGCCAGTAGAGCATCCAAAGGCCATCTCGGGTCTCTTGTTTTTAATAGAATGGCATTTTGTTTTTAAACAAATGCACTTAAATGTCATCTCAGCAAATGGTAAACTCGATTGTTTTTAGTTACTAAAATGTTTACAAACTTTCATTTAAGCATCATTGACCTTTTTATTTTTAAGTCCAGCCCCCGTTAGGCGAGACATGTGAATTCACGGATTTCTTGTTTTTTATGTTTAGCTTCCGCATGCTTCTACGTTTTTACGTCATCAACCACAAATCAAACAGTTTGGATGTCAGAATTTTTTACGAAATAAATGCCATGTCGATGACAACAAATCTGCGACGATAACACTGAAATATTTGTCTCTGCATGTTCAATCAGTCAGGAGATTGCATAATAACACTATGAACATGATGCAAGCGTTCATTGATGCAGACTGGAATTGTACCACGGTGCTGACATTTTTTTCTTTTGAATTTATTCGTTTTTCAACTTAAACACACGTTCTATTGGTTTTCATATAACAATATTGAAGACGAGTACCATTTTATTTTGATTTGTACTACTTAACATTAACATTAAAAACAAATACATTCCTAAATATTACACAACTAGACCAAGCATGTTTTTTGTGGAATTGTTGCAGTCATTAAACAAATAGATTATTCTTAGTTTAAGTAAATTCATCTCCGATGCACTTGTATTAAGGCTATCTACATCCATTTTAACAGACTAAAAATCACTAGATATCTTATTTCAAAACATCCTCGTTTATCATTGACATAACATAATATTTTTATGTTTTTGTTTGTTTAAATATGTATGAAACAAAAAAAAAATGTAATGATTATTTTGTTGTATTTGCAATGTTAAAATCTGTCACATGTGTGTTTATTATAATTATCATATATTTGTAATGATGAAAAACTGAAATAGTTTAAGTCAATAAAAGTATCTATCTATCTATCTATAAAGTAAACAAGAGGTAAATGAGGTGCAATACTTATTGCGAGCAAAATAATTGATTTCACGTTACAGAGCAAGACAAAATCATTTTAGTCCCCGTGTGGTTGCCGGGGTAGAATACAACCACTGCCAACACACCGTCACATGCAGAGGGGTAGGACCCCCCCATTCATATTCATTTTGTCATTTTTTGTTCATGCTCATTAAAGGTCTTCATCATGACCCCTGCATTGTTTCAGGTGCCATCTCGCTCACATCACTAAGAGCAGTGGCAGAAAAACAATAAACGTGGCTCCAGCGTAAATGGAGTTTTTACGATAGAATTTGCAGCAACTCTGCAGTTCAGGGTGAGAAGGTTCTAGGCCCATTTTCCATATTTTATCTCGATGTACATGGAAGATGAGCCTGGCATGTTCATGCCTGTTAGGCGCCATATAACCTGTAATGTGTTGGTGCGCCTTAAAACCCCAATTCAAAAATCATTTTAGATTGGTATGCTATACAAATTGATTCGCAACAAACGTTTTCTTCACTGTTTTAAAATATCATAGATACAAGTGAAAAATCCACACCTGGGGCTAGATTTAAACATTCAATTGATTTGAAATCCACACCGCCAAATTTTCACAAGTTGTGACAGTATTGAAGTGGGGTGGGGCTTGCTAGTGAAGGACACTCTTGAGTGTTTTTACTTGAGCCGAGTTACAGGACAACACAAGATATTTCTAGTAACACAAGTAGCCATATGGGCTGACAGAAGTTCCTTCCACTCCCATACAGTTATTGTGGAACTGCCCTAAATGTAAGATTTAAATGAAACACATATTATTTAGACAATTCTACTCATATTTGTTATTTTCTATTGAGAAGGTTGTGTTATACTCATTTATTGAACTCACAATCTTAATATGTTAGGTTTGATCTCAGGTTTTATGTGCTTTATGTAAATGAATTAAGCTATAAATCCAAAAGATTTGATCTCATTCATCCAATGATTTGATCTCACTTGCCAGAATCTTATGTTTATCCATTATAAAAACCATATAAGTATTATGTTCAAACGCAGTAAATAATATTTGAACTTCCAAGTACTAGAAGTTAATACTAATATGTGTATTATTTTTGACAAAGTCATTCGATGTCAATATGAGTTTCCTAAATGTTTGTTTTCTAGTCAGTTATGTTATTGTTTTAACGATCCTTTATTAACTTAAGTTTTATGAGACATCTTCATAGTTTAGATAAAGGTTTTAAATGTTTTATATTATGTTTTGTGATCATTTTTGCTGTATTAATGGTTTGATTTTCGAACAGAGTTTTTGCGTGGATTTTTTTAATACCGGTAGGTAGCTAGGTTTCGCAAAATAGAGTTGACGCTAAACAAAAAAATAAAACGGCTTGGCCTAATTGTATGTACAGAAAGTACAAATTAATTGTCTGTATAGAAAGTACATATTAATTGTGTGCGGAAAGTACATATTAATTGTATGTACAGAAAGTACAAATTAATTGTCTGTATAGAAAGTACATATTAATTGTATCTGCAGAAAGTACATATTAATTGTATGTGCAGAAAGTACATATTAATTGTATGTACAGAAAGTACATATTAATTGTATGTGCAGAAAGTACATATTAATTGTATGTACAGAAAGTACATATTAATTGTATGTGCAGAAAGTACATATTAATTGTATGTACAGAAAGTACATATTAATTGTATGTACAGAAAGTACATATTAATTGTATGTATAGAAAGTACATATTAATTGTATGTACAGAAAGTACATATTAATTGTATGTGCAGAAAGTACATATTAATTGTATGTACAGAAAGTACATATTAATTGTATGTATAGAAAGTACATATTAATTGTATGTACAGAAAGTACATATTAATTGTATGTGCAGAAAGTACATATTAATTGTATGTACAGAAAGTACATATTAATTGTATGTGCAGAAAGTACATATTAATTGCATGTACAGAAAGTACAAATTAATTGTCTGTATAGAAAGTACAAATTAATTGTATGTACAGAAAGTATTTATTAATTGTATGTGCAGAAAGTACATATTAATTGCATGTACAGAAAGTACAAATTAATTGTCTGTATAGAAAGTACAAATTAATTGTATGTACAGAAAGTACATATTAATTGTATGTGCAGAAAGTACATATTAATTGTATGTGCAGAAAGTACATATTAATTGCATGTACAGAAAGTACAAATTAATTGTCTGTATAGAAAGTACATAGAATTTGTATTGTTTTTTTAAAAACCATATGTTCATGTATCTGTTTTGTTTAAAATTGGCCCCATGTGGTTCCGGGGACCCCATTTGGTTACGGGGCAAAGAAAAGGGCCACTGCAGATCCCGTTGGAGTGAAAGACAGAGGGGTAACCCTTCCCCCACCATATTTAATTTTATCATTTTTTGTTCGTGCTCATTAAAGGTCTTCATCATGACCCCTGCATTGTTTCAGGTCCATCTCGCTCATATCACTAGAGCAATGGCAGAAAAACTATAACGTGGCTCCAGCATAAATGGAGTGTCTACAATAGAATTTGCAGCAAATTTGCAGTTCAGGGTGAGAAGGTTTTAGGCCCGTTCTCCATATATTATCTGTTCATTCCTGTTAGGCGCCATATAACCTTTCATGTGTTGGTTCGCAATTCAATTCAATTGTATATACAGAAAGTTAAAGTATTGTTCATAATTGCATGTTCAGAAAGAATTTGAGGTAGAGAGGAGAAAATCTCAGAGCAAGGTAGAAGACACTCAAAAACGTCGCAGCAATGAAATTTATATACGCTGGAAGGAGATGAGACGACAGCTGGATATGGTGGCAGAGGAAGCCAGTAAAGAAGTGGATAAAAACTGGATGGAACAAGGTACATGAGATATATTTTTTCTTTTATTTCTGAATTAAAAAACAAAATATAGTATTTTATTAAGATATGAATGGAGGATCTTACATGAGTGCGCATTTATTTATTATTGTTGCTTGTATTGAAGAAGTTGGTAAAATTATTGTACTGCCAATATACAAAGGTGACCTGCAACAAGAATAGAAAAATCATAAAGCTATGATACTGATTAAAATATACAATAAGACACAACCACATATTGAATTTATATATCATTTCATTGAATAAGAACAAAATTCGGAAATAATCTTACCAGAAGTGTATTCAGTAATGGGACAATATAATTATTATTGTCTGAAACTCTCCTTTAACAATAGTGATTATTCGGGGTTGGTCGTAGAATTGCACCCGACAAAATATACAAAGAGAATATCCTTATCTTGTATGCAAGAAAAAGCTTTCTCGCCTTTCTGGTGACGTCGCCTTTTTTCTAGCGTAAAATCAAATACAGTCATTGAAGTATGCCTGTACTAAGCGCATAATGGGAGAAAAATGATCCATTATGAGTTTATCCATGTGAGATAGGGAATCTAACCCTTGGGTTCAAAATTGCAACCAGGAACTCGACAGAGCCTCATCCCTGGTTACAATTCTGACCCTCGGGTGAGATTTCCCTATCTCACATGGATACTCATGATTGATTCTTATAGTCTCACCAGGCAGTAAAAGTTGCTTAGCACACTCATTTTGGTATAAAAGTTAAGATTTGTTTTCATGCATCCTTGAGCAAATTTCACTTTAATAAATAATTTCATTTGTTTGATATACATGTATAATGGTACATTGCAATATTTGAGGATGTTATCATGATTGCAGAGAAAAAATCAAAGGAAGCTGAGGTGCAGATGAGGGTTATAGCACAGCGAGCACGTGAAGAAAACAGACAGTCCATTTCACGTGCCAGCAAACTTATCCTGAATGCCAATAGATTTACACTAGGAGAAAAACCACCTCTACCTCCGAAGTAAGTACTGGTGCCTATACAAGGTTCTTTTATGTTCTGTAGCTCGTACCTGGTGCCTACACAAGGTTCAAGAACATTCCTTTACATTCTGTTAGTCTTATTAACCAAAGTAATAGCATCTGCTAATTCTTATTAGAAAGAAGGTTTAAAATAAATTTTATTATTTAAATTTACCTAATTTGTTCTTTTGAAGAAAAATCAAGTGTTTAATTTTGAATAAACTTCATTTTTCAAGGAGGTGAATACATGAGAGACTATTCCGATGTCTTCAGCATTTATGTGGTTTGAAACGCCAGTAGTGAATGGCAAATTTATCATAAAGTTCTTACGTGCTTTGTGGAATTTGCCATTTGCTAACGACGTTTAAAACGGCATTAACATTGAAAAAATGTGAATCAATTCTTAATTAAACATTGTAGACAAAATGTGTTACCACTGTGAGGGAGACAGCTTTAAGGTTCCATTTCTAACTGAAATTTTGGATTGGCAAGTTCAAGTTGGAAAGGCTGGACTTTTGATTTTGTTGATCGTTATGCAAATCTACATATTCATTAAAGAGTGAAACATCACATTTGTTGATACAAAATCGAGTATATAGAATAAGTGCATGTATAATTACGGTACTAAAACAAAAGTATCAATAAAATATTTAAAAGAGCTCTTCTTTAACTTGACTGTTGCAATTATTCCACAGAGAGCATCTTAGGTATGTATATACGAAGCAGTCCATTGAAGAAAGTTCAACTTCGTAATCTTTTGTTTGATAGCTCTAAAGAATTAGCCATCTTAGCTGTTGAGGGCTATTGCATTAAGACATACCGGTACATGGGACCCCAGGAAGGCACTTCTGAAATTGAACACTCATCCACACATAATGTATAATAAATGTTTATTAAATTGTCTTCCTGGGGTCGTGGGTATGTTTTAATGGAATAGCCCTGATCAAATTTGAAGATTTGATGAATACAATAATATTTTAAAGGGACACACGGCAATCTTTAATTGTTTGAAATGGGTGTCAGGATTTATATATACACAATCATGTTTTACTTTTAACCTGGTTGCATTTAAATAAATAAAAAATGTAAGTATTGACTTTTTGGTCTGATACTACTATAACTTTTAATATATTATTTGTGCAATAATATCAAAATTTAATAATATCCAAAAACAATTCGCATAATACTATTCTTATAATTAATATTAATGATTGAACAAATGCAAATTATGCAGAAAAACTAGCGGGACGCCGTGAGTTTTTAAAAAATCAAGATTGCCGTGTGTCCCTTTAATCGATTTATTTTTGTTCAGAATTTTATTGATAAAATTGACTTGAGAGAATGTAACGGTGCCATCTATGTATAGAACCAAAAGGATGATGGCACCTTGATGTTATACCCCATTAATATATTATATTTATGAACTCAGTCAGGAGTTTGAGTTTTAGGTTATTGTCAATTTGTTTCTGTTTTACATGTATATAGTTCCACGCGAGTCCAACTGTAACATAGATGTTCCTTATTTTATTATTTTGTTATGCACCAGTCTGGTCATTTGATACAGCACCATCGTAAGCACATCTTAATTAATATTAAAATGGTTCATGGTTATTTCATGTGGCTACAAAACTATATAATGTCCCATATTTGCATTGGTTTCGGTCTCGATAATAGATGGAATGCTGTGTCCAAGTATCCACTGACAAATACCACTTCCAGTCTGGTTTTTCTGTCGTTATACTTTTACCATGTAGCCATTGTCACCTGTTGTCTATCTATGCTATAGTACAGACTTATACAACACTTGAATATTAACTGCATGTTAACCCAGGGACAGAAACAATATCTGCTAGTCACAACACAATTGTACACTTTCCTGCTGTGTTTTCTCCTGTATGATTTCCAAAAACTGCATGGCGTCCCATGTTTACATTGCCATTCCTCTCAAATGATGGATGGATTCCTGTGCCTCATTTTCATCATGGTTCATATTGCTATGTTAATTCTTATGAGAATTTCCTCTCCGATGATATTAGTCCATTGTCCACCACCGATCTTCAGTTCCTTCTTTTCTGGCATTATATTTTCACATTGTAACTATTACCACCAGTTGTACCACCATGCTATAGCACACTTCAGTTGACCTGTAGACACTGTAACAACCGTGAACACTTTCCCAATAGATGGGACCAGTTGTATATATATATGTCACCCTGCTATAGCACACTTCAGTTGACCTGTAGACACTGTAACAACAGTGGACACTTTCCCAATAGATGGGACCAGTTGTATATATATATGTCACCGTGCTATAGCACACTTCAGTTGACCTGTAGACACAGTAACAACAGTGAACACTTTCCCAGTAGATGGGACCAGTTGTATATATATGTCACCATGCTATAGCACACTTCAGTTGACCTGTAGACACTGTAACAACAGTGAACACTTTCCCAGTAGATGGGACCAGTTGTATATATATATGTCACCGTGCTATAGCACACTTCAGTTGACCTGTAGACACTGTAACAACAGTGAACACTTTCCGAGTAGATGGGACCAGTTGTATATAATATATATATGTCACCATTCTATAGCACTCATTACCACTCTTCACTAGTAACTGTATGTTGACCTGTAGACACTGTAATAACAGTGAACACTTTCCCAATAGATGGGATCTTGGATATGACATCCATCACATCACAGAGATAGGTCAAATTATGTTTTGATAAATTCAGTAAGTTTGAAAAGGTATGAATTCCAGGCTAGGTTTTGTACCGGTAGTCATGTCCCCGCCAAAATTGATGGGGACTATACTGTTTTGGCCTTGTCTGTTCATTTGTCTGTCTGTCGTTTTTGCTCATATTCTCTCGAAAATGGGTCTTTTGGTTTACTAATTACTTACGTATTTTATACGTTGATTACAAAAACATTCTGTCTGCGACCACAAGGTCAAGGTCACACACTTGGAAGTTCTGCGTTTAGCTGGGGCATCTGGCATCTTAGCTGGATATCTGACATTTGTTTTTGTAATGAATACTTGTTTGATATTACTTTTGGATATAACTGTAAAGGCCTGTGATCAAATATATACTAGTATGTATGCTAGACCCGAGATTCATGTTCATTATTCAGGTATGCACCCGTCGACCTGAGAAAGGATTGACCTAATAAACAGTGCTTTATTAGGATAGTGATATCTGCTTTATTAGGCTAGTAAGCAAGGGAGAATATCACTATGTTTATTGTATGTAACGTAATGTGACGTCATAAATTGTAACATAGTAAAATTGCAAACTAAGCCACATAAAGAGTTTCGAAGGGATATCGTAAAAAGTTCATATGAACTAATGTACTTTTATGTTGTTTCTGCTTTAAATATGTAAACAAGCTAGCAGGGCCAAATGGTTTATTTAGAGTACAGGTATTCTGTATGTACCAATCAGAGGTCAACATTGGCTAAAATGCATACATTTGTACCTGAGGGTATGCTTCAGATAAGGTGTTTCAATTAATGCTTGCAGACATGGTGATTTGATGCAGGTTTAACGGTAAAAGTGTACAAGTATAATCGACACAATGTCTGTGTCATCTCCGTTAAGATTGAAAACAAACGTATTGTGAGATTAAGATGTAATTCTCACCCCGAATCAGTTCCTGTATAGTGTTTCAGTTTCAATTCAATACATGTACCTACTCAGAAATATTATTGCACAAAAACCTGCTTGCCTTAAAGGCAAAAGTTAACCAATTATACAATTATATACGCTTTTGCTGTACAGATTATAAAAATATATATAATCTGGGCTATTCATTAGCCTTTGCATTCACCATAGGCTAAACAAACTTTATAAGGGCTAAACTTTTGTCAAGTGTTTTAGCCAATTTGGATTAGTCCATTTTGACCCTTACAAAGGAACATTTGGAACATTTGGCATTGGTTAAGTGGCGAAAATGGCTAAAAAAACTTATTCGTGGGTGCAGACATGTTTGTATAAAAATCCTTCAGTGTTTCCGTTTCGCTTCTTGGAGAAGGGGTTGGATGGGGTATGAAAGTCAATACTCGGACCACATAATGATAAAATGCATACCCCCTCTTGCCATTCTAGACAGTGTTACATGTTTTTGCGTCTCAGTAGAATGAACTTTTTTTAAAAACATAATCATTGCTAAAGTTGTGTGTTAGCCAAATGTGGATTAACAAAAAATCATTTGTCTAAAGAAAATGTAGGTGCTTTAGCCAATTTGGCTAAACAATTTTTAGTCAAATGGTTAGCCCATTAACAAATTAAACAACATCCTTTTCTTTCTGAGTTATGTATTTCTTTCATGGGATATATCTAAATAAAACATGATCTACACAATGTAGACAGAGTTGACATATCGTGTTATACTTTTAGAAGTTATTTTAACGATGTACTGGTATTGGTTGCAGTGATAATATTGTGATGTTTGCTGTTTTAATATAACTTCTTGATTGTAGGTTAAATGATACCACATCTTATTAATTGTCTACATTATTTACGTTTCATCATAACTTTGGCATGACATGATCATCTTCAAAATAATTTAACCAATCAGTAATCAGTTAAATGACACATCTCCATATTTGGGTGATCCACCTGTTGTTTATCTTTGATGCTCAGTTGACTAGCACTGTCTAAAATCATTTGCAGTGAGAATTTTATTAACAGATTTATTTTTTTGTGTACAGCTACACTGTATGTATCTTCTGTGTGTAATGATGTCTTGTTAGATTTCATTCAAATTATGGTCAGACTTTTAAATTTTTAGATCACCTTAGCCAAGGGCCTTTATTTGCACCTAGCGAATATCTCATCATCTTGGAAATTGTCATGAAATGCTTGGATGTGCATGAAAGTTATGAATATAAGATTTTTTCTTCAAAATTTGATTCAGAACGATTCTTATATTCTGATTATTGTTTAGGGTGCTTGTCTTAGCCAAAGGTTTTCTGAACTTTTCAGATAAAATTAAACTAATATCTAAATGAGTTGCGTATATCTGAACCAGACATTGTTAGTGGTAAATATAAATACCTTCAAAATCGGTTGAGAAATACAAATTTCACAAGTGAAAGTTGTTTTTGATAGGCCATTTTTGCTGCATCAAAAAAAATTTTTTTTATTTTTTTTTTATATCCAAAATGCTTTATATTAAAGCCAACTGAAGTTATGTGAAGTTTTGTGAGGTTTCTTAATTTCCTGCTGTCCCAGCAACAATGAGTTGAGGGAAAAGCCCCATCAAAAAAGCATTTTGGTTATATAATATTTATTTCTCACTGATTTACCATTAAAAATGCCAGTTCCAATGATATATAATTGATGTAGTGGTATTTATTGTTAATACTGCTCATGTAAACAGGGCTCAAATTTAGCGACAATCTGGACTCGCAATATTTTGCCAGCAGCATTTTTTGTAACTGACAAAACGAAAAATTTACTTGCAATTTCTATGGTTGTCTGTGTAAGTACAAATATGTAACAAATAAGTTACTAAAATGCACAAGGTCATTCATCATTAGCAATCATGCTGGATTCCAGATGTGTCATTCAAATACAAAGACATATCATGAAAACTTAAAAATATTAAAACACCATTGATATGAAAGCATATGTTAAAAAAAAAGCAGACATGGTATTCTAAATTAAACTCGTAAGGTATTTTGATGCACTTGCAAATTTTTGCCAGTACTTGAAAAGTTTACTGGCATTCTGCTGAAAATGTCACTTGCATTTTGCCAATATGCCAGCTTAAATTTGGGCCCTGATTAATGCTGAAAACCCTTTGGCTGAAAGTTATTTACTTTATGAATTTACTTAATTCATAATGCAGTTAAGCAAGGTATTGGCCAATATCAACAGTAGATAACTTTGTTATTGACCCTTATTAGTCGGTTATTAAATGTTTTTATAATTGCCAGAATAAACAAATTTGCCTATACTACAGAACCAGTGCAGTTTTAGACAAAAATAAACAAATCCGTGAGGAGAGGAGAAAGTCTCGACCACCGCGACCACCCAACCGTGACGCTGTATTAAGCTGGTTCTACCAAGAAGAAAAAAGTAGAAAAACTGTCATTGATCCTAAAACAGGAAAACCGGCAGAGTGGTTCCATGGTAGGTAAAGAATAAAGTTGCATTTTTGTTTGACACAAAATGACTCAAGTTTTTCGCATTGTGTTATCATTGTTAATTATGCAGTAACAAAACAGCGGATGGGTGAACCTGTAAATTGGATCTTCTTTAATAGATTTAAATAAATACATTTTTAGATTTTATATCATGTCACAGCATCTGTAAATTTATAGTACTGTAATGATCAATTCTGACATGTTTGTATCCTGATGTGTTTGTTGTAGATCATAACTAATAGATCAATAAAATTGTCATCACCATTCAGCATTGGTCGTGTGTCCTACAATTTTTTATATTTATTTATTTTCTTCAATTTTTAAAATTTGAAATACGTGTATCTTGAAAACATTTACTATAATGAAGTAGTACTGTACTGTTATGTTTTGTTTTAGTACAAATCGACTGCATTTCAAAGTCCCCGTGTGGTTTTCGGGGGCCCCGTTTGGTCTCGGGGCAAAGAATAGGGCCACTGCAGATCCCTTTGGAGGGGTAGGCAGAGGGGTAGAATCCCCCCAAATTCATGTTCATTTTATCATTTTTTGTTCATGTCCATTAAAGGTCTTCATCATGATCCCTGCATTGTTTCAGGTGCCATCTCGCTCGCATCAAAGAGCAGTGGCAGAAAAACAGTAACGTGGCTCCAGCGTAAATGGAGTTTCTACGATAGAATTTGCCGCAACTCTGCAGTTCAGGGTGAGAAGGTTCTAGGCCCGTTCTCCATATTTTATCTCGATGTACATGGAAGATGAGCCTGGCATGTTCATGCCTGTTAGGCGCCATATAACCTTTTCATGTGTTGGTGCGCTTTAAAACCCCAATTCAATTCAATTCAAAGAAAACATAGTTTTAAATTTTAAAACTGAAGATCCTTTGCATATTTAATTATTATTAGATCTATCTGCCTTGTTAAGGTTGTACATGCTAATGCATTTAATCAGTTAATAAAGAGATCGTGATTCATGTCTTAATGTGTCGTGGGTTAATTGTACAGGTGTGATATCAAGAATGGATTCCGAGAAACTGCTAATAGATAAGGAGCTGGCAACGTACCTGGTGCGTGTAAGTGAGAAGGTGTGGGGCTACACTATATCTTACCGGGCGGCAGACAGATGTAAACACTTCCTGATTGACGCCTCCGAGGACCAGTATCATTTCTTTGGTCCCAACCAACTCACACATAACAGTATTATAGATCTGGTCAACTTTCATAAGGTAAACATCACCTGTTGATTGACCGTATACTGTATTTCTTGCATACCGGATAAGGTTATTTGCGTTTAACATGGGTTTAACATGGGTGATGGAAAGCCTGATCTTACACATGGGGGGAAGATAAAAGTCACCTGCATCAATGATGACGTCAATAACGTGAACAGATGCCTGACATCATTGTGTAAAGAAAAGATTAAAATGTTAGTTATTGGCGACGTAACGCACAAAATGTCAATGATAAAGAAAAATAATCAGTCATTGATATCTGGTTCAGGCGGAATTCCAACCCTCGGTATAATTTTTTTAATGAAAGATACTTATATTCCCCGAATAATAGTGCTCTGGCGCCATACAAAATGCAAAAGGGGCGCCCTTAAATACTAATTTTTTTTTTTAAATCTGGTGGTGCTATTAGGGGAGGCGGTATTATTAGGGGACATACGGTACTTGCTAACATTTTGTTTTGGGTAAAAAACACTTCCCCCTCTTATTGTCTCGTCCACATAGTGGGTGGGGAAGCAAAGCAGTCACTTTTCCGGCGGCGGGGGTGGCAGCAGCCACATCTTAAATCAACTATATCTCAACAACAGCTGCTCGAATTTTTCTGAAAGTTTGTCAGATGCTTTGTTGGGTCAAGGGACATCATGTAATGCCAAAATTATCACGGTCAAGGTCATCTTTTGCATTATTTTTCCAAAACTTAACCTTGGTTAGTTAACTTAGCCTCAGTTAACTGTATGTGATTGCCTCATTTTCTATGTTTGATACTTGGTCATATGTATTGTTGGCATTGGTGAACATCACTGAACGACAAAAATTACCAAGGTCAAGGTCATATTTTGCTTATTTTTCCCAAATTTAACCTTGGTTAGGTAACTTAACCTTGGTTAGGTAACTTAACCTCAGTTAACTTTATGTGATTGCCTAACTTTATGTCTTTGATACTTGGTCATATGTATGGTTGGCATTGGTGGGCATTGCTGAACGAAAAGAAATACCAGGGTCAAGGTCACGTTTTGTGTTATTTACCCTAAACATCAGTTTGGTTAGGTAAGTTCACCGCAGTTAACTTTTTCTGATAACTTTAATTTCTTTGTTTGATACTTGATCATATGTATTGTTGGCATTGGCGGGCATCACTGAATGAATAAAAGGTCAAGGTCATATTTTGCATTATTTTCCCCAAACCTAACCTTGGTTGGGTAACTTAACCTTGGTTAGGTAACTTAACCTCAGTTAAATTTATGTGATTATCTCACTTTATGTCTTTGATACTTGGTTATATGTATTTGTATACCCCAGCTAAACGAATAATTTCACCCTGTCTGTCTGTCTGTAGACGCAACATTGTCCACTCCATAACTCCTCTCCCCCTGAAGCAAAACTCATAAAACTTCATGCGTGGACTGCCTGTGATGAGAGGAGGACCCCTATTGATTTTGAGGTTAGTTGGCAAAGGTCAAGGTCACTGGGACCCGATAATGAAGCCCTTGTCTACACCATAACTCCTCTCCCCATTATGTAAATATCTTGAAACTTCATAGGTGAACTGGTTGTGGGGAGAGGATAACCCCTATTGATTTTGAGGTCAGTAGGTCAAAGATCAAGGTCACCATGCAGGGCTGTCTTTTGGCTGTTTTTGGGGCCGTTATTCGGCCCTAGTCCCCCACCTGAAAAGTATATTTTTTTCCGCCACCTCAGTGTCAAAATTCCCCCCTTGAAAAAAAAAAATAAAAAAAATAATAAATAAACTGAAAGACAGAAGGCTAGAATTTTAAGAGAACTAAGTGTTAATTGTGCTTGTGTTGAAGAAAGTAGAACAAAGTAAATGACATAACTGTCATTGGTACTTTTTGAACATAGTCTAACTCTTACAGCTAGTCAACATACATATTTTTTAAGTCTGTTTTGAACCCATTTATTGTTAAATGACTGTATATTGGTTGGCATAAACAACAATAAAATTGTGTTATTGTATGCTTAAGTCCTTGCTTTATTTGTCTATTTAGTGTTATATATCTATTTAAACAGCACGTCTTCATTTTATATTGATGATATCATAACGTGTTATGGATGTTTGAACTTTCATGCAAAATTCCCCCTTTTACTGAAATTGACGCGAAAATTCCCCCCTCTGAGGGACCCGGACCAATTCCCCCATGGTAGAAAGACAGCCCTGCCATGACCTGATAATGAAAAACCTTGTCCACTCCATAACTCCTCTCCCCCTGAAGCAAATCTCATGAAACTTAATACGTGATCTGCCTGTGGTGGGAGGATGACCCCTATTGATTTAGTAGGTCAAAGGTCAAGGTCACCGGGACCTGATAATAAAAAACGTTGGCGGCACCATAACTCCGCCCCTCCTGTAGCAAATCTCATGAAACTTCATAGGTGAACTGCCTGTGGTGAGAGGAGGACCCCTATTGATTTTGAGGTTAGTTGGCAGAGGTCAAGGTCACTGGGACCCGATAATGAAAAACCTTGTCTGCACCATAACTACTCTCCCCATTAGGCAAATCTCATGAAACTTCATAGGTGAACTGGTTGTGGTGAGAGGATGACCCCTATTGATTTTGAGGTCAGTAGGTCAAAGGTCAAGGTCACCAGGACCCGATAATAAAAACCGTTGCCCGTTCCATAACTCCTGTCCCCCTGAAGCAAATCTCATGAACCTTCATAGGTGAATTGCCTGTGGGGAGAGGATGACCACTTCTGATTTTGATTCAGTAGGTCAATGGTCAAGGTCTCCGATAATGAAAAACCTTGTCCGCTCCGTAACTCCTCTTCCCCTGAAGCAAAACTGTTGCAACTTCAAAGGCAAACTGCCTGTGGTGAGAGGATGATCCCTATTGATTTTGAGGTCAGTAGATCAAAGGTCAAGGTCACCGGCACCCGATAATGAAAAACCTTGTCTACTCCATAACTCCTCTCTTTCTGAAGCAAATCTCATGAAACTTCATAGGTGAACTGCCGGTGGTGAGAGGATGAATTCTATTAATTTTGAGGTCAGTAGGTGAAAGGTCAAGGCCACCATTACCTGATCATGAAAATCCCATTCCACTCGATCTTTACTCAAACAGTAGGATGGGGAATGGGGTGCGGGGACTGGTAGTGGAGGTATATTTGTCGCCCTGAAAAGGCGAAAGACAAAAATACCAAGGTCAAGGTCATATTTTGCATTATTTTTCTCAGACTTATCCTTAGTTAGGTAACAACCTTGGTTAAGTAACTTAACCTCAGTTAACTTTCTGATTGCCTCACTTTATGTCTTTGATACTTGGTCATATGTATTGTTGGCATTGGTGGACACGCTGAATGACAAAAAATACCAAGGTCAAGGTCATATTTTCCCAAAACTACGCCCTGGTTAAACTACTTAACCTCAGTAACTTAACTTGTTATGATTACTCTGCTTTTATTTGTTTGATACTTGGTCATATGAAGTGTTGTCTTTGGTGGACATCATTTAAGCACAAATTTAATAAAATATTTCATATGCGCTTTGTCGCGGTGGGCGAGACACCCTCAGACCGAGGTCTTGTTCAGTATTGTTAAGTTTTGGGTAGATTTATAGAAAACAGATTATCTCAAATGTATCTTTTCCTTTATCTGTAAAACAAATTGCTCCAGTGGCACCCTTTTGGTGGGGATTGGTTCTTAGCGCATGTTAGGGAATGGCTGTAACTTACATGGGTAGCACTTGTGGTCCGATTCAATTGCATTATACTTGCATGGTTCCGGAAATACAGTTGCTCGACGCCCCGGGCAAGTGGATTTTGGGTGCTGGCAAATGACCTTCGCAAATCTGGTGGCCCGCTACTTGCCCGACTGGACATTTCCATTCTAGACCAAATCAAGTGGCAAACTAGCCATATCAGAATTTGATAACTGAATAAAACTGGCCGCTGTTTTTCGCCGCTAGCGATTGTTAATAACTTTCGGTACAATCAACATTCTCGCCTGCTAGGCAGCTTAATTTGTGACATTATTTTCAATAAACAACTAATTAACCCACACCGTTTCACAATTTATCCTGACACGACCGTCAGACGTGTGAACAAAGGCATAGGAACGTTACCATGGTTACAGATATTGGGGGCCAAGTGAATATTTTAATTACGTTTTTGTCTTGTTTCTTTGATTGTCACACATTTAAATGAACACAATAGCTTCTTTCTTTTTTTCTGTCAACTGGTTAATTGTACACACTGTGACATTAAAAGTTCCACACACTAGCTGCCAAGCAATTTTTTTTGGATGGTCATCAAAAATAATGGGGTGGTGTGTGTGTGTGTGTGTGTAGTGCTTAGTGGGGTGGGAGGGGGCGCCAATTTTTAGGGACATTAAGTGTGCAATTAAATGTGGGACAAGTGACATAATGGGCAGATCAAGTGACTTTTGAAAAATCCACTTGCCCTGGGCAAGTGGATTTTCAAAATATTTCCAGAACCCTGACTGGTACATATATGCAGCAAAATACGTTTAAATCAAATCAGCGTATGTTTATAGCAAATTATTTTACATTTGCCCACCCAAGTCAATTTGTGCCTTATACACTGAGACGCACAGAAAACTTGATATATATTTTTTAAACTTGCGGATTTCTTAGTTTTAGCTCTACTGGCCAGTAGGGCTTATGCCATGGTCTTTTGTCCGTCGTCCGTTAACTTTTTGATCCGATTCATTTTTCATACGATCTTTACCAAACTTTACCAGGTTATTAATATCAATGAAAGATTGGACAAGTTCAAAAACCAGCCAGATCGCACCAGTAACACTGGTGTTATTGCCCTTGAATTAACGAAAATTGCTATATTTTGTCTTGTCAACACTTTAGCGCCCCCATTTTTCATCTGATCTTTACCAAGCTTTACCAGATTATTAATATCAATGAAAGCTTGGAGGAGTTCGAAAACCAGCCTGATCGGACCAGTAACACCGGGGTTATTGCCCTTGAATTAACGAAATTTGCTGTATTTTGTCTTCTCAACACTCTAGCGCCTCCATTTTGCATCTTATGTTTTTAGCTCTACTGATCAGAGATCAGCAGAGCTTATGCCGTGGTGCGGCGTCCGTCGTCCGTCCGTCCGTCCGTCCGTTAACTTTTTTTTTGTAGCGACTACTCCTCTGAAACTACTGAATAGATTTTCATGAAACTTTACAGAAATGTTGCCCATGAAGTCTAGTTGATCCTAGCAAAAATTCATATAGATGTGAAATCCAAGATGGCCGCCAAATCTAAAAATAGGTTTTTTAGCTCAACTGATCAGAGATCAGCGGAGCTTATGCCGTGGTGCGGCGTCTGTCCGTCTGTCCGTCTGTCCGTAAACTTTTATTTGTAGCGACTTCACAGCTGAAACTACTGGATGGATATTCATGAAACTTTACAGAAATGTTGCCCATAAAGTCTAGTTGATCCTAGACAAAATTCATGTTGATGTGAAATCCAAGATGGCCGCCAAAGCTAAAAATAGAGTTTTAAAATACAAGTTTGTAGCGACTTCTTCTTGAAAACTATAAGTGATATTGATATGGGACTTTTTCTAAAATGATCAGCATTACATGATGTTGATCCTAGTCAAAAATCGTTTTGATTCAACATTAAACATGGCTGCCAGCGGCCATCTTTGTTTACATAGAGTTATATAGTAAAAACTTGTAGCGACTACTCCTCTGAAACTACTTGGCGGATTGTCATGAAACTTTACAGGAATGTTGCTCTTGATGTCTAATTGATCCTATCAAAATTTCAGGTCGGCCGGAAATTCAAGATGGCCGTCACAGCTAAAAATAGATTTTTCAAAAATAAGTTTGTAGCGACTACTTCTTGAAAACTATAAGTGATATTGATATGGGACTTTTTCTAAAATGATCAGCATGACATGATGTAGATCCTTGTGGAAAAATATTTTGATTCGACGTTAAACATGGCTGCCAGTGGCCATCTTTGGTTACATAGAGTTATATAGTAAAAACTTGTAGCGACTACTCCTCTGAAACTACTTGACGGATGTTCATGAAACTTCACAGGAATGTTGCTCTTGATGTCTAGTTGATCCTAGAAAAATTTCAGGTCGGCCGGAAATTCAAGATGGCCGCCACAGCTAAAAATAGATTTAAAATAAAAAAGTTTGTAGCGACTACTTCTTCAAAACAATAAGAGATATTGATATGGGACTTTTTCTAAAATGATCAGTATGACATGATGTTGGTCCTTGTCGAAAATCGTTTTGATTTGACCTTAAACATGGCTGCTTTGTTTACATACAGTTATATAATGAAAACTTGTAGCGACTACTTCTTTGAAACTACTTGACGGATTTTCATGAAACTTCACAGGAATGTTGCTCTTAATGTCTTATTGATCTTAGCAAAATTTCAGGTCGGCCGGAAATTCAAGATGGCCGCCACGGTTAAAAATAGATTTTCAAAAAACAAGTCTGTAGCGACTACTTCCTGAAATCAAAATCAATCAGTAGAGCTTCAAGGTCATTGACCTCTTGTTAAAAACAAGTTTGTAGCGACTACTTCTTGAAAACTCTAAGGGATATTGCTATGGGACTTTTTCTAAAATGATCAGCATGACATGATGTTGGTCCTTGTCGAAAATCGTTTTGATTCGACGTTAAACATGGCTGCCAGCGGCCATCTTTGTTTACATAGAGTTAAATAATGAAAACTTGTAGCGACTACTCCTCTGAAACTACTTGACGGATTTTCATGAAACTTCACAGGAATGTGCTCTTGATGTCTAATTGATCCTAGCAAAATTTCAGGTTGGCCGGAAATTCAAGATGGCCGCCACGGCTAAAAACAGATTTTTAAAAAATATGTTTGTAGCGACTACTTCTTGAAAACTATAAGAGATATTGATATGGGACTTTTTCTAAAATGATCAGCATGACATGATGTTGGTCCTTGTCGAAAATCGTTTTGATTCGACGTTAAACATGGCTGCCAGCGGCCATCTTTGTTTACATAGAGTTATATAATGAAAACTTGTAGCGACTACTCCTCTGAAACTACTTGACGGATTTTCATGAAACTTCACAGGAATGTTGCTCTTGATGTCTAATTGATCCTAGCAAAATTTCAGGTTGGCCGGAAATTCAAGATGGCCGCCACGGCTAAAAATAGATTTTTAAAAAATAAGTTTGTAGCGACTACTTCCTGAAAACTATAAGAGATATTGATATGGGACTTTTTCTAAAATTATCAGCATGACATGATGGTTATCCGAGTCGAACATTATTTTGATTCGACGTTAAACGTGGCTGCCAGTGGCCATCTTTGTTTACATAGAGTTATATAATGATAACTTGTAGGGACTACTCCTCTGAAAATACTTGACGGATTTTCATGAAACTTCACACGAATGTTGCTCTTGATGTCTAATTGATCCTTGCAAAATTTCAGGTCGGCCAGAAATTCAAGATGGCCGCCATGGCTAAAAATAGTTTTTCAAAATACAAGTTTGTAGCGACTACTTCTTGAAAACTATAAGTGATATTGATATGGGACTTTTTCTAAAATGATCAGCATGACATGATGGTTATTCAAGTCGAACATTATTTTGATTCGACGTTAAACATGGCTGCCAGTGGCCATGTGAGTTATATAATGATAACTTGTAGCGACTACTCCTCTGAAACTACTTGACGGATTTTCATGAAACTTCACACGAATGTTGCTCTTGATGTCTAATTGATCTTAGCAAAATTTCAGGTCGGCCGGAAATTCAAGATGGCCACCATGGCTAAAAATAGATTTTTAAAAAATAAGTTTGTGGCGACTACTTCTTGAAAACTATAAGAGATATTGATATGGGACTTTTTCTAAAATGATCAGCATGACATGATGGTTATCCGAGTCGAACATTATTTTGATTCAATGTTAAACATGGCTGTCAGTGGCCATCTTTGTTTACATAGAGTTATATAATGAAAACTTGTAGCGACTACTCCTCTGAAACTACTTGACGGATTTTTCATGAAACTTCACAGGAATGTTGCTCTTGATGTCTATTTGATCCTAGCAAAATTTCAGGTCGGCCGGAAATTCAAGATGGTCACCACGGCTAAAAATAGATTTTCAAAAAACCAGTTTGTAGCGACTACTTCCTGAAATCAAAATCAATCAGTAGAGCTTCAAGGTCATTGACCTCTTGTTCAAACTTGCCAGATTGTTGATATTGGTGAAAGATTGGTCAGATTCTAAAACCAGCCAGATTGGACCAGTAACACAGAAGTTATGTCCCTTGAATTATTGAAAAATGTGTTAACTTTTTGATGTCAACACTCTAGCACCTTCATTTTTTATCTTATCTTTACCAAATCACCAGATTGTTAATATCTATGAAACAGGGCCTCTAAAATTTTAAAATGCAAATCGGTCCAGGTTTTTTACTAATGTAAGAATCGCACTTATTTTGAAAAAATCACTAAAATCGCCGTACCCCACCCACCATGTCAGCTGCACCATGCATTTTTTCCGTTTAGTCATTTATATAGAGAACTATTTAAAATGTATGTTTGTATTATATTTGTATTATTTATAACTTACTTTATCACAATTTTTACATTTTAATGACTGACATCATGTCTTCGCTTTACTGAATGAATAATTTTCACTCAATATTAAAATTGTTGATCATTTGAGGAATTGAACC
Source organism: Cyrtodaria siliqua (assembly GCA_037043455.1). NCBI lineage: Eukaryota > Metazoa > Mollusca > Bivalvia > Adapedonta > Hiatellidae > Cyrtodaria > Cyrtodaria siliqua. The sequence goes on along the minus strand of JAWPHD010000800.1, from coordinate 165,414 downwards.
GGAAGTGTCTAATAAACCGGAAGTCGCATGAAGTTCATTTGTCGGTTCTAACACTCTCACATCTTTGACCAAAATCTTTTTGCGGCGAACTGATGCCATGCATCAAATTTTACTTGTCTATTTTGATATGCGTTGTGCTGCAGCTAGCCACTACGTACAAATTATTACCAAACAGCTCGTATATATCGTAGTGTTACGCACGCCCCTGTGCCACGTCGAGGCTTAATTAATACCAAATGTTACGACTAACACAAACAATTTCGGTCCGACTTAAAAAAAAAACGGTGTCAGGTTTGATCACTTTCCTTAATTAATGTCATTAATATTATACTTAAAGTTATTGTAAAAAAAAAATCAAACAAACAATTAACACTTCTCGGTATTTTAATTTTTTTTAATGACGCAAACAAATTTCAGTCCCAGCTTTGGCCACTTAAAAAAAAAAACCGACACAAGCAAACAGGCTAACACCTTACGACTAACGGTATATCAAAGAAATTACAGACGGTAACACTCGCTTCAGTGAACCGACAGAACGCGTGATATGCCTTCACTGATCACACATCAAAGGCATGCTACCGAGCTATAGACTCTTCCGGAAAACTCCCTACTATCGGTAATGGTTTAGTCCAAATTGACCTACTTTCGCACAGCGAGTGACAAACAATCGTGTTATGGATCAAAGAATATTGCCACAAGGCATATTTTAGGATATTAGAAGGAGTGTAAAGGGCAATTGTAGATTTTTTAACGACCGATAGATAAAATATCTGGGACCGATTTAAACAGAGATTTTGAAAAGAAAAACGGTCCGGAGAAACTGATTTCGGTCTGGTAACCGATAAACAAGCGATTTTAGAAGCCCTGCTATGAAAGCTTGGATGAGTTAAAAAAACCAGCCAGATCGGTCCAGTAACACCGGAGTTATTGCCCTTGAATTAACGAAAGTACTATAGTTTGTCTTTCTTGTCAACACTCTAGCGCCTCTAATTTGCATCCTACCTTTACCAAACTTTGCCAGATTGTTGAAATTGATGAAAGCTCATTCAAGTTTGAAAACCAGTATCAAGCCTAGTTGTGCATATCATCACCATGTTCCGGTTGAATGATCTTTGGCAGAGTTATGGTCCGGCCAGATTTCAGAGGAACCAACCGTAGTTATGCATATCATTGCTGTGTTCCGGTTGAGTGATTTTTGGCAGAGTTATGGCCCTTTAAAGGGTTAAATACACTAACTTTGTACAGACAAGTTCTCCTGATCCCATGGCAGGAATGATCAGTACCAAGTCTAGTTGCGCAAGTCATTTCCATGTTCATTAAACACCAAACAAACAAACCGTTCATTATATTGCACCAGTATCGTATTTAAATATTGCGATAAACAACCTTCTCTAACATATGTATAATATTTTATTTACAGACAAATCCAATTACTGTAGTAGGTGGGGAGACATTGATAACACCATGTGGGCAGACGTGTGACCCCCCAGATTTCTGGGAATTGTTTCAGAATCGTCGTTCAGAGAGTACGGCTCTGTAGTGAATAACATGTATAAATGGACCAGTATTCTAGTATAACCTATACCCACAGAGTAGGTACGTTAGTAATCAACATGGCTTCATGCTCGGGATGTGGCCAATTGTGATCCATACCGTGCTGCCGATTGTGATCCATACCGTGCTGCACGTGCTTGCGTAATTAATTGGCGGACGCAGTTCTTTTTGCCATAATCATCATCGGAAATCTCATCGCTGTGATATACAGGACCACGATTGTGCTGGAAGTTTTAACAGATCAAAATGTTATCTTTTAACTCGGATTGTTTTAAAAGAGATGTCACCTTGATAGTTATCTGCAGTTATATGCCTCCTCCTTGACCATCAAGTAGGGTGAAAAAGGACACGACAGACAATCAAAAACAGTGTGTGTGTTTGGAAATATAAACAGGTATACTTCAAACAGAATCTTAACAATCTACTATTAATGTGTCAAATGTATATGGTTAACAGATATGTATGTTTGTCTGGTAATTCATGTTTCTACAAAATCACACATCATGTTGTAATTTATATTTTGTATTTTGTAATAATATGGAAATGAAATAGCTCCGTAGACTTCCAATCTGGAAATCACCGGTTTGTGTCTCACTGATGCCACTGATTTTCATTGCTGGGTCCATCGGCAAGACTATTAATTTCCTAGCCTTCAAATGGGGATTTACACCAGGCTGTCCCAAGTATCAGAGTCCTAAGAGCCTGTTAAGAACCTTAGATTTCCCAGATTGCTATAAATCCTTCCCCTAGATTTCCCGGATTCCTATAACTTCCACTGTCTCTGGCGCTGTTTTAAATAACTTAAGATCTGACAGTCCAGCATTTTAATTGAAATGTCAGGTTGACCATATGGAACTGAACTCTTTTAGCTATCATTAAATCAGATATATTTATCCCAGGAATAACATGATAAATAGCATTGATACTGGGAAATGGAAAAAAAAAAGAATATATCAAAGTCTGGGAACTTAAAGAGATTTTTACTCGGGACAAAGGCATCTACCTTGTGGAAACACAATTACCTTAAAGAATTACACTAGCCATGGGAATTATAATGAGTTTGTGGAATTACACTAAGCTGGGAAGTTATGCTAACCTTGGAAGATAACATTGACTCTGGGGTATAATATTGACCATGGTGAGTTACCTTGACCTTGGGGAATTATCCTGATCTTTGGGTATTACACCGACCTTGGTAAATTTAACTTACCTTGGTAAATTACCCTGACCTTGGTGAATTATCTATACCTTTGAAAGTTACATTGATCTTTGGGAGTTACACTGATCTTTGGGAATTACACTGACCTTTGAGAGTTACACTAAACTTTGGAAATTACCCTGAACATAGTGAAGTATCCTTACCTAGGGGAGTTACACTGACCTTGAGAAGTTTCACTGAAATTTGGGAGTTACTCTGACCTTTGGGAGTTACCCTGACCTTTGGGAGTTACCCTGACTTTTGGGTATTACACTAATCTTTGTGAATTGCCCTTGTCTTGGTGAATTACCCAGACATTGGTGAATTACCCTTATCTTTGGGATTTACAAGGACCTTGGAGAGTTACAATGACCTTTGAAAATTACCCTGACCTTGGGAATAACACTAATCTTTGGGAATTATCCTCACCTTGGTGAATTAATGTGACCTTGGGAATTTACACTGATCTTGGGGAGCTACATTGACCTTTGGGATATATACCCTGATATATACCCTGACCTTGGAAAATTACCCTGCCCTTGGAACTAAACTGATATTGTGGAGTTACACTAATCTTTGGATATTAACCTGATCTTGGTGAATTACCCCGACTTTGGGAAATTACACTGACCTTGAAGAATTACACTAACCTTGTGGAATTGCACTCACCTTGAGGATTTACACTGATTCTGGCGATTTACATTGCACCGGCTGAATAAAAAGTTTAACCCATGGGATATTGAAGTACTAATAAAACAATCCTACAACTGTTGTCTTTTTCTATGGCATTTATTTCCTCATTTGTTAGCTACTTGATATTATGCTTTTCTATATAGAGATTGTGACGTTCACAATTATTGATATTTTCACATGTTACATATAGCTGTTGTGTTGTAGAAACTAGCAGCAGAAGGTGTTTTTTTTTAATTCTTTTTACTTCTTTTATTTCCTTCATTTTCTGCTGTTTTGATAGTATAGAATCAAAATCATGATATTTTCATTTTTTTTTCTAATGTTTTATTGTAAATAAACTTTATTCCAATTATTTTAACACAGATCTGTTTTGTAACCAGTTTTATTGTTATTTCTATTATAAACAATAGCAAGTGATCTAGCATGATTTAGTGGATCCATGCCTCATGATCCTGATTGCCGTATATTGACATATACCACCGTGAGTTTTTCTGTATATTGATCCCACCATGAGTTTCACTATGAGTTTTACATATATATCGCCATGAGTTTCACTGTTAATATGGATATCACTATGGGTTTCGGTATATATTGATATATTGACATATACTACCATGAGTTTCAACATATATTTACATATATCACCGTGAATCTGCTATTTAGAGGTTTGTTATCAACCAAGATATCAGTCCGGGGTAACTCGATAGGAGTCCGAGACTGAAGGTCGAACAAACAAACTAACCACATTATAACTTATTTATTTATTAGATATTAAATTATCCAGAAAATACCGGGCCAAAAGAATATTTAGTTCTGCAGCTGGTATCTCAGCAAGGTCCCTTTGCTCGTCTCCTTCGGTCATGAATTTTATGAACGTGTTCACGTCTAAACATTTTTCTTTATATCATGTTAACATTCCTTTTCCTTTTCATGAAGGCATCTGTCTCATCCACCGAAATGTCCACAAAATTCAGTTTTTCCATGCACCCATTTGTCAAACAGAAAGTAGGATAAATGCCAGCAGATGAATAAGGAGGAAATTCACAAACTGTGCATGTGTCAATTCCCCGTGTGGTAAAATATTAATGCAGACTCACGTGATATGTTATTTTATCGGAAAATGTGATTAGAAATGGACTGTTATCAGACTGGGTCGTTTGTGATATTAATCGAGGAAAATAAAGGCCCCTGTTATTTCCCTTAATCCCTCTGTTTTTAATTTAATAGATAAAACTAACTATTTGCACTGTTTCCTAAATTCTTGTATTGCTAATTTAATAATCAAAAGTGCCTTTTGTTGAATATATATATTAACATATCACATTGTTAATGTGTCCTGGAATTTTGGTGTCATCAAACAAACAAATATAGGTGTATCTGCTGGCCCGATCAGCCTATATTTTTGGCTCCGACCCTAGTTTATTTTTTATCAAATTTTTTTCTGTAAGTTCATGAAATGATCCTGTCTAACCTAGTAACTCTTCAATGTGAATAGCCCCTTATGGATTATGGGCAGCCCCGTGTGAACCCGGGGCAGCCTCTAATGGATTCGGGGCAGTTAAGAGGACCAATAACTGATACCACTATCTAACCCTTGCAAGTGGCGACCGACTAATAGGGTTCAACAGCTGGAGTTTCAGTAATTCTGGTTTTCCAGCGACCGACTAATAGGGTTCAACAGCTGGAGTTTCAGTAATTCTGGTTTTCCAGCGTTTGTGACGTTTCTGAATCATGTTTTATCACCATGTAAATCAGACTTGGATCCAGAGACTTCATATCCGTCTTGGCGCCTTATTACCAGTTTTGGTACCAGTTTACTGGGAATGGTTTAATCTAATGTTGGTAGAACTTGTTACCCATTTGTCATTATAATATTTCTATCGTATATATATTTGCTCTGTATGTAAAATATTGGCAATAACATATGTTTAAATCAAATCAGTTTTGTGTCCTGCCCCCGTTTTTTGGAAACTTTTGAGCCAAAATCTCAAGCTCAGTTTTAAAACGTTGAAAATCTTACTTACTGGTCATGCAATTATTTGAAACTTTACACAAATAAAGATAAGGAAATATTACAGCTGTCCTGAAAACACTCACTGAAAAAAGTTGTAGCTAAATGAAATATGTGAGTTTTGAGCTTGAGCATGGGATTTTGGCTGAGCAAGTTTCGAGAATATGGGGCCTGGTACCTTAAAACTCACTCCAATTCATTGTGAATAATATAAAAAAGAAACTCTATCCTAAGAAAATTGGCTTTTAATGTCATGCTCACAGAATTGTAACAACCTTTCAGAATGATTTTTAGCTCTACTGATCAGAGATCAGCAGAGCTTATGCCGTGGTGCGGCGTCCGTCGTCCGTCCGTCTGTCCGTCCGTTAACTTTTATTTGTAGCGACTACTCCTCTGAAACTACTGGATGGATATTCATAGAACTTTACAGAAATGTTGCCCATGAAGTCTAGTTGATCCTAGCAAAAATTCATGTTGATGTGAAATCCAAGATGGCCGCCAAAGCTAAAAATAGATTTTTTTCTGTCCGTCCGTCCGTTAACTTTTATTTGTAGCGACTACTCCTCTGAAACTACTGGATGGATATTCATAAAACTTTACAGAAATGTTGCCCATGAAGTCTAGTTGATCCTAGCAGAAATTCATGTTGATGTGAAATCCAAGATGGCCGCCAAAGCTAAAAATAGATTTTTTAAATTCAAGTTTGTAGCGACTACTTCTTGAAAACTATAAGTGATATTGATATGGGACTTTTTCTAAAATGATCAGCATGACATGATGTTGGTCCTTGTCGAAAATCGTTTTGATTTGACGTTAAACATGGCTGCCAGCGGCCATCTTTGTTTACATAGAGTTATATAATGAAAAATTGTAGCGACTACTCCTCTGAAACTACTTGACGGATTTTCATGAAACTTCACAGGAATGTTGCTCTTGATGACGAATTGATCTTAGCAAAATTTCAGGTCGGCCGGAAATTCAAGATGGCCGCCACGGCTAAAAATAAATTTTCAAAATACAAGTTTGTAGCGACTACTTCTTGAAAACTATAAGTGATATTGATATGGGACTTTTTCTAAAATGATCAGCATGACATGATGTTGGTCCTTATCAAAAATCGTTTTGATTCGACGTTAAACGTGGCTGCCAGCGGCCATCTTTGTTTACATAGAGTTATATAGTAAAAACTTGTAACGACTACTCCTCTGAAACTACTTGGCGGATTTTCATGAAACTTTACAGGAATGTTGCTCTTAATGTCTAATTGATCCTAGCAAAATTTCAGGTCGGCTGGAAATTCAAGATGGCCGCCATGGCTAAAAATAGATTTTCAAAATACAAGTTTGTAGCGACTACTTTTTGAAAACTATAAGTGATATTGATATGGGACTTTTTCTTAAATGATCAGCATGACATGATGGTTATCCGAGTCGAACATTATTTTGATTCAACATTAAACATGGCTGCCAGTGGCCATCTTTGTTTACATAGAGTTATATAATGAAAACTTGTAGCGACTACTCCTCTGAAACTACTTGACGGATTTTCATGAAACTTCACAGAAATGTTGCTCTTGATGTCTAATTGATCCTAGCAAAATTTCAGGTCGGCTGGAAATTCAAGATGGCCGCCATGGCTAAAAATAGATTTTCAAAATGCAAGTTTGTAGCGACTACTTCTTGAAAACTATAAGTGATATTGATATGGGACTTTTTCTAAGATGATCAGCATTACATGATGTTGGTCCTTGTCAAAAATCATTTTGATTAGATGTAAACATGGCTGTCAGCGGCCATCTTTGTTTACATAGAATTATATAATGAAAACTTGTAGCGACTACTCCTCTGAAACTTCTTGACGGATTTTCATGAACTTCACAGGAATGTTGCTCTTGATGTCTAATTGATCCTAGCAAAATATCAGGTCGGCCGGAAATTCAAGATGGCCGCCACGGCTAAAAATAAATTTTCAAAAAACAAGTTTGTAGCGACTACTTCCTGAAATCAAAATCAATCAGTAGAGCTTCAAGGTCATTGACCTCTTGTTTAAAAGTAATTTGCTGAGGGATTGATGGAAATAAAGGACGGATGGTGGTTATCTTGCCTTCTAATGTACCACACAAAATCTTAAGAATTTTAAATTGATGTACCACACAAAATCTTAAGAATTTTAAATTGCCATATTGAGCCTTTTAAGAATTCACAAGCTGGTTTGGAGCAGTACTGTTGTATACGTTACTTAACCACATTATTTTGTGTTACTGTGTTCTCTGTGGAGACGATATGTTGTAAATGGTTGTGAAATATGCAAATCTACAAACTTGTGTCTAAAACAGCTCTTATTTGTTGATATATGTACTCTATTTTTATAACTATTTTTAAAAACTTGTTGAGCATTTTGCTATTTTTGTGAAGATTATTTCTTAAATCACGCAATTTTAAACCCAAACACATTGTCGCCTGAATCTATAATTTATATGATTGAAATCAAAATACGATTGATATTTTACCTACTGCCTTGTTAAATTGTGATTGTTCGTTGAATATTTGCTCACTGGCTTTTAGATTAAGGCAGAGGGTTGTTAGCCTCACTATTTGATTACGGTTTGTTACAATAGCCATTGTTTGAAATCAGTAACAAGAATGGATCAGATTCCGACATGTTACATATTTTAAAAAGGTGTCTTAGTGTTGTTTGAGAAGAACACATTTTTCTGTCTTGGCATCATGCTGTGTTTAAGGTATACACCATGTTGAGGTTATACAACAAAAACAATACATGCCATGTTGATGTTATAGAGTATATAACAATACATACCATGTTGATGTTATAGAGTATATAACAATACATACCATGTTGATGTTATAGAGTATATAACAATACATGCCATGTTGATGTTATAGAGTATATAACAATACATGCCATGTTGATGTTATAGAGTATATAACAATACATACCATGTTGATGTTATAGAGTATATAACAATACATACCATGTTGATGTTATAGAGTATATAACAATACATGTCATGTTGATGTTATAGAGTATATAACAATACATACCATGTTGATGTTATAGAGTATATAACAATACATGCCATGTTGATGTTATAGAGTATATAACAATACATACCATGTTGATGTTATAGAGTATATAACAATACATACCATGTTGATGTTATAGAGTATATAACAATACATGCCATGTGCCATGTTGATGTTATAGAGTATATAACAATACATGCCATGTTGATGTTATAGAGTATATAACAATACATACCATGTTGATGTTATAGAGTATATAACAATACATACCATGTTGATGTTATAGAGTATATAACAATACATACCATGTGCCATGTTGATGTTATAGAGTATATAACAATACATGCCATGTTGATGTTATAGAGTATATAACAATACATGCCATGTTGATGTTATAGAGTATATAACAATACATGCCATGTTGATGTTATAGAGTATATAACAATACATGCCATGTTGATGTTATAGAGTATATAACAATACATGCCATGTTGATGTTATAGAGTATATAACAATACATGCCATGTTGATGTTATAGAGTATATAACAATACATACCATGTTGATGTTATAGAGTATATAACAATACATACCATGTTGATGTTATAGAGTATATAACAATACATGCCATGTTGATGTTATAGAGTATATAACAATACATGCCATGTTGATGTTATAGAGTATATAACAATACATACCATGTTGATGTTATAGAGTATATAACAATACATACCATGTTGATGTTATAGAGTATATAACAATACATACCATGTTGATGTTATAGAGTATATAACAATACATGCCATGTTGATGTTATTCACCAGATAACAATCATACCATGTTGATGTTATTCACCAGATAACAATACAAACCATGTTAATTTTATCCACCAGATAACAATCATACCATGTTGATGTTGTAGACCATATAACAATACAAACCGTGTTGATGTTATACACCAAATAACAATACAAACCGTGTTGATGTTATACACCAAATAACAATACATACCATGTTGATGTTATAGAGTATATAACAATACATGCCATGTTGATGTTATAGAGTATATAACAATACATGCCATGTTGATGTTATTCACCAGATAACAATCATACCATGTTGATGTTATTCACCAGATAACAATACAAACCATGTTAATTTTATCCACCAGATAACAATCATACCATGTTGATGTTGTAGACCATATAACAATACAAACCGTGTTGATGTTATACACCAAATAACAATACAAACCGTGTTGATGTTATACACCAAATAACAATACATACCATGTTGATGTTATAGAGTATATAACAATACATGCCATGTTGATGTTATAGAGTATATAACAATACATGCCATGTTGATGTTATTCACCAGATAACAATCATACCATGTTGATGTTATAGAGTATATAACAATACATACCATGTTGATGTTATAGAGTATATAACAATACATGCCATGTTGATGTTATTCACCAGATAACAATCATACCATGTTGATGTTATTCACCAGATAACAATACAAACCATGTTAATTTTATCCACCAGATAACAATCATACCATGTTGATGTTGTAGACCATATAACAATACAAACCGTGTTGATGTTATACACCAAATAACAATACAAACCGTGTTGATGTTATACACCAAATAACAATACATACCATGTTGATGTTATACACCTTATAACAATACATACCACACCATATAACAATCATACCATGTTGATGTTGTAGACCATATAACAATACAAACCGTGTTGATGTTATACACCAAATAACAATACAAACCATGTTGATGTTATACACCATATAACAATACAAACCATGTTGATGTTATACACCATATAACAATCATACCATTTTGATGTTATCCATCAGATAACAATTATACCATGTTGATGTTATCCATCATATAACAGTACAAACCATGTTGATGTTAAACACCATATAACAGTACACATATTGTTGACATTATTCACCAAATAAAAACGGACATGGTGTTGATGTTAAACACACAATTGCCGAACATTTTATGCAGTCGAGTTACACACACAATTGCCATAAAAGGTATGGATGTTGAGCTGTCTTTTGCTGTATATGTATAGTATGTTATTACCTATTTATTCACATTTTTATTATCGATTTTGTGTATCATTAAAAAACATATATTAACATGAATATTTCTCACATATTGACTATTTGTTAAACATGTGAGAGGTGTTAGTGCAATTTACAATTTATCCATAGTATTTTCTAGTCATCTTATTGCATTTTATGTCATCTTATTGCATTTTACTGGTAATTTTAGGTAGGTCCATATTTTAGATTAAAATTGCATATCGAGGACTCGACGGAAATATGTTGTATATCGTTCTTTATTTAAATACAGTTACAGAGGTTTCGCATAAACCCCTGATATATGTTACTTGTTACATGCCGCACCTGTTGTTACTACATTGCACATTGTTAGATCTGTCATGCCCAGCTATGGACTTTTCTTAAGGTGCGAGTTTTCATGTTATTGTTTTTTTAATTTGTGCAAAGAGACAGAGAGGAAGAGTGAGAGAGACATAATTCCAGGACTCCACGTGAAACTATTTTACCGTTTTCTTTGCTGGTGGAAGGTATAAACAGATATTTGCACACAAAAAAGAAGTTTTTTAGCGTTAGGATATGAGAAGAAACTGCCTTTTGGTGATAAGTTCTATGGACATGTCTTCAAGCGATATTCGATAAAAACCTTTAGATTATTATTGTTTATAGACATTTATAGTTGGGTATTGCAATATATGATTTAATACATACAGATATAAAATATCGGTGATTTAATTAAGGGTACTACTATTAAATGAATTTATTAACACAGAAATCTTCACTTCAGTCTAAACTGGGAAGTGTTATTAAAATTCAAAACAATACTCAACATCGTTAAGTGCTAAAAGTAATAACTGGCACTTAAATAGGATAATATCCTCTTTGCAATGTGCAATTATTTTAGTTATATTAGTAGAACTTCTTATTTTTTTAAGTAAACATTCTTTTCTGTTTTATAGAATTATACATTAGACATTTTATAAGATGGTTTAAAGGGACACATGGCAGTCTTGAAGTTTTTATCCAGCATTAAAATTCAGGTCTCTGTTAATTCAGTATCATTTTGACTTTAAACCAGCTTACATATAATTTAACACAATTTTGAGTTTTCATGTTCTCTTCTTATTCTACCATAGGTTTAAATATATTCATGATTGGCGCAAAATAATCAACAATAATTATTAGTAATACGCATGAACAATTTACCTTATAGTATTCTTATAATTAACATTAATTATTAAACAAATACATGTTATGGAGAAAAACTAAAGGGATGCCGAGAGTTTTAAACAAATCAAGATTGCCATGTGTCCCTTTAAAATGCTTACGGTAAATGTGAAAATAGGGTAAACACATTTTTAGCTGATTCCAGCTTGATGGACTAGCTGTTAAAATGTTCTGTAAATTCTGTATTATAAAGGGTTTATTAATCTAATAGTCTGCAGTTTTATTTTACCAACTTTATTCTTGTATAACATAGTTCCCTGTTTCAGATGCTTTGCCTGGTTATTTGAGCCATACATAAGGTTTTAATATTTTTATCCGGTTTCATTTCTTACAAAAGTTGCCATGATATATAACCTATTTATTTACAGTAGATGTTTTAGTATACATGTAAACAAGCGTATAAATCATTTATATCATTTATCAATAATCACGTTATTCAATTAGAAAACTGTCAACACCTTGACTGGTTGTTTTTAATCTGAAGTATATAATGGTACATGACTTTTATAATAAAACAATATTAACTTTTGTCATAGTTGTTATCAGTTTACATAGCCTAATCAGATGTGAATTCGGATACCAGTAGACTAATACAGCGAACTGGGTACCAGTCTTAATTGGAAACAGATCACTGGGACAACAGTTCACCTTTTGTGCCTCGTCATACACCACTTTGCTTTAGTAATAATGTTCTGTTTATTTTTACAAAACTGATGTCATAATTACAAAAATAGCAGATGAGACATTAGGAACTATATCACTTAAAAACAAGGGGACCACAATGGCCCTGAATGGCTCACCTGACGATCTTTGCAAAGATGGTATAACATTAGAGCATGCATTATCAAAATTACCACGCTCGCCTGAAAGTGTTCAGGCCCAGTAAGTGTATATATCGCTATAGGGTGGAGATCTCAAGGTTTCCAAGTTATGACCCAGGGACTATGTCCACAGAGGTGGGGATTGACTCTTGTGCCAATGCTTTTTGGAGTGTTGTATCCGTCTTTTCATGCCCAGTAAGGTTATAGGGTGGGGATCTGAACGGTTTCCAATTTATGACCCATGGATTATTTCCCGAGGAGTGGGGCCGGAACCGCAGACCGATGCTGGTTGGATGATTGCATCTGTCGGTTCATGCCCAGTAAGTGTATATATGTTTATAGGGTGGGGATCTCGACGGTTTCCAATTTATGACCCAAGGATTATTTCCCAAGGGGTGGGGACGGAACCCGGGGCTGATGCTGGTTGGAAGATTATACATGCCCAGTAAGCATATATATGGTTATAGTATGGGGATCTCAACGGTTTCTAAGTTATGACCCAGGGGCTATGTTCACAGGGTTGCGGACGAACCCCAGGCCCGTGTTAGTTGGATGGTTGTATCCGTCTGTTCATGCTCCTAAGAAAGATGATTTTTTTAGCTCTACTGATCAGAGATCAGCAGAGCTTATGCCGTGGTGCGGCGTCCGTCGTCCGTCTGTCTGTCCGTAAACTTTTATTTGTAGCGACAACTCCTCTGAAACTACTGGATGGATATTCATGAAACTTTACAGAAATGTTGCCCATAAAGTCTAGTTGATCCTAGCAAAAATTCATGTTGATGTGAAATCCAAGATGGCCACCAAAGCTAAAAATAGAGTTTTAAAATACAAGTTTGTAGCGACTACTTCTTGAAAACTATAAATGATATTGATATGGGACTTTTTCTAAAATGATCAGCATGACATGATGTTGATCCTTGTCAAAAATCGTTTTGATTCAACGTTAAACATGGCTGCCAGCAGCCATCTTTGTTTACATAGAGTTATATAGTAAAAACTTGTAGCGACTACTCCTCTGAAACTACTTGGCGGATTGTCATGAAACTTTACAGGAATGTTGCTCTTGATGTCTAATTGATCCTAGCAAAATTTCAGATCTGCCAGAAATTCAAGGTGGCCGTCACAGCTAAAAATAGATTTTTAAAAAATAAGTTTGTAGCGACTACTTCTTGAAAACTATAAGTGATATTGATATGGGACTTTTTCTAAAATGATCAGCATGACATGATGTTGATCCTTGTGGAAAATTATTTTGATTCGACGTTAATCATGGCTGCCAGTGGCCATCTTTGGTTACATAGAGTTATATAGTAAAAACTTGTAGCGACTACTCCTCTAAACTACTTGACGGATGTTCATGAAACTTCACAGGAATGTTGCTCTTGAAGTCTAGTTGATCCTAGAAAAATTTCAGGTCGGCCGGAAATTCAAGATGGCCGCCACAGCTAAAAATAGATTTTCAAAAAACAAGTCTGTAGCGACTACTTCCTGAAATCAAAATCAATCAGTAGAGCTTCAAGGTCATTGACCTCTTGTTTAAGGTTTTCACTATTAAAAATCTATGTAAAACGTGACCCTTGGGGTGGGACTAAATTTGACCACATGGTCATGATTTGAACATACCTGATAGAGCACCCTAAGCTTACGGTACATGCAACATTTAAGACCACTAGCTCATGCCGTTTCTGAATATGTTTTAAAGGCTTTCCTTTATAACTCAATGTAAAACTGTGATCCCTGGACGGCGCCAGATTTGACCCCAGTGTCACCATTTAAACAAACTTGGTAGAGGATTATAGGTTAATGCTACATGCAAAATACTAGCTCTTGAAACTTGACTAAGCGGTTTCTGAGAAGTTGTTCAAGCATACGTTAATGATGGACAATGAGCGATCTCAAAAACAGGTCCAGTGACTTTTGTAAATACGGTGTAAATGCAAACGTGTTTTGGCCAACCATAAGCTGTTTCAAGCAGATAAATACTATCCGAGTTGAAGATGCACAGTAGTGTTAAAACATTTAAAATTAAATAAATAATAATAATAAACATTTAACATTGTCAGACTATGTACATGACAATCACTTGGGTCAAATAGTCAAACTTCCTGCATGTGCGGCTCTTTAAACATGGGCAATACATTGTTTATACATGAACCGTAGAATTTGCTCCCCGAGATAGAATGATGCTAAATTGTGGTTTCCCGTGCCACTAGAGTCAACAATAAAAAGGTCCATATTGTGTTTTCAGCCACCCAAAGCCGAGCTATTGTGACCTCTTTTTGTTAGTTTGTCTCGTCCGTTAACTTTTGCTTAAACGACTTCTCATAAACATGAACGATTTTGACCAAACTTCACATGGATGATCCTGACGTCAGTGGCTTTCCAATGTGTTGAAATTAGGTCACCAAGATTGCCGCCATTAGCATAAAAGGTTGAATTTTAACAAATCTTCTCAAGAACCACTAATTAGATTTTGACAGTTTTTCTTTATTAATGATCATCAACACACATAGATCGTCAACACATATTTTGTTAAATTGAAGTACACTGGGTCAAAGAAGGCTGCATTTGAAGTAAGACAATTGAATGGAGAACTATTCAAAAGGTAGACACAACAGTGTTTAAAAAACCAGAGGGCCAACATGACCTTGAATCGCTCAACTGATAAACTTTGGCCATTGTAGACACTTGCAACGGTAAAACAAGAAGCACCAATAGTGGTGCGAAAGTCGGATTGCGAATTGCTAAATTTAACCGCAAAAATCTAAAATGAAAAGGGGGATAATTTGGTAAAAAAGCTTGACAGAGTTATGGTTCCTGTAACACATGCAATTTGTACCAGTATTGGTGCTTCTTGTTTTCAAATATTGATCATCTGATTGGAATATTTTGAGGTTAGGTGTTAACAATTAATGACAATCGCATATTTTAGTTATTTTTGTAAAAGTTCTTGGGGAACGGTATTATTATAACACCCTTGGGAAGCGACCGTAGATAATAATTAGTGAATGGACAAAAAAGCACCATGAACACGTTTTACATCAAAACTTATTTATTCTTGAAGCACTTTATTTCATAAATGTTATATCAAAATGGCCAAAGTACAAATAAAAGATTTAACCCCATATTTTAAGAGCATTTTTAAATGTATGCAATAACAGCTTTTCTGTTAAGATTTTCAAAAACATTTTATTAGAAATAATATAATGCATGTAACATAAGGGTCTGACATCCGCCATAAAGTAATAATACAAAACAATTAATATCTTACATCTCGCTACACAACAAAGCAAACATACAATTACAATTTACTGACTTCCCAAAGCACTGTATTACACAGTTTCTACATATCTTGAAAACAGATACAGAGTACACATCAGAAGTGAACTGCCCTATGTTTTTTCTGTATGGCAACTTCTGTAGTGTAAACAAGCTTATGTTAGTCACAAGATTTATAATATATTTACACATTGTAAAACATGGTAATTGCACCAGTCCCATTATAATTAGTGTCATCTATATTATTGCCGAGCCATTATCGTCAGTCTAGATCTATACTTACAATGAGGGAAAAAAGTTTAGCAATTTTTTGTTGCACCAAGGAAATAATACATTTTTGGTTGTAAAATCAAGAAACTGCTGCCATACACACAATATTTTAGTAAACACACCTCAAGAACAGTCAAACATCTTAATGACGTAACGAACAAATGAACCTAGGGGTTAATCCCGTAAAGTCCCAAAATGTCAGTATATCTTGTGTACAGTAGTATTTCATCTAAAACACTTGCTAAACTTTTTCCCCACAGTATATATAACAAGTATAGTTTCACATTTGCTGAATTATTTAATTGAATTGGGGTTTTAAGGCGCACCAACACATGAAAAGTTATATGACACCTAACAGGAATGAACATGCCAGGCTCATTCTCCATGTACATTGAGATAAAATATGGAGAACGGGCCTAGAACCTTCTCACCCTGAACTGCAGAGTTGCTGCAAGTTCTATTGTAGACACTCCATTTTACGCTGGAGCCACGCTATTGTTTTTCTGCCACTGCTCTTTTGATGCGAGCGAGATGGCACCTGAAACAATACAGGGATCATGATGAATA
Source organism: Cyrtodaria siliqua (assembly GCA_037043455.1). Lineage (NCBI taxonomy): Eukaryota > Metazoa > Mollusca > Bivalvia > Adapedonta > Hiatellidae > Cyrtodaria > Cyrtodaria siliqua. The sequence goes on along the minus strand of JAWPHD010000800.1, from coordinate 148,648 downwards.
CCTTTAATGAGCATGAACAAAAAATGATGAAAAGAACATGAATTCGGTGGGGGTGTGTGTCTACCCCTTTGCCTTCCCCTCCAACGGGATCTGCAGTGGCCCTATTCTTTGGCCCGTAACAGAACGGGGCCCCCGAGAACCACACGGGGCTGCTGAATTATGTAAACCAATCAAGCACAGATCTAAAGTCTGATTCTAGTTTAATGCTAACAAAGGTTCCGCAGATCTCTCACATTATAAATCATGATATTATATATTATTGTCCTTAGGATAAATCAAAACATTGCACTTACTAAGAATAAAATCTCAACAGATGGAAATATTTGGCTGATTTTATATATTACATGCCCCAACACGTCTTTGTTGGAGACCACATGCCCCACACACCCTCACTAACCCAAAATATTAAATATCAATGAAGGAACAAAACCTTTCCTGCCCAGTGTTTGTATAGGCAATCTATCTTTTTTCAAGTACAAAATGGAAGTGAAATAAAACATATATTTCCCCTGTACTACCTTTAAAAGCTCTGCATGGACATATGATGTTGAAGCAAGGAATACAAATTCATAAAATAAACATAATTACAAATTTACAAACAGAATATGAATTCATGTAAACTTATTTCTGCACCAATAAGCAGTTTATTACACATTAACATTTCTACTGGCATTTTTTTTCTATTTTAATAACAAAAATATTCACATTTCATAATGCGAGTAAATGAATTATATCTGTCTCACTATTTCAGGTTCATATGTACAGTACATACATGTACATATTACATGTAACTGTTGTCATGTTCCATTTCTGCTATCAATCACTAAGCACCATTAAGTTTTATGATCAGAACATTTCATACATTCATATATACACACACACTCATTGCTCAACAGTTGCTCTACTGTTGAGCTGCAGAGTGTAGAATGTACAGTAACAATAATAAATAAATATACAAACAAGACATTCGTGGACCTCTGCTCGGTGCTCCAGATAAGACGTGTATCTGCATAATTACGCATATTTTTTCATCAAAAAACACATTAAACATACAATTAATGCTTACTAAAACGCATTAAGAAATCGTCGATAAATACTGAGAACCAAATGCCCAGGTACACACTCTTTGACACAAATGCCATTTAAAAAAGACAGCAATATATAATGTATACATATCAGGGAGTACGTATATACATATCAGGGAGTACGTATACTAATGTATACATATCAGGGAGTACGTATATACATATCAGGGAGTACGTATACTAATATATACATATCAGGGAGTACGTATACTTACTCCCTGATACGGGGAAGAGGAAGTACACAATATTCTTATGGTATTGATTAAGAGTAAAAAATGTTACATTAATGCTTCGTCCAAAATTCGTTGAGAATATGCATTTGTAAATGTAAATGTGCGATGTAATTGTTTTTCATATGTTCAACATGCATTGCTCTGAAAGCTTATCTGGGGCGCTGGCTGCTTTAAGAACAAGACGATTATAGATCACAAACTTTACAATGTGTAGTATAATTTTAGTGGGAACCATCCTTTGATTTCCCAGAAAATTATAATTTACAGAGGACAATCTAGATGTAACATGTAATGTTTCCGCCTATATAAACAAACATGGCCACTGATGGATATATTGATTCGCTTCAAAATCAAGTTAGGACAAACAGTCTGTGAAATACTGCCTGAATTGACTGACTAGATCGCTTCTACACATAGCCTTGGACAAGTAAATACACATATAACGGGTCCATAGTACTTTGCAACATTTTATCTACAAATATGTTCCTGCGAATCAATTTCCATCTTACTGACAAAATCAACGAGTCGGTCTATGGGTAACAAGATTTTGGATTTAAATGAGGCATTTTAGAAAAACAATGTCTTACTAAGTATTTTAATCAAAAATCTCAGGTTAATAAATCAATGTACTTAAGACTTGCTGTGTCTATACTCCACCACCCCTTTTTATACTACTATTCTTGTTTGATTTACACCACAATGCGATGTGTAAGCAGTCTCTGAATTGTGTTTATAAGTTTGTTATTGCCGACAAGTGCTGAATGACTACCCACCAGACAACTTCGAACAGAAGACAATTTCAAACAGCCTTTACTGGTAGTTTTAAAACATCATCACATATCCATTTACAAAAATATGACACACATTGAACATGGTTGAAACTGGAATGCATTGGCAATCAGATGATAGACTTTTTCATCCGAATAAATGAAAATTTGATCTGTTTTAAAGATTTACTTGATGTTATCAAATTGAATTGGGTTTTAAGGTACACCAACACATGAAAGGTTAAGTGGCGCCTAAAAGAAATGAACATGCCAGGCTCATCTTCAAATTACATCGCGATAAAATATAGAGAATGGGCCTAGAACCGTCTCACCTGCAGGGTGGGGGTTCTACCCATCTGCCTATCCCTCTAACGGTATCTGCAGTGGCCCTATTCTTTGCCCGGGAACCACACAGAGCATTTACTTTACGGTGAATGTACGTGTGATACTGGGTAATTCCAGTTCAGGTCCTTTTCCCAACATTAAATTGGGAAGGGTTGGGGTTTTTTTTTTTTTTTATATATATATATATGCATTTGAGTTTAGCCTACACTACACATCACCTGCAATGTTCTGTGAAGTACTGATCACAAGATTTTCCTATATGTCTATGCAAACAAAGATGACTGCTATTGGCTGGGTGTCTATATAAACACAGATGACTGCCAGTGGCCAATGTCTATGTAAACAAAGATGACTGTTAGTGGTCGGGTGTCTATGTAAACAAAGATGACTGCTAGTGGCCGGATGTCTATGTAATCGATGATGACTGCTAGTGGCCGAATGTCTATGTAAACAAAGATGACTGCTAGTGGCCGGATGTCTATGTACACAAAGATGACTGCTAGTGGCCAGGTGTCTACGTAAACATAGATGACTGCTAGTGGCCGGGTGTCTATGTAAACAAAGATGACTGAGTGGTCGGGTGTCTATGTAAACAAAGATGACTGCTAGTGGCCGGGTGTCTATGTAAACGAAGATGACTGCTAGTGGCCAGATGTCTATGTAAACAAAGATGACTGCTAGTGGCCGGGTGTCCATGTAACGAAGACGACGGCTAGTGGCCGGGTGTCTATGTAAACATAGATGACTTTTAGTGGCCGGGTGTCTATGTAAACAAAGATGACTGCTAGTGGTCGGGTGTCTATGTAAATGAAGATGACTGCTAGTGGTCGGGTGTCTATGTAAAAAAGATGATTGCTAGTGGTTGGATGTCTATGTAAACAAAGACGACTGCCAGTGGCCGGATCTGCATCAATGTCATCAATGATCCACACTGCACTCCATGCAGATCTGACAGTAAATGTCAGCTCAAACAGTAGCAATCACAAACGTGTCTTATCTCAGCTCAAACAGTAGCAATCACAAACGTGTCTATCTCAGCTCAAACAATAGCAATCACAAACGTGTCTATCTCAGCTCAAACAGTAGCAATCACAAATGTGTCTATCTCAGCTCAAACAGTAGCAATCACAAACGTGTCTATCTCAGCTCAAACAGTAGCAATCACAAACGTGTCTATCTTCAATTGGGGCTTACTCTATCGGAGGTATCACATCATAAAAGCTTGGCTGATCTTTCATCAGCACATCCAATAACAAATTCTCCCCATATACCCCCTGCCTGTCCCTATCACTCCTCCTCATACTACCCCACACTGTGCAACTGTCAAAAGTTATGGGGTCACTTCAGTACCCACACAGTTATATGAATCCTTGGTAACACACCACAATAATAAACAGGGCAAGTCTATCATGACATGTCACAACAATAAACAGGACAAGTCTAGTTTGACATGTCACAACAACAAACTGGGCAAGTCTAGTACGAATGTTCGCATTAAAACATAATCTTCTCTGGAATATGAAACAACAAATGGGTCAATAAAACCAGTTTTTGATTTATAAATCGAGAACATATTTTCACCATGTACAAAATAATTAATGCTTATTAAGACACTTGGGATGACAGACAGGGGGCACAAGCCCCAGATAGAAGGCTACAAGCCCGAGTATTGTTCTGGTAGAGGCGCTGCCTGTAACGGACTGGATGATAATGGTGTTCTCTGGCCATCCGTCTTCTTTTTTTGCTTCTTTTTATCCTCTGACGTCTTTTCACTGAAATACAAGTTATTTCATTACATTACAAATGAGAAAATACACACCTTGTTTTCTTCAAATGTTTATCATATTTGAGCAAAATGTGTTTAACACATTTCAGTATCTGACAATGATACGCTGATAACATTATAATAGTCATTCGTTATGTTTATACATTAATTTTGTTCATTGCTTACACATTTTTTAACTGCAAAAAAGGTTTCTGACCAACCTGAAGAATGGTAAAACTTCCACCAGATTCTGTTTACAAGCACTGCTTGACAACGACGGATTTTTCTCCAATATGTGATTTATCAAACATCGTAGATATGTCTGTAAAACATGACGACGACTTTCTACAACCTTGGAGTCCTGAAGACAGAAATACCATTATACGTACAAACAAGCAAATACTCTGTGTATTAACACACGAGGGAATCAAAACTTTCAGAATAATCATAAGAATTCACCTTTTTTCCGAAGAATCTGAATGGATTAAAAGAATATAATTTAGTATAATTTGCAAAATCATGTTAAACAAAAGAATTGTGTGGAGTACCTTTTTACCAAACGTCTTTTTATGTGGAAATTCGAATTTGGCTGTGAGTGGGTATTGTTTCTTCATTTGGGAGTGTATCTCGTCAAATTGTTTGTATCTCTTGTATACATTCCATTCCTCATCCTTGATCCGAACATACACCTGTAATGTCATAGGACAGGTCATATAACTAATATTTGTATCTCTTTCATACATTTCATTCCTAATCCTTGATAAGGACATCATATAATAACTAATCTTAATGCTTGTATCTCTTCCATACATTCCATTCTGCATCGTTGATACGAACATATAATGTCATATAACTATTTTTTATATCTCTTCTATACATTCCATTCTTTATCATGACCCATCATCTGAACATATACCTGTAACGCCATATAATTTATTTATCACATAACATGGCTTCTGGGAGTGTAATAAAGCCATGACTTATTTCTTGTAATACACTAGTGTATTATAGATGCAAATGATGACCAAAGCACTGTGTCTGTGTACAGTAAAACATTTAATCCCAATTGCCGCCGTATGCAAGATAAATTGATAACATTAAAGTGAAACTATCACGTCATAGGTGTGTTATGTGATAAATAGAATCTTACATTCGTGTCTGTGTTTTATTGACTTTAATAAACTCGAAAAAATTTGCAATATTTTACCCAAAATATGTTCTAGCCAATATGAACATATGTTATTTAAAGCGGCATATACTTTAACATATTTTGGCCTGTTGAGAATAAGTGAAGTTGCTTATATGTCTGCAATTCAATCCAATCGCCCTTTGTTATTCAACTATGTTCAGCAAGAGTCTAATGACACAATCTCTATAATTATCCGAACATCAAAGACCAATCAGTCTGGTAAGCCTGTCAAACTTAGAATTCATGCTTCTAGTAATGCTAACATTTGCTGTGTGAAGTCCGTTCAGAGCTTTCTAACAGTAGGACCTGCCTTCCAAGGCTATTTCTTGTGCCATAATAACAAATCCCCACTGACACAATATCAGTTTTCAGCCATATTGTCCAAATCGACATTATAAAACTCATTCATTCTGAATTGGACAGGCTACAGATTTGGCATTACATGGGGTCCCATCTGAGACGATTAAAAAAATGGGACGTTGGAATTCTGACACATTCCGAAAATATGTCTGAACCTAAACATTACTGATAAAAGCACATGCTTTCAAATGCCAACAAATTTGCAGTAATATATTTTCAGAAATATGGTTAATTGGCGATTCCATTGTAAAGTGGGCTGAGCATTATGCTAATGGTTCAGGGGATTTGCAGTTGGGACAGACATCGCACAATGTTATCTGGATGGGTGCGTCTGGGATGAAATGGGAACGGCTACATCAAACCATTCAGTACCAGATGCTCCACAGAAGACACCCTGATGCTATCATAATACACTTAGGTGGGAATGATCTCGACTCTACCAAACAAATTAACATGATTAATGCCATACACAGAGAGATTAATTACATTAACTCAACTTTCCCAGATTCATTCATAGTTTGGTGTGATATTTTACCAAGACTTGAATGGAGAAACGATACATCAGAAACGCCAAAAATATTAAATATTAAACGCAAACGAATTAACCGAGCGGCACGGCAGCTCGTCAAAACATTGAATAATGGGGCAATCATTTCACCGAAGATAGAATGGAACATGGGAGAACTTTTCCATACCGATGGAGTCCATCTTTCACCAATGGGAAACCTTGTTTATTTACAGACTTTAAAGACAACTATTAAACAGATCTTCTCGCGTAATAAATTGACAAATTAAATCCTGCATAGAATTTGGGGGAAAATGTCTATTTTCTGTGGCGGAAATTCTAGGGAAATGTTAGCCTGTTGGAAGTCTGTTAAGCAGTTTAAATAATATACCTACAAGTTCTTTGTCTTCCTAGTAGTTGTCGTCTGCTTGCCGGACAAACCAGCACCAGGAGACAAGGTTCAATTGTGTAGCTTTACAAAATGTATATAAATGGCATGTGTGCTTATTGGTTGCACACAAATATGGTTGCTTATTGGTTGCACATAAACAAATAGTAGCTTACAAATAAATGGTTGCTTATTGGTTGCCTATAAATAATTGGTTAAGGTTTGCACTTTAGTATAATATGGTTGCGTACAAGTTGCATATAAATGGTTTTGACTTTCAATGGCTAAAATTTCATTTATCTGATTTGGATCAAGAAACAGATTATGTTGCGGCCTTATAACCCCATCCATTCTTATATTTTGATGCAAGTTGCTTGAATAAAAAATAACACTATGTTCGTAAATCAATCTAAGTGTCGTTGTAACTGTTGGTCAACTTTAACTTTGGCCCGGGCTGAGACAGCCTGCAACAGACTGGTAACAATAGTACTTCTAACACAATATTTAACAATTGAAGATATAACATGTTTCTAATTGTAATCTAGGTTAATTATAACTTAACGATTGCAGGCTGTCTCTGCGTGGGTTCGGGTCGAGGTTGACCAACTCTCTATGTGTTCTTGTAGAAGCCGTCCTAAGATAAAGCTGGATACTGCATTTCACAGTATTCACTGTTTATCTTGGCAGCTTCCAATGGTGCAAATATTTAGTCATGTGACACTCATGTGATTGTCACATGACTAGTTCTAAAAATAGATGTTCTAAGAATAACTGGAATTATCAGGCGACTGGGACCAGAATGCATTGCTGGAGCCTCTTCCTCTTTACACCTTCTTCCAAAGGAGCAGCATCCCCACCCACCACCTCTGGAAATATTAATTATTAACAAATTGAACGAAGCATCGCAATAATACGTATTGTAAACAAACCATCAAAATATTATATAAAGTTGAACCCAGTTGTATGCATTTATAACAAGATATTGCGGAAGATTTTCAATATATTCCAGAATTGGAGTACACATGGCTATGGCCAGGAAGGCAAGGTCACAGAGTTGTATACCTATTACAGTAACAGTGTCAACGGCAAAGTTCAACAGCAGAAACAGCTCAACAGCAGAAACTCACTTTGTCTTGATCAGATCAAGAACAATTCGAATAACACTAAAGTCAGTCGTACGGTGTACCGACAGTGATTGATCGTGACCAGTCCATGTGATAGTCTCCCAAGATACGAACTAGTCGCAACAGATAAAAACATTCCGGGTAGTTGGACTCTGATACATTTGCCTGCTCAATTAACCAGCACCAGGAAACCTATAGCTATATGGCGGAAATTCTAAGGAAATTTTAGCCTGTTGGAAGTCTGTTAAGCAGTTTAAATAATATACCTACAAGTTCTTTGTCTTCCTAGTAGTTGTCGTCTGCTTGCCGGACAAACCAGCACCAGGAGACAAGGTTCAATTGTGTAGCTTTACAAAATGTATATAAATGGCATGTGTGCTTATTGGTTGCACACAAATATGGTTGCTTATTGGTTGCACATAAACAAATGGTTGCTTACAAATAAATGGTTGCTTATTGGTTGCCTATAAATAATTATAGACTGGTAACAATAGTACTTCTAACACAATATTTAATAATTAAAGATATAGCTTATGTTTCTAATTGTAATCCAAGTTAATTATAACTTAACGATTGCAGGCTGTCTCTGCGTGGGTTCGGGTCGAGGTTGACCAACTCTCTATGTGTTCTTGTAGAAGCCGTCCTAAGATAAACTCGTTGGATAAAAAGGTAGAATACCCCTCAGAGTCCTATCATTTTATCCAAATTGTTAATTAAAATCAATAATACACAGTCGCTCATGTAAGATCCTCTATGTATGTATCACGGATAAAGGCCCTAAAGGCAATATAATGCATATTTTACATTAACAACATGTGTCAATCAGCTCATCAGCAATTGTTCATGTGCATATTTTACATTAACAACTTATGTAAATCAGCTATTGTTCATGTGCATATTTTACAGTAACAACTTGTGTCAATCAGCTATTGTTCATGTGCATATTTTACAGTAACAACTTGTGTCAATCAGCTATTGTTCATGTGCATATTTTACATTAACAACTTGTGTAAATCAGCTATTGTTCATGTGCATATTTTGCATTAACAACGTGTGTCAATCAGCTATTTTTCATGTGCATATTTTACAATAACAACTTGTGTAAATCAGCTATTGTCCATGTGCATATTTTACATTAACAACTTGTGTGAATCAGCTATTGTCCATGTGTATATTTTACATTAACAACATGTATCAATCAGCTATTGTTCATGTGCATATTTTACATTAACAACTTGTGTGAATCAGCTATTGTCCATGTGTATATTTTACATTAACAACGTGTGTCAATCAGCTATTGTTCATGTGCATATTTTACATTAACAACTTGTGTAAATCAGCTACTGTTCATGTATACAGACAAAAGATCATCTGCCTAAGCATCATCTTAACTCTCAATAAGCATTCTGCTTTCGTTTCAATCCATTTATTATTGTACATGTTGTATGTAGCATTTGTCTAGTACGTTATCTTTGAAATAAAACCTGTTTAAACCAACAATGTTTCAACGGATTTGCAGAAGCTTTATACAAATCCATGCTGTCAAACTGATAAATAATATTGTGTAATCATTATTATGCATATTCGAGAATAAACTATCGTTTAACTAATATGCACAGCAAATGATCTTCAGTAACTGAAGGATTGCTGATTAACTACAGGAAGAAGAAGACTGTGATCTACACCATGGAGTGGTCCGCTGAATAGATGAACAGCTGGTTTTGAGGTAGACATTGGAATGAAATGTCTACCTAAAATTAAAGGCATTCAAATTTACCTGGTAAACATGATGCGAGTCTGATGCTGAACCTCTGAGAAAGGCTGACGGAATCCAAACATTGATCAGTCTTGTTGAATGTAACGTCAGGCTAAAAAAGGTATGTAACTTAAATGAGGCAGTTTTCAATCAATCAATCAATCAATCAATCAATCAATCAAATCAATCAATTTGAATGAATTAATGAGTAACAGAATGTTTTTACAACCCTTTAACACCTTAGGGCATATCGGGTTGGAATGGGCAATGGTGATGACTAAAAAATGACAACTTATTTTATTATCCATTTTATTAATTTAAGATAAAATTATTTAACAAATACCTTGTATAAACAAAGTATATAGTTACAATCAGAGCTGAATTTACTCACCCTGAATTGCTCCTGGCAAATCACATAAATATAATAGTTACCTTTCCGCCCCTAAGGCGAGTAGATCATCTGTGAAGTTGATATCATGGGGTAACTGAAACAACAAACATGAACAGTTTACCGATTACAACATACAACTGTGTACAACATGTACAGTTTTGTTTCATGCATTATTTTGTGTACGACTATGAAAATATGTATGACTATGAAAATATAGGTAGAAGACATACTGGATTCAACAGTTTAAAACATTTTTATTTAATTTATATAACGATTTCATATGGTAGTTGAAATCTGTAAACATTTAAACACACATGTATTTTACTGTGTTTAAATATTTAAAATCTTTCCAAAAACTCTTATAGTAGCCTATAGTTTAGATACAGACACTAACCAGCTCATTTTATAAGCATTTCAGTTGTCTACGTTTGTGTGTGGGAAGAGAAAGCGGAAAGATGGGAGTTATAATACTTAAGGCCCTGTCAAGTCGCCAACTCATTCTGTAGCCCTTTTAGCATGTTTTCGCTCATATTTAGCTATGTAACAGAGTGTGTGTGTGTATGGGGGGGGGGGGGGGGGGGGGGGGATACTTACTGGCCCTCTCAAGTCCACCAACTCATTCTACAGCCATTTCAACATGTTTTCCATCATATTTATCACCTGTGTAACACAGTGTATGTGTTTGTTAGGGTTGGTGGGTTGGGGTGGGGGTACATACTTACTGGCCCTCTCAAGTCCACCAGCTCATTCTGTAGCCGTTTCAGCATGTTTTCCCTCATATTTAGCTGTCTGTGTAACAGTTCATTAAACTCCATCAGTTCCCCATGCATCTCTGCCACCTTGATGAGGCCAACAAAACAAGATTACACTATAAACAGTAAAAAGCAAGCACACCAAATATAGCAGATAAAGGGAAACCACTGCTTAAACTTTTAGTGACTAATTCTATTATGGTAAATGACAACAAATGTTAAGAACATCTTCAATAAACATTAAACTATTAAAGCAGAAACATCTGTTGCGTGATTAACAAGAAATCCGTGGATTCACATGTCTCGCCTAACGGGGGCTGGACTTAAAAATAAAAAGGGCAATGATGCTTAAATGGAAGTTTGTAAACATTTTAGTAACTAAAAATAATTGAGTTTGCCGTTTGCTGAGATGACATTTAAGTGCATTTGTTTAAAAACAAGAGGCCGAAGAGGGCCTGTGGATGTTCTACTGGCTAAAACGGCTCTTATATCAAGGGTTGTCCCATCAGTAGTTGCAAAAACAACAGGGATAGGATGGCCTTAGATCGCTCACCTGGTAATCATGGGCAATAAGTCTGCTGTGTCTAGTCTGGCATGGGCATTTTTTAATTTGTCCCACTTTCTTCTATGAAAGAAATTTCATTAAAATTGGGGGGGGGGGGGCCACACTTTTTTCTATGAATGAAATTTCATAAAAACATGGGTGGGGGTGGGGGGGTTATATTAACATTCTAAACGAATATGGTAAAGAAAGATCAGATAAAAAATGAAGTAACTACAGATTTAACAAAGGAAAATAAATACAATATAGCAACAAATCAAGGGCCATAACCTGTCGTTACTAACTAGATCGAGCTGGTTTTCGAACTTGTCCAAAATTCCATTGATATACCATGCTTTGCACAACTAGACATCATACTGAGGCTTCCTGCCAAATTTTGTAGAAATCCAACAAGCCATTTAGGAGGAGTAGCGCCGACAAGAAATTTAAAGTAAAAATGTCAAAGTGCCACAACTCCGACCTAAATCAGCAAACTGGAACAAAAGCGCGATATGCATAACTAGACATCTTTACCGATGCTTCCTGCCAAGTTTCGTCGAAATCCAACAAGGCGTTTAGGAGGAGTAGCGCCGACAAGAAATTTAAAACAAAAAATGTCAAGGGGCCGTAACTATTAGTTTTTTGTCAAGGGTGTGGCCCGTCCCATAAAGAGTGTATAATAATGTAGTAAAAATTATAACCTTTTTCATTTTATGTGCACTTGTATATATGTTAAAACAACTATGTATAAATGGATTTTCTTAAAAGACCCACGTTAACAATTAATAGTTTTTGTATTTTTAGCACAATTTTATACTCTATTATCAGTTACTTCTGCCATGTTTTAGTAAATCTCAAATGCAAGAAACTCATCGGGACTTCAAAATTCAAAAATCGTTGTCATCTGTCAGTGTTTTTGATCACCTGAGCTGAAGGCTCAATGTGATGTTTTGGAATCACTCTATGTCCGTTGTCCGTCAGTTGTCTGTCCGTCGTCGTCGTTATCTTTTTCTCAGAAACCGCTTGTCGGAATTCAACCAAATCTTATATGAATTCATTAAACTGGATCTTATAGTTGCAACAACAGCTAAGGTCATTTGTCGACAATTTTCAGCTTTTTATTGGCTGAGGAAGACCCCAGGTGCAAACCCGGGCCAAAAAGGGAGATAATTAAAAAAAGTAGTGAAGCTAGAGTTATGGTTACTATGAACTGCACTCCGTCTCATTGTCATAATCATTCACACAAACTTTAATCAAGCATACTTTTTGAGTTATGCTCCAGACAAAAAGTGTGACGCACGGACGCAAGGACACACACACGGATGGACGGAAAAAGCGGCGACTATATGCTCCCCCATAATAGACAATCCAGTGTTTTTAGTTACAATATATTTTATATCAAAAACTAAGGTAATAGTAAATAAAAAGAAAAAACTGTGATGGGGCCTCAATATAATGTCTCTGTGGTAATCAGTCAGCGAGAAGTAAGCAGTTAAAAAGCATGCTATCTATGATTTTTCAACGACTAAATTCAGTTGGGAAATGTGTCTTTAACAAAATAAAAAAAAATAAAAAATATATATCTATTAAAAAAAATTAAAAAAAATAAAAATATACTAATAATAAAAAAAAAGGCAAAACATCTGGTAAAGTTTGGTCAAGATCAGCTGAAAAATGAAAGCACTATCATATTAACGAGGCAAAATATAGCATTTTTAACTAAATCAAGGGCCATAACTCCGCTGTTATTGGTCTGATCTGGCTGGTTTTCGAACTTGTGCGAGCTTTCATTGATATTAACAATCTGGTAAAGTTTGCTAAAAATCGGATGAAAAATGAAGGCCTTTGGCCAGTAGAGCTAAAAATCATCAGCTGCAAGAAGTAGGTCAAGGTCATAGATGAAATCCAGGCATCCAAAAAAAAGATGCACTACTGAAGACACAACTATGTCAAAATAGAATATGTTTTCTTCCAAAGATTAAGCTATAAATTAGGTTTAAAACATCTAGTGTATAATTCTAGTTCATGAGAAAGTGATGTAAATGTAACAATTAAAGTTATCTGCCCTTTGCTTGGATGGTGAAGGTCACATCCACATTTGCTTTGTCACGTTGCAATGTACCACCCAAGATACAACTATAAGCAAAGTTTGAAAGGTCTAGTGCATGCAGTTTGTGAAAAAGTGACCTAAACGCAAAAGTTGAATCTAAAAATTATTAAGTTATCTGCCCTATGCTTGGAGGGTCAAGGTCACTTCCACATTTGCTTTGTCACGATGCCATGTACCACCCAAGATACAACTATAAGCAAAATTTGAAAGGTCTAGTGCATACAGTTTGTGAAAAAGTGACCTAAACGCAAATGTTGAACCTAAAAATTAGTAAGTTATCTGCCCTTTGCTTGGAGGGTCAAGGTCACTTCCACATTTGCTTTGTCACGTTGCCATGTACCACCCAAGATACAACTATAAGCAAGGTTTGAAAGGTCTAGTGCATACAGTTTGTGAAAAAGTGACCTAAACGCAAAAGTTGAACCTAAAAATTAGTAAGTTATCTGTCCTTTGCTTGGAAGGCCAAGGTCACTGCCACATTTGCTTTGTCACGTTGCCATGTACCACCCAAGATACAACTATAAGCAAAGTTTGAAAGGTCTAGTGCATACAGTTTGTGAAAAAGTGACCTAAACGCAAAAGTTGAACCTAAAAATTAGTAAGTTATCCGCCCTTTGCTTGGAGGGTCAAGGTCACTTCCACATTTGCTTCGTCACGTTGCGATGTACAACCCATGATACAACTATAAGCAAAGTTTGAAAGGTCTAGTGCATACGGTTTGTGAGAAAATGACCTAAACGCAAAACTTGAATGTTGACGCCGCTGCCACTGGAAAAGCAACACCTATGTCTCTTTTTTTCTTCGAAAAGGTGAGACAATAATATCAACTGTATCTCTGCAAGCAACAAAACAAGATATATTATAAAATATGTATTTAAAGAGTAAATAGTAAAGATACACATTTTGAAAATAAATAAATATATATATTCATATATATTAGCAGAATAGACAAATATTGCAGATAAAGGGAAACTACTCCTTAAACTTTTAGTGACTAATTTTATCATGTCAATTGACAAATCACGGTTTCAATGTGAAGTTTAAAGGGTAAGGAAGTATTCAATAAACTTAAATTAATTGGGACATCAGTTGTGTGGTTGTATTTAATCTTCAAATGAAACACACACAAGCCCAATTACAATTTGGAATACTATTAAACCATTGGATAAATTAGTGAAGATTGCACTACTGTTGAATGTACTTCTAAAATATTCAAAAATATATATATGGATCAAGAAATGAAATGGAATGAGGTTTTAAAGGGGTTGATGCACTATTTCCCAACACAGTTTATCTTAAAGGGCTCTGAAAAACTTGAAAAATGCTGAAAGAATTATCAAAATGCCATGAATAATAAAGGAGATATGACCTATTGAAAAATTGTAAAGAACATAAATGGAGGCTGCCATCTTTGAACGATGACGTCATTGCGCCATTTTACCATATATGGCATATTGATAAAATGCATTTTTAAAGCAAAGAAAATCACTGCAAATGAAAAATAATACTAAAATGTATACATTTTACATCTTTATATTTATTTTTAATCAATTTGCAGTGGTTTTCTTTGCTTTAAAACACATTTTGTCAATTTGCCATATATGGTAAAACGGGGCGATGACGTCATCGTTCAAAGATGGCCGCCTCCATTTATGTTCTTTGCAAATTTTCAATAGGTCATATCTCCTTTATTTTTCATGGCATTTTGATAATTCTTTCATCTTTTTTCAAGTTTTTCAGAGCCCTTTAAAATAAACTGTGTTTGGAAATAGTGCATCAACCCCTTTAAGTCTCGTTAACACTTCATATTAGTTTATATTGGGACAGAAACCTCAGGAGACGAGATAAAGGATGAATATTCTCATAAGAATTGCTTTGCCAGGGAACAAACCCACACATGACAAAGGTCTGTAGCTCTAAAGCGCGAGACTTTATACACTGAACTACCGAGGCTGCAATGTAGATCAAGAACATCAATATTGATTCCAGTAACTGACTGAAGTGTAAGATTTTACCTGTATGAGTTTTTTCTCGTATTCCTCTGCTTCATGACTGTAATCTATCTTCTGTTTTTCAGGAGGTATGGTGGGCTGGGGGTCATCTACATGGATACCCAGGGTATCTGGAAATGAAATGGTACATCCCAATAACACATCATATAAGGATATATTGGGACAGCAACCACAGTTAGGCAGGCAGGGGAGAGTCGCTGTGAAAATGGCTATGTCCTCATTTTGTTGAAAAAAATCTTTCAGTCATATCATGACAGTGTCTATTTGTAGCCGTGAGCTCTTTGCTCAACTTTATAGTGCTGCAACCCTGGAATACCATGCCACAGACACATTCCGTGATACCCCACCCAGTCACATCATACTGACAATGGGTCGACCAGTCCTAAAACTACCCTAACATGCTGAGAAACAAGCAAGGGAGCTACTAGTACCATTTTTATGAAGTGGTTGGATTTGACCCATGACTTCCTGCATGTAAGGCGGATGCTCTACCCCTAGGCCACGCCGTGCTTGGCTAGGGAGATAAGGTGAAGGATGAAGCTTCCCATCAGACATGCCTCCACCTCAGGTTATCTTGAATGCACCAAATCAACAAATCCAACAGAACATCAGTTTAAATAGATTACGACACTTGTCACTGGATAAAATAATTTCAAATTTATTTGATCAATTAAAGCTAGGCAATCCCTATTTAAACCATTTGCCTCTTCATGGGCGTATTATGATTTGTATAAGCTGGTGTCGGCAAGATCTGGTATTTAAGCTACAGATTTAAGAAAGGAAAGAATTTGACAACAACTTACACAGATAAACAAAGCAGTTTCTACTCACGATAACACGGACTTAGTTATAGTTCATAACCCAGTTGGGTAAAAAAAATAATTTAAAAAAATCATCAATGTAGAAAGTGATGTAAGGAACTTCATATTGTGGAACAAATGGGACTAGATAACCCTATGACGTGATTTACATGTATATGTATAAAGTATACTACTAAAAATTTGCTAAGGATCACTTTTTTGCTGTCTAAATTTCTTGCTGAAATAAATAGCATCATTTCTATTTTACATGAAATTATTTAGGACACTGATCTCATGACTTCATTCAAATTGTGGAATTGTTGAAGTATCAATGAAATTAATATCGTTATTGTGAAATAATTTCTAATAAAACTATATGGAAGAATAAAAGTGATCCTTAGCAAATTTTGAGTAGTATTGTTCTGGCACATAACTCAAGGTGACATTAACAAGCATGAACAGCAGACGTACCATCCACCTGTGATCCCTCTGTCCTCAACATCTGTACAGCATTCACATACTTCCTCAACTGGTGCTTCAGTAACTCATTCTCTCTGAAAACGCAGGTAATTCCGACACAGTTAGATTGCTGAAGTTCAACTGAACATTTTATAGTTGAACAAATCAGAAAAACACACAAAATGTCCATGGATTGATTGGCAGTGTTGTGACATGATTATATGTGATCATCAGCTTACCTATTGTAAAAAATAGATTAAGTTATACCTTTATCACATACATCGAGGATCTTACATTCGTGACTGTGTATCATTGATTTTAATAAACAAGCTGAATGAAATGATAGGATACGAGGCTCTGTCGAGCATCCTATCTTTTTATCCAACGAGTTTATTAATGTCAATAATACACAGTCACGAATGTAAGATTCTGTTTATCATAAAACACACCTACGACGTGATAGTTTCACTTTAATGTTGTCACTTTACCTTATATACGGCGGCAATTTGTAAGAGAAAGCATGACGTTGTTTTGTTGTTTACATGATGTTGCTACGTAACGTGGCTGTAAATGCATTCACCCTACAACTAATGCGACACCTTAAACCAAATTTAATGTTACTAGCATACATTGTATGAAGTAAGATTTCAAATAATGATAAATAGGTGTCTGAACGTATCGTATGATATACCATGCAAACAAGTGGGATTAAATGTTTTACTGTATATAAACACAGTGATTCGGTCCTCATTTGCATATATAATACATTAGTGTATTACAAGAAATAAGTCATGGCTTTATTGCAACCCAGAAGCCATATTATGTGATAAAGTTTATAAACTTTCTTTCAGGAAACAGGATTTATTTCCTGAGGGATATGAACATCTGGGCCCTGTTTTAATAAACATCTTACGATGTCTTAAATTTTAAAATCGTTCACTTTTTTTCACCTAAGCATTCAATGCAGACAATTATGTGTCCACGTAGTTCAGAAATATCACGTGTAAGAAAATGAAATGAAAACATGTTTATTTGAAAATAGTAATTTATAGTGAAGCATTCAAGAAATAGATTTACGATCAAAATGGTCGTAAGTTGTTTTATAAAACGGGGCCCTGAAAAACAAAGAGGTAAGCAGCAAGAATTTGTTTATCAGATTTGCATGTATCCAGGGGCATTAAGTGTTAAATATATTTTAATTGAGAATGAGAGTTGCTCAATACATACTAAAAATGAGTGAAATATAAATGATTTACTTTTGTAGTGCCTGCAGTTTTGTCTGTTCTTTCTCGTGTTTGATGCTGGCTGTGTGCTTCATCTGTTCCATTTCTGCACGCAGGATGGACGACGTCTCCATCTCCTGCTCCAACATCTGCTTCAGCCTTCTGCAATAGAAGACACAATATAGAGTTAAGGTTTGTATACTATATCCGATAAAGGCTTGTGCAATAGCAGACACAACATAGATTTACAACTTGTGTACAACTCGTGCAACAGCAAATAATGTCTGTATACTATATCAGCTATAAACTTTAAACACTTGTCTTATTTTGGCGGTATTAGTGGTCATTCAAATGCATTTCTTACTTTAACTGAATTGGATTTTATAGTCGCACCAACAGCTAAGGTCATATGGCGACTTTTCCAGCTTCCATTGGTGGAGAAATACCCAGGTGCCCCTTGGGGCAATTTTGGTACACTGGCGGGCACCTGCGCAGAACCTTCAAAGTTCCACAAGCCAGCTGGATAGCTTCTCACATAAAGATTCCTAGGTCCACGATGGATCGAACCCACAGCGGTGAGGGGCAAGTGATTTCAAGTGAGAGACTCTAACCACTCGGCCATGGACGATTCTTATTTTAACAATATGTAGCACACATACATCAAGGGTTAGGCAATTATAAAGAATATCATCTTACAAAGTTCTTTTCCAAAGCATTCAATAGCAAACACCCAAATTCTACAGATAAATTTGATATAAGATCTGTGATTCAGAGATCACCAACACACCGAGTTATATCTATTCCACTTGATCCAGATTCATTGCACTAGATGTTGTGTGTAGTATAATATAGATATAAAAGTCGAACAGGAAAAGCAGCATTCAAGGACGACAGTCAACCACAAACACGCACAGAAACAAAGAACAAATTTAAAGATGAATAAAAGGCCAAATAAGACGTCACAAACACAAAGGGATTGACAATAGGGCTACCGCCTTGGAAAGGTCAGTGGCAAAAAAAGGCCGCTGGGGGTTTAAACCAGGTTCTAGGGTGCACCAAACCTCACTCTTACCCTAGTGTCATCCCAATAAAATGGGACAGACATTTGTGTTGACAACTATATTAATTGTTATTTGCCAGATGATCTATGTCGCCTGACTAGTTCAGTCCATAGAGACACATAACATACTATACCAACACAATTTTAATGTACATCTGAGAGTCGTGGGGTGAATTCTTGGTTGAGGCACTATTTTGTTGAACTATAATATTAAGTATGACATACCGTAATTTGCAGTATTACGTCAAAAAACTTCACTTACTTATTCTGTTCTTCCACTTCATCTTTCCTCAACATCATAGAGACGACGGCCTTCTTCAGCTCATCTGTAGCAAACATAGTTACTAATACATGTACTACATATATATACACAGAAGATAATATTAAATGCAGAAACTACATAACAAACATTGATACTGTGGCCCAACCAATCAACATTTTGCACAAAAAAACGTAATGCTGAATTTGCCTAAACTAACTTAGCAAATTGTGTACCTCGAAACAAATATTAGATGTTCAAAAATCTCATTAACACAAGTTTTATCTTTATATATTTTCATTAATTTTTAATTACTACTTCATTTCTTCATCTTTCATCAGTTTGTGTGCACAATATGACCTATTTATGTGTCGACGTGCCGTAAAACACCATTCATTCTCATTAACACTAAACATGAGTGTCTGATGTATTTCATCACTATTATTTTTTACTGATTTTAATAAATCCTTGTCAGAGTAAATAACAGCTCCTTCATCAGTCGCTGTTAAAGCTATGAGTTGATTGATTTAGAAGAATAGTTTCAAATCAGTACAAGACAGCCACATAGTACAAGCTGTATATTTTTCTCACCTGTGGACATTTTGTCACTCTGGATGTTTTCAGAAACATTGCCTCCATCACCCTGGGTTCTGTGACTGAAATAGTCATTGTAATCACATTATCACATGCATCTGTATTTCTGGACGTAAATATTAGTCAGGCATAGACTGAGGTGACCACTCTGACATACTGCCTTACCTCTTATACTGATAACTTTAACTTTATATACTGAGGGAAAAAAGTTTAGCAAGTTTTTTAATATGAAATAATACTGTATACAAGATATACTGACATTTTGGGACTTAAGGGCTTGACCCCTACGTTTATTTATTCGTTACGTCATTAAGATGTTCGACTGTTTTTGATGTGTTTTTAATAAAATATTGTGTCTATGGGAGTAGTTTCTTGATTTTACAACAAAACATGTATTATTTCCGGGGTGCAACAAAAACTTGCTAAACTTTTTTCCCTCAGTATATGTTCTTCCTTTTACAGACAATTTGAACAACCAGGAATTTTAACATACTGGTAATGTAGAAAATCCTGAATCTGGCCATGTGAAATTCAATTAAATATTAAATGGAAATCTTAGTGTTTTAAGATGTATTACAAACTTGGAACAAATAAAATGTCCACATAAAAACCTTTGCTCGATTGTACCCACACACCTTTCATTAAAGCTGATTTGAGCCTGTTGAAGGGCAAATGCTGCAGACTGCATATCCCCATTATACGCCAACATACCTGTGGATTCACCTGTAATATACAATAAACATATAAGTGAGCATGTTTTTACCCTGAGAAACACATATAAGAAAAGTTCTTACCTATCCAATATCCAAAAACTTTTTTTTAGTGATGAAGAGAATTAATTTTCCATTTTTATTTTAATATGTATACTTACAAGAGCGACTGAGCATGGCATCATTGCCTGAGTATGAGTCGTCATCTAGAGCCGACCCTCCAGTGGCTGTATGGTGTCATGTTGGACCCACTCATCTCCATACTGTAACATACACACAAGGACATATAAAACAAGGTGTCATACTTAATACAATTATTTGACCTCATATTCAACATGACAATCTGACATTCCATATTTGACACAACAAGCTGACCTTCCATATTTGATACAACAAGCAAACTTTCCATATCTGACACAACAAGCAAACCTTCCATATCTGACACAAGCAAACCTTCCATATTTGATACAACAATCTGACCTTCCATATCTGACACAACAAGCAAACCTTCCATAATTATTTGATACAATAAGCTGACCTTTTCATATCTGACACAACAAGCAAACCTTCCATATCTGACACAAGCAAACCTTCCATATCTGATACAACAAGCCGACATTCCATATTTGATACAACAAGCCGACATTCCATATTTGATATAACTGCAGGGCTCACGCAAGTAGGCGACGTCGCTTAAAACTTCGCTATGATTTAGCCGACTTCGCTTTTTTATCCATGTGGGTGTGAAATTTGCGTCGCCGTCATTTTCGGGTCAATTTCGGCAAATTCAAATGTGATTAACCTCATAATTAACAAAACCTCTAAAATACACAATCAGTACGTTTTTCACAAGTACCTTATTTAATCACATTACCATTAAATAACAACCCGAATCTTATCTAATCAGGGCAATAGCCTAATTATCGATCATTATCAGCTTGTCTGAGGCGAGATGTGAATATAACTGCCATGTTTGCTCGTGGCGATCACGTGATTAGATCATATGGGGATCATGTGCGCATTGTATTTAAGTAACCAATCAAAGCCGTCGTATTTTCTGTTGGTGAATAATTAAAAATCGTACTACAAAATACTGCGGAAGGGCGGTTATGATTAGACGAGATACGTTGAAACAGATTTCTCCTGCGATAAATAAATTTAAAAGGCGGTGTATAATTATATGATTGACATCGGCACAGTTGTAAAGAATCTTTGCGGCGGTCGTCAATAAGCAAAACTGCAAACTTCTATTGTGTGTTTTATTGACGGCTAATTATGAAATAAAACAAAAGCTGTCGGAGAACAGTGCAGCTCGACTATTCGATTTTTCAGAGAAAAATAAATTATATAGCTAGTATATACCATCAGAAAACAAGGCTAAAACAATGTGGAGTGGGGTTGGGGGAGCAACATAGCTATGACATAATGTGTAAGAATTGATCAAAACTACAGAGAAATATGTAAAAAAAAAAATATAAAAAAAATATAAAGTTTTGAGTGGGGGGTGGGGGGTGGGGGAGAGATGGGGTGGGTGGTGGGGGTGGTGGGGGGTAGGGCAACATAGCTATGTGTAAGAACTGACCAAAACAACACAGAAATATGTAAAAATTAAAAAAGTTTCGAGTGTGGGGGTGGGGTGGATGGGGGGGCAACATATATGTGTAGGAAGCTATGTGTAAGAATTGACCAAACAACACAGAAATATGTAAAAACAAATAAAAATTAAATAATAATATTGTAGTTTCGAGTGGGGGGGGGGGGGGGGGGGGGGGGGGGCAACATATATGTGTAAGAGTTGACTAAAACAACACAGAAATATGTAAAAAAAAAAAAAAAAAAAAATTGAGTCTCAAGTGGGGGCAAGGGGGGAGAGGCGGGGGTGGGGGGTTGGGAGGGGGCAACATATATGTGTAAGAATCGACCAAAATAACACAGAAATATGTAAAAAAAAAAAGGTAAAACAAATCAAAAAAAAAAAAAAAAAAAGTGTGAAGGGGTGGGCGGCGAGTGGGGGCTTGGGGGAGGAGGGAGCCCATGCCCCAATATGAGTGAAGTATGAATAAGATGCATAATGCTATAATAAATCCCAAACCAAATTTATAGATATATACATGCTTACATGCAAACCTAGATCTGCCTTTATTGCACATTTTATGGGCCATCACTATTTGGGTTCCATGGGAGCCCAGAATTTGCAGAAGACAAAATTAATTACCCAACCCTTTACAACATACTATAAGGAAACCAATTCCAAAATTTAGGTAGGACTAGCAATGCAAGAGATATAGACCTGTAAACACAGCTTACACGCAAAATTTGATGTGAAACAGACACATTTTAAGGGCTATCAGAATTTGGGTTCCATGGGAGCCCAGGGGTTACAGGAACCAAAATTACTTAAGCAGCCCTTAAGATAATGCTATAAGGAAGCTAATGGCAAAATATGATTGTGCTAGGCTAGGGTATGAATTGTAAGAGATATAGACTTGTAAACACAGCTTACACGCAAAATTTGATGTGAAATGGGACACATTTTATGGGCTATCATAAGTTGGGTTCCATGGGAGCCCATGGGTTCCAGGAACCAAAATTGCTTATGCAGCCCTTAAGATAATGCTACAAGGAAGCCCATGAACAAATTTGGTTGTGGTAGGATAAGAAATGTAAGAGATATAGACTTGTAAACACAGCTTACACGCAAACCATGGTGTGGGACGCCGACGCCGGGGTGATTACATAAGCTGTCTTTTTCTTCAAATAGTCGAGCTAAAAATGTGTTTGGTATAAAGCGAGTTTGTTTGTGATTGTTTTTTAGACGACAGAAATCAACGGAAATGTATTGAATCCTACGATTAGTCGTAGACATCAATAACTTATCTATGTGTAGATTAGGTAATGATTTTGTAACTCAATGCGGGTATGAATGAAAAATAAGTTTGGGGTAATTATCGAATAATTAGTATTTTTCAATAAAAATGAAACGAAGACCAGAATAATATTGCATTTGATCAACATGTGTCAAGTAGGTTAGGGTTGAAAATGCATCTAAATCTCACTCTGGTCAAAGACATTAAGCTGATGAAATTCTGCCGGGGGGAGAAACCAAAGAAAAAATAATAAAGTTTTACGATTTCAGTTGGTATCTTCAAGACGAAAAGGGTTTTGGCACTGTTCACTTGAAGTTTGTAAGGCCCTGGGAAAATAATAATAATAATAACGACGGACGAACGACGGACGACGGACAACTCTGCATCCCATAAGCTCTGCTGGCCTTCGGCCAGTAGAGCTAATAATAATACATGCATTATTAGTATTATGCATTATTTTAGTTATTATAACAGTAATAATCCCAATACAAATAATTAATAAAATAACATGCAATTCGGTAACAATTGGTTAACTCGAAATTTAATCGTTCGTCTTATGTCGACCGACCTCAAGTCTCCCTGTTTAGAAAAACTTCTCCCTGTTTTTACTGGAGGGAGAATCACTTCTCCCTGTTTTTGGAGTCTGGCTAGACCCCTGAAGCTGCGCTTCCATATTTAACACAACAAGCTGACCTTCCATATTCGATACAACAAGCCGATATTCCATACTTAATATAAGCTGCGCTTCCATATTTAATATAACACTCTGACCTTCCATATTTGATAACAGCTAACCTTCCATATTTAACACAACAAGCTGACCTTCCATATTAACACAACAAGCTGACCTGCCATATTTGATGCAAGCTGACCTTCCATATTTAACACAACACGCTGACCTTCCATATTTAACACAACAAGCTGACCTGCCGTATCTGATACCAGCTGACCTTCCATATTTAACACAACAAGCTGACCTGCCATATTTAACACAACAAGCTGACCTGTCATATTTGATACAAGCTGACCTTCTATATTTAACACAAGCTGACCTGCCATATTTGATACCAGCTGACCTTCCATATTTAATGCAACAAGCTGACCTTCCATATTTAACACGATAAGCTGACCTGCCATATTTGATGCAAACTGACCTTCCATATCTAACACAACAAGCTGACCTTCCATATTTAACACAACAAGCTGACCTGCCATATTTGATACCAGCTGACCTTCCATATTTAACATAACAAGCTGACCTTCCATATTTAACACAACAAGCTGACCTGCCATATTTGATGCAAGCTGACCTTCCATATTTAACACAACAAGCTGACCTTCCATATTTAACACAACAAGCTGACCTGCCATATTTGATACCAGCTGACCTTCTCTATTTAACACAACAAGCTGACCTTTCATATTTAACACAACAAGCTGACCTGCCATATTTAACACAACAAGCTGACCTGCATATTTAATTCAAGATGACCTTCCATATTTAACACAACAAGCTGACCTGCCATATTTGATGCAAGCTGACCTTCCATATTTAAAACAACAAGCTGACCTGCCATATTTGATACCAGCTGACCTGCCATTTTTAACACAACAAGCTGACCTGCCATATTTGATACAAGCTGACCTTCCATATTTAACACAACAATCTGATCTTCCATATTTAACACCACAAGCTGACCTTCCATATTTAACACAACAAGCGCTGACCTTCCATATTTAACACAAGCTGACCTTCCATATTTGACTCAACAATATTTATGTAAAATAGTATCTTATTTTTATTGTTTTATTTTATCCTGGACGAAGTTTACACAGCAATGGGTAGCAGCTCTACCCCTCTTTCTTATAATATACTACAATAAATGTATACATTGTAATGGATATGATATGATCAGGGAGAAATTAAATTAAATGAAATGGTGTTATACTACTTGTTAACACACCATATTAGGTTATATTGGAAGAGCAAGCTCAGAGGGAAATGAGATGAAGGATCAAGTTTCCTTTCAAGAATGTCTCTGCCAGGGAGCGAACCGTAACAGGGTGGAGGTCACGATTAGGTAGAAATCAAACATACCTCAGTTCAAAATCTGCAGAACTGAATGAACCCTGACTCCTTCTGGAATCAGACCTTCCTGAGGCTATACTCGGCTCCCTGTTTATACTTCTTTGTAACAAAGATTCTGATTGGTTGATGTTCATTCCAGGCTTCATTCCGTTTGATTGGCTAATATCACTTGGGTGTGTCAATAAACTTTTATTTCTGGTCACAGAGCTAACTAATCCCTCAGAGAACACCGGTGAATTATCTAGCGAAACACTGGAGGTGTCTGATGGTGATCCATAGTTCAAACTTCCATTCCGTTCGGATTGACTGACACGAGAAAATTTCCCTGAACCAGATTCATCTTCATCAAAACTCACAATGTGCTGAACTTTTTTCTTCTTCTTTTTCTTTTTATCTACAAACAAGTTTCAAGTTTTTAGTACAACTGTGAACAGTAAATAACTCTCAAGCTAGTAAGTTCACGTGAGTTATTGTGACCGTCAAACCGTCTCAAAGCAGATTCAGAAGTGGGTAAATCTGCATATGTCCCACCAAATCTCATTTTTGTTTAACAATATGTAGACATATAAAATAATGCCCTTTATCACTATCACTGGGTGAATGTACCTCACAACAGACTTGGATCTGCACTTTCTATCAAATGTAATACAGATCTGATACACACATTTGTTTAATCAGATATGAAGATATGTAATTAGGTCATACAGGTAACAAAGTCGATATTTTTTTAGCAAATCTTGCACAATCATTTTCTTATCATATCATGTAATTAAAACAATTTTGTTGAGGTTGATTTATCTTCCTTATCAAACAGAGCTATGTGAAAGCCAACCTCTCATTTTATCATAAATATCTGTTACAAGAAAGTTGATTGTTACTATTATCTGATTATAAAGAGTGTTTTTTCCTCAGTAAATAGATATAATTATATTTGTATACAATTTCCTGTGTATTTCTGTGAATTTACATCCACGTAAGTTAATGTTCTTCTGGGTAGAAGTACAGATAGAAAAGCAAAAATAGACAAAAAAAAAACAACATCTGGGTGGGGGATGGGAAGGGGTAAAGATAAGGGCATGATTAGAGGTGGTCACACTGATGAGGAATGATGATCAAAGAATAGTAGTTGAAAAAATAAAAGTTGGAAGGGGAGTGAATTGAGGCAATATAGTGGGGAAAGGGTTTGGATCTGTACATCCTCTTAATGAGTTGAGTATTTGTGTCAATTTATTTCAAAATCCCTCCAAGCGTGCGAGAGTTATGATGCAGACATAAAATATACCTTATTATAGGCATACAGACTCTGGTTTTAGGTTCTGCACATCATCTGGATGAGATGATTATCTGTGCCAATTTATGTCATGATCCCTCCTTGCATGGGAGATTAATGGAAAAGACACAAAATGGACCTCTTTATATGCATACAATAAGAGGTATATGACCTTTATGACCTTGACCTTGATGATACAGACCCGGGTATTGGGTTCTGCAAATCATCTTGATGAGGTGAGGATTTGGGCAATGTCAAATCTATATCCCTCCAACTTCGCCAGGGGATAATAATGACTGGACAAGACTGGACGCCTCGTAAAAAATAATTTACTTACCAAAAAACTAAGTCCAATATTTAGCTTGTCAGTTGGGTTTGAAAATTTACTAGGGAGGCTTTTCTCTTTTATTGCTGGAAACGCTGTCTTTATACATATACTTTATTATTTATGATTCTTACATCGACTGTCATATAGGGCCTAACATGTGCCATAAATGACGTAAAACACCATTCAAACAAACAAATCTTAATATAATACAGAGTAAAAGGTTTTTCAGAACAATATTTTCAACAAATTTTCTGTGGTTTTGACATGCTGATGTTGATGGTTTTGACATGCTGATGTTGATGGTTTTGACATGCTGATGTTGATGGTTTTACCAGTCAGGGGTGTAACTTGATTAAGTTACTTTTGAATTAACTTGTTTAGTTTATTACAATTTTTGGTGTTTGTTTTGTCTTCAAAACAACTCCAAGAAGTTATTTTCAGTTATGCATTAACTTAAAGACCGGATCTCAAAATCTTCAATAACCGTACGGTAGGCCATTAAGGTTTACCACCACCAATTACATGTAAACCTCCGAGGTGTAGTCGAATGTAGTTCCTATAATAAAAAGTAATCCCTCCTTTTTCGATGGAAACGGGCATTATAAGTAGGGGAAAACTGCCCATTTCTATTCGATTTTGTGGTTATATGTATAAGAAGCGTATTAATAGGTTTTACTGGATCACTGATGAACATTTTCGAAATTTCGACTCTATGCTTACACTTTGTGAGCAATGAAAACAGGCGATCAATAAAAACAGCTGTACCCTTGACCTGTTCAGTAAACAAACAAGAACTTTCTTACATGTCTTGTGACCCCACGTTTTCTGGTGATTTTTCAAGTGGAAAAATAGTTTTCTATATGAACATTACACTGCTGCATTATCCATACTTGAGTTGAATTTGCAGCAAATCATTAATATGTGACACTTTAACATTGGTGTCTATGGGGAAAATAATTAGTGCTTTCATACCTATAAGAGATGCGTGCAGTAATTAGGACTCGCTCAGATTCGTACCTAGGGACACTTTTCCGATTACAGTTGGTAAAATAAGCTCAGAAATAAGTTTTCCATAGTTTACTACATAGGTTTTCAGCGTTTTAGTCCTATTTTGTCTATAAAAGCCGTAATTTTGTGTTCCATTTTTTTTCGTGCTTAAAATGACGTATTGATGAAGTGTTTGCAGTTGAACTATGTCTTTTTGGTATCAACATGTAGGGTTGCATGTTTGCAACATGTTTTCATGAATTAAATCTGCATGACAACAGGTTTGGTAGGCATGAAACCACTAAATCTTTCCCCTACCCCTCTAAAATAGGATACTGTGAAAAATGACGATTTGTGTAAAAGGTAAAATATTATTCCTTATCATTCAAACTCGACTTGGTAACATTCAGCTAGTATCAATTCTGATTTTAGCGGTATTTTTGGCATTATTAAGCTCATATTAGCTACTATAATCAGGTATGGTACCACCAATTTTGAAGAATTTGACTGAAAAATCAATTTTGGCATGAAAATCGACCTAAATTGGCATATTCATCGTCCTAATTGTACCTAAAATGCATATTTTATTTATGTCCATTGAATGTTCTAAACATTTTATCTATTTAACATGGTGTATTGACAAGAAGTGCCGTTTGGTATGATAATTCAGATAGTGTAAAATTAAAAAAAATATCTCTGACTTTTGTCAATTTCAGACTATTGTCCTTGGTATTCACAAGATCATATCTCGGCAAATAATCATTCGATTTGCACGAAGTAGGTGTTTTTAAGCTTGTTATGAAAATGACAACACAAACTCCTCATTTAAGAAACATCTGAACATGTTTTCTCCTCTTATAGGTTTACCACCACCAATTACAAGTAAACCTTCGAGGTGTAGTCGAATGTAGTTCCTATAATAAAAAGTAATCCCTCCTTTTTCGATGGAAACGGGCATTATAAGTAGGGGAAAACTGCCCATTTCTATTCGATTTTTGGTTATATGTATAAGAAGCGTATTAATAGGTTTTACTGGATCACTGATGAACATTTTCGCAATTTCGACTCTATGCTTACACTTTGTGAGCAATGAAAACAGGCGATCAATATAAACAGCTGTACCCTTGACCTGTTCAGTAAACAAACAAGAACTTTCTTACATGTCTTGTGACCCCACGTTTCCTGGTGATTTTTCAAGTGGAAAAATAGTTTTCTATATGAACATTACACTGCTGCATTATCCATACTTGAGTTGAATTTGCAGCAAATCATTAATATGTGACACTTTAACATTGGTGTCTATGGGGTAAATATTAGTGCTTTCATACCTTAAGCAAATTAGGCACAGTAGGAGTGGCTTATCCACTGGTCAGTTTGTGCTGTTTGTAAACATAAACACATGTGGTATGGTAGAGCAATAAACTTTAGTGTGGTGAATTATATAAACCAGAGATAAAGATGAAGAGATAATCATTCTAAGCAATTATCTATTACCTATCAATAAGTGGAATTATAAACTTAGGAGTGTGTCCCTATTTAACTCAAATAAAACAAATAATCACAACTTTTTTTTCACAAATAACTCAAATTTTATAGAATTTCTTTTGTATGTTCACCAGGGTTTGTTCAGGCAATAAACTATTAATTAAGTTTCAAAATTATTTTTGGTATCTGTTTTAATTTTTGTTAATATATAAGCATTGTTTGCATTGTTGAGGAACAAAAAAAACACTTGCAGTTTCAGAAGAGCAACTTGAGACATTAATTTAAAGGATAACCTCAATCTCAAATACATAATTTATGTAGCTCCTAGAACAAGAAACTGTGGATTAAAAACAGAAAAATAGGGCATCTGGAATGACAAAAGCTTCCGGAGTTATGTTATGACATAGAAGGGATATATAATGCCAACGTGTGTTTTAGAAATGGTCAGGCAGTGGTCCCCAAATTTGCTAAGTGTTCCCAGCATGGGTCATTTATGGGAATAATTGAGTCCGGACACATGCACATGAGATTTTATAATCTCTATACACATATTATTTATGAAAAAATAATATAACTTTCCATAATATCTAATGTCATGCCTGTGAAGATGTCAATGTACTGTACATCTAAACACTGTAGTATTTGTAGTAGTATTTTATTCCCCGCCATATGTCAGCTAAAAGAAAATCTCCAGCATCTCAACTCTAGTTGGCTGGCAGACAGGTCACATGACCTTTCATCAACTGTCAATCTGACACCAGTGGTGGAAAATTTGAATTTTACAACAGTTTTCAAAAAAGATTTTTTAGATATAACACTCACAAATGTCACAGTGCTTTCAAATTCACAAGGAATATTCATCAAACATTCAAGAACATTCATGCCAAGTTTCAACAAAATGTGTGGGGTAGGTCTATTAAAATTTTGAAAAAAATCCCCACTGGTGCTTTGCTTGTAGACAGCTTAGAGTGGTCAGTGATAGTAGCCATTTTTCAGTGTGCCCAGCTTTTATAGTGTGACCCCGGCCTTTAAGTCTTTATCTTTTTTAAATCTGTTTTCTATAAAAATCAGAAATTTTCTGTAACATATGATATTTGTAATTCCTTTTTTTATCTTCACTGTAAACTAATTTGCCATTACTTTTTATACATAATCTATAGAAATCTTTCACCCAAGTTCTTAAAGATGGTACACATTACATAACAAAATGAAAATTAATTGACTCTTGGGCAATCATACCTAATTCAATTAGATAGTCAAGTTTTCTGATTTAGTGGTTGGGCTTAACTTCTGCAGCAACCAGTTTTATTAAGATACAAGAATTGTCACCAATAAGTGACAAATGCTTCAAACATTTTGATTCATTTGACATTTGACCTCCAGTGTGAGGTACAGACCCAATTCTTGGACAGGACATATGCGGCGTGGCAACATTTGCCCATGTCTCAATATGGGTGAAGTATGAATAAGATGCATAATGCTATAAGAAATCCCAAACCAAAATTATAGATATATAAGATGCAAACCTAGATCTGCCTTTATTACACATTTTATGGGCCATCACAATTTGGGTTCAATGTGAGCCCAGAATTCACAGAAGACAAAATTACTTACGCAACCCTTTACAACATACTACATATAAGGAAACCAATTCCCAAATTTAGTTCAGCTAGGACAAGAAATGTAAGAGATATAGACCTGTAAACACAGCTTACACGCAAAATTTGATGTAAAATAGACACATTTCAAGGGCTGTCAGAATTTGCTTTCCATGGGAGCCCAGGGGTTACAGGAACCAACATTACTTAAGCAGCCCTTAATATAATGCTATAAGGAAGCCCATGGCCAAATTTGGTTGTGCTAGGATAAGAAATGTAAGAGATATAGACTTGTAAACACAGTTTACATGCAAACCTTGATGTGGGACGCCAACGCCGGGGTGATTACATAAGCTCTCTTATTCTTCGAATAGTCAAGCTAAAAATCTTGGGATTATGGACGCACACATGAACAAATGCACAGATGCACAAATTCAATGGTATATTTCCCATTTGTCCAAAGGAGGGCATTGAAACTGTCTAACATAAACTACGATGCTCACCTTGGGGACTCTCCCCGGCTATCACAGGTCGCAGTTCGTCATCAGGCTTAAACGGAACACTCGGAATATTTCCAATGTTTACAACAGTTCCTGGTACATGTCGCACTGAATTCAACTCTTTATTGTCCACAGTTATGGCAAACAGAATGGAATCCAGACCTGAGGGAGGATAGCATTTAAAATTGTGACCGTTCTCTTCGAAATTTGGTCTGCTCTAAATCCTGTTAACAATTTTAAACACTTACGTAAGCGGCAGGTGCGATAACTTTAGTATCAACAATATCCATGTGATGAAACAGTTACGAGTGAGCACTCAATACCATTAGATCAACAATCTCTGGTTATGAATTGTATTATTTATTTTTCTGTATCAAGCTTTTTGGCTAACTTTTTTTTTATAGTACATGCCATTTAACAAAATGAGAAATAAGTGTTGCGATGAAAACGTTATTGGTTAAGTATTTTGTTCATAAACCTTCCTACCTCTAGCCATCATAGGCAACATGCTACTTTTTTCCTGGTCTCGTAAAAAAGCCCAACTCTCATAGTACGGACTGAAATACAACGGAAAAGGATAACAAACATCTGCACAAAGTGTATTAGCCTGCCAATTGTTGCAGCCGTCTTTTGCATCGCCATTTTTGAAAAATCATGGCCAAAATTTGGAGTGTTTTTTTTATTTGGCTTAACAACACTTCCCAACTATTAGTTTTTCGATATTGTTCTGTTTTTTTATACATTTATAGAAGGAAGGTGATCTAAAATGTACCGTTTTCACCTTTATCTGCAAAAATAAATTGCCCCAAAGACACCCACTTGGCACGAATTGGCTCTTAACAAATTATTGAGAACACCTTGTATGAATATTTGCAAACTCAAGTCTTGAATTTCTGCTTTATAGACTGTACATGCCAGGTTACATCGGAGATGTGACCTTAGCAGAAATAGAGAATAAGGGCTGTTCCCTTAAAACATACCCGAAACCCCAGGAAGGTATTTTGATATCTATGAGTGAACCCTATTTTCTGGTTCTTCAAACTCAATTTTGAATCTCTGTGTACGTGTTCAGTTTCAAAAGTGCCTTCCTGGGATCCCATATATGTTTTAATGGAATAGCCCTGATGATTTTCAGAGGTAAACATTTCACATCTCAAGGGTCACAACAGTGTCCATGTAGTACAAAGCTTGTATTATGACAATTGACAATGAGTCAAGATATTTATATAGATTGCAAATTGGAATTGCCTTAAAATATGACGTTTCTTATTATTGTCCCTGGATCGGAAAACTTGACCTTGGCAACAGGATCCAGTGAGTTGAAGTGACATATCGTCGTGACGTGATAAGCATTATTTGCAGAGGAAATCCAAATTAGCCCCACTGACCACTGGTTTAAGAGATTTTTATTAAATAGCGCAAGACATGAAACGGACAAACGGATATTCCTACGACTGGTATCTTAAATATGTATTCATTTGTATAAAAACAAGAATGTGACCGCTAAAGATACAACAGGTAAGAGTGAGGTTTTGTGCAACCTAGAACCTGGTTTAAACCCCCAGCAGCCTTTTTTGCCACTGACCATTCTAAGGCGGTAGCCCTATTGTAAACTCCTTTGTGTTTGTGATGCCATATCTTGCTGTTTAATCATCTTTTTTTCTGTGTGTTTTTGTGGTGTGATCCTTGAATTGCTACTTTTCTTTTTCGATTTTTACATATATATACTTTTAGGTGTTTATGGATAAAAAAGTAATGTGTTCTTTTGTCTTAAGCCACAACTCCTACTTCCAAAGTTAATGAACATGTGTGCGGACAGAATGGGGAAAGGTAACTCTATATGCCCGCTTCCCTTTTTGTAGCGCGAATAAAAACAACATTGATAATTAAACAATCAATACCGCTTATACACATCACCCACTATGGACATATTATGACTGTACTTGGCTTGATGTGTGAGGACACTGGAGTACCTGGGGTATAGCAAGTGCAACAGTTGGCAACCACCATTCCATCTCACTAACGATACCAGGACTGGGAATCAAACCTGGGTTGCATCTGTTACAGGAACATATATAAAATTCATAAATTATTTCCTTAAAGACAAAATATAAACTGCAGCACCTACCTCAATAGACTGTCACTCTCAATGAGCATGTGCATGTATCTCTCCAGGGCATGTTCATTCAGGGCGGCCCTCAACCAGGCCCGACCTCGACCCGAGTCTGTGTTTATGTTCTTCAAGTTCTGGAATCTCTCTGCCTCATGTTTGGTCAGGATCTCCTTCACATAGTTCCAGTACGCTGAAATATGCAAGTTCTAGATAATTAATGTCTGTATATGGTAGATAAATGTTAATTTGAAGCTGAGCTTCTAGTTTTTATCTATCACATTTATCTCACACTATCTACAAGTGAGCTGAAACTAAGGCTCATCAGTATGAAATGGATTTTATAGTCGCACCAACAGCTACGGTCATATGGCAACTTTCCAGCTTTAATTGGTGAAGAAAGACTGCAGGTGCCCCTCCGGGCAATTGTCGTGCACGGGTAGTACCACCGACATTCCGCCAGCCAGATGGATAGCATCCTCACATAAAGATTCCTGTTCCCACAAGGTCTCGAACCCACAGCGGTGACGCCCTGATATCAGTATGTAATCTTGACATTTTAGTCAAAATTTAGGGGTATTGTATATGGTGTCGCAATACTAGACCCATTTAGCGAAGGGAAGATTAATTATACTTCAAACAGAAACGCTTCAATTATGCATCCAGTAAATAACAGAACACTACATGTACATACATCACAGAGATCTAAATGGGTATGGACATTTAATTTTTAAATTATTAAATTAAAAGGATACTTTATTTTGTTCAAATCATTTTTTTATATTTTGAATGTTTTGTTGCATCAAACGGTTTTAATCAATATGTCATGAACCTTAAATTAACACGTGACATAGGAATGCTGAAATACGGCAGTTATATATGACACAGCTGATATGTGTATGACAAACTGTTGATAGTATTAACTTTTTCAAATTGATATTTAATGGGGACATTGGTCTGTCAATATTTAAAATAAAAATTTTCATGTTAGACAGACATACTTAATATGATAAATAAATTCATGTTCTAACTGGTATACCTGTTTCCCTTTCCACTGGTTTGTCTGCAAATATGCCAGCAACCTTGATTAGTCCAGTAATCTCAGACACCTGTCTGTATAAACAAGGAAATGAGTATGTGACAATTATTTTATGATAAACAATGAAATACTGTCTTTTATCAGTGAAATAAATGTGTGTGTTATTCCACATTGTGAAATATAGAGTTGTATCTTCACAGCACAACCAACACAAATGTACAGTAAAACGATTCACAAGATATTCCTACGCAACTGTAAACATGTAAAGAGAAAAACACTGCGAATTGTATATTCTGTTCAAACAATGATTTGAAATGGATTTTAAAAGTTAAAAGGTAATGACTGCCAATATAAATATATTTAAAAAAAGTTCTATTTGGGTATACATAAAATATCTTTTGAAAAATAAATCTAGTCGTGCAAAAAATGTGTAAAGCATGTTTGTAATTGAAATTGCACACCTTGTTGCTCTACCATAGATTCCCTAAAAAATTGTTTGTAAAATCATAAAATAAAAATAAAATTGTTGTTTTGTCCTGAATAACATATTTTATTTTATCTCAAAGTGAGAAAACTTTTATATTTTCAAGTTGGCAGAACTAACTGTGCATGCATCCAATGTACCTCAATAGAAAATGGCTATGCCTCAGTATTAAAATACAACGATGATATTTATCTTGCTTTCACTTATTAATCATTGCCAACCTCCCAAGACACTTTATCATTGGTACTAGAATGGGAAAATAATATAAATATAAGAATTGAGTTGTAAGTTGTCGGCATTAATGCGATTTTGAACGCCGGTAGTGAATGGCAAATTTACCATGAAGCACAGCAGTGCTGAAAATCTGTGAATTATTAAGTAATACGGTAGGTACCATTTTTAAAAATAAAATGCAGGTCAACTGGTGAATACAATTGCAGCATACACTACACACCCAGCTGACTTTGCTTCACACGCGATACACTGTGGAAACTGTCGGCGAGTGCACGTTTATATGAATGTTTATACTGACTTACTTTAGAGCGGCCATGGCCTTTGTGCTTCCCTTGAGCCCATGTTGTAGCACCGTCTCCCAGGCAGAACACAGGCAAGATACTCTGCAATGACACATACACACAACATGTGAGTTTTACTGCATGGAAGTTCACAGCATTTCAAGCAATTATTTTTGGCCAATTTTAGTTAAATTATACAATGTTAATGTCATGATACTACAGTGTGCGGGCTGGGGATTTGCCTCGGTGTTATTTAGGGTATGTCTACAGCACTGTAACACAAAAATGCAATGTAATTTGAATCTATTTCAGGTTTGTAATATCCCCACTGACTGACTTGACAATTCCATTCATATGCATATTTAAGAATTTACAATAAGATGTTCTTCCAGCCCTGATAAGTTGGACTTATTTAGGGCGACATTATACAACACATTCATTGGTTGCAATGTCAGCAAGTGATGTAAAAATGGAGAATTGAATTGGACTTTAAAGTCGCACCAACAGCTAAGGTCATATGGCGACTTTCCAGCTCCCATTGGTGGAGGAAGACCCCTCGATGTTCTGCAAGTCAGCTGGATTGGATTCCTCACATAAAGATTCCTGGTCCCATGAGTGCTCGAACCCACAGCAGTGAGGAGCAAATGATTTTAAGTCAGAGACTCTAACTCCGCAGCCACGGACGTCCCCACAAAAATAAGACGAGGCAAAAAGTCAACAGCTAGGGTAAAGAGTTGGTAGTCAACAAGAAATGTAGAAAATAACAGATAATGACCACAAAACTATCTAGAATTAGCCATACCGATACCAGTTAGCTTTTTTTTTGGCAATCAACATTGCGACACTGAGTTTATAAAACATAATCAATTAATGTACATGTATGAACAATTTGTTGAAGGCTTACCTTGCATCAGAGTCAGCAGCTAGCTCTGTCCTCCCACCAAACCTCACCTGACACTGAATAGGAACAATACAACATATTATATTATAACATAGGTAGTAGCGTGTAATGTACAGACACAATTTGTTAGACAGCAATATTATCTTCATTGTAAAGTAATCCTATTATAGAATAAATACACCACAAATTTCAGGAATATAGAATTATTAAATTACACACCTTACACAAGTTATAAAGTGCAAGACAAAGTGAACATTTTGCTGGATGTTAAATGTAGAGTAAAACATATATTTTCACAGATTTTAATCTCGAAACATTAAACAAGAGGCGCAAGTTGGTCTGTGGATGCAATAGCCCTTATAAACGGGGTGGAAGTGGGTGGAGGGGGTGAGGGGATGCAGCATGGCACAGTAGAGCTAAAACCAAAGAATTCCACAATCTCTATCTTCAACAAAATCAAAAATATTTTATTTCAGACAAAACGGCAGTTTTTAATGCACCTAATATGCAAGTGTATCATGACACCTATACACAATGACCTTCCTTTCTTATTCCTAAAATAGGAAGCCAATCATTTAATAACTGTATATGATGGTGGCGATCGCTCGAACAACGTAGGGCAGATACACGTTTGTGTCTTTCTTATAAATCTGTACCAGAGAATCTGCTATATTCGATAGTTTCCAATTATAGGTTGTACTATACTGTACTGTACAGTATGGCTTTTACCCCCAACCGTATAGGACAGTTTATAAATGGCCTGATTACCTGGCCCTGTACTTTTAAGTATTTTATAATAGGATATAAAAATACACATTTTTAAAGATGTTAACTTATTTTGAAAATCTGAAGGAAAAACAACAGCACGTTAGCCCCCTTTTTTTTAATTATAAGAAGACCATAAAATGAAGCTGCTTAGCTGATTTTGAAAATCTAAAAAAGCATTTTGAAAATCTAAAAAATCAAACACATTTGATTGTCATTGTTCAGTGAAGATGTGAACTGGTTACTTGTTTTACAGCATCCAGCAGTCTGGTCTGTAAGCTCTGTCTTTCACTGGTGTGTGGGTCCTCCCCTAAAATAGAAGAAAAAAGAAGTTCATGGGGTTTTAGTCTCATACATCATGTCAGACCTTAAGCGCATATGACTGTTTTTAACCCTGTTTTTATCTTTTTAACACTATTAAACTGTTATTCTCCTAAAACCTCTTATTTTTACCCTTTCTTGTCTACTAACTTGACTCGACGTGCAATTGCCCGATTATGCTCACGAGGGCGTGTGGCAAAATATAGATAGGGACCCTTTGCTTACAGGGTGAGTGCTCTAAAAATTACGCTAACCAGGTCCAGGGCCTCCTCTGTGATTCACAAATGGAACCAAATGAGACAAAATAATAAAAGTGGCGACAAAAAAATAACTTTGGCGAATGTCACTGGCGAAAGATATATACAATGCAGTGTATTAGCCAGCCAACCGTTCAGCCGTCTTTTGCACGGACGTTTTTGAAAAATGCCAATATTTGGAGGAGTGGGTGGGTTGAAAATAACAAAAACATTTTATTTTTTTCTAAGCAACACTTCCAAACTCTTACTTTCTCAATATTGTTATGTTTTGTATACATTCATAGGAGAAAGATGATCTAAAATGCCACCCTTTTTCACCTTTATCTGTGAAAATAAATACCCCAGAGACACCCACCCACTTGTCGCGAATTGGTGCATAAAACGTGTTAGCAAATTATTTTGCACACCCTGTTTGCATAATTGCACACCCAGTTCTTGAATTTCTGCCTAACACACTGATCCAATGTCAGTCATGAATGTTGTGTATTACTTTCCAATCTGGTGATATCCCTCAATTTTCCCTGGGGTGATAATTGAAAAAGAAGTCTCGGACAGAAGTGTTCCAAACACTTGTCGTCCACTCATTCGTTACACTTCGGTCATTAACGTTCACTTCAGCCGCCATATCAGTTTTAGAATGTAGAATATGATTTCACTCCATGATTTATCGCGTTTTATGATTCAAGACATTACAAACAACATGGTTAGTTGCTGCAAAACGTAATTGTAAGTATCCTTTTCACGATTTGCGAGGGTTGTTCGTGTTTTTAGCAAATTTTTAATTGCTTTTTTTAGTGTTTTGTTCCTAAACCAGGAAGCGTGAAATTGCGACATACATATTGAAATTGTATTTAGGGTAGTTTTTAAGCACAAACATCGGTCATATATTTTCATCGCGAATTTCACACTTTTTGGTTTGAGAACAAAACACTAAAAAAAGCAATTACAATTTGCTAAAACACGGAAAAAACACGCAAATCGTGAAAAGGCTACTTACAATTATGTTTTGCAGCAACTGACTTGGAAATGACAGCATTTTACAATCATTGCATTTCGATTTTGTCAACAATTTCAACTGATTAAAAGACTAAATCAACCTTAAAACCGAGAAGAAAACAAACAAACACTAATAATGTGTTGTTCGAATTATCATTACAACGTTTGCCGGTGTTATTATTTTTTTTATTGACACATGCATGTTTGTTAATTACTCAATTGATTGTTTTGCCAATAGAATACATTAATCGCACGATTCTTAGTTGTTCACACAATGCAGTCTAGGTTTTACCAGTTGTTCTATAGAAAAGTTAAAAAGATAAGTTAATGTTGCTCACTTAATAAATCATATCATGTAAATATTCATTAAACAATACATGTATCCCCATTTCCTATTGATTCATGCCACCCTATTGAATTCGTGCTCTTACAATTGACATAATAACACCATGAGTGTGTTTTTGCGCCTGTCCAAATTGTATTCAATTATTGCCAACGTTTTCTTCCTGTCTACAAAACTCGCGAAAACCACCGGAAATGAGGATAAAACAGGTAAAACACCTGTTGTCAATCTACTGCAATTAAACGTTTTAATACAACAAAATCTTACCAGCATGTGCTACTTTTGCTTTTTTTTTTATATAAAGAAAGTAAAACAGGTTAAGTCTATTTCTCACTCGCTGCCATTTTAACAAAATATTACAGCCAAATGCCTGATCAGATTTACACATTTCCCACTGGGAACCTCATTTTGGATAAGTCAATCAGAAAGCACGAATTCAATAGGAAGCTTCTGGATGATTTAGATCAGTTGACATGACCTACTTTAAGCCAGCTTTTTCACTTTCTCTTTGGCATTTGAAGGTTATTTGATGATGGTTTATAGTTATTGAAATGTTTATCTAGTTATATATTAAAGTATTTTTTTAATACCTTCAACCTATAATGCACATGCGCAGATGGATATGTTAAGGGGCACAAATTTACAGGAGAAGGGCATATACGTTTGATGACAAAAACAATACACGATGATGTGCGTAAACGCTTTAAGAAAATATGCATTATATTTCCGTTCCAACTGGAGTTTTTACCTATTTATTTAACTGTTATTTGGGACAAAATTACACCATTAGAAAAGGGTTTTTTCTGTGATGTTAAATGTGTGTTAAAAAGTAAGATAATGATTATTTGTGACTTAAAATAATTTCTATTAAATTGTATGATCATTCCTACCACAGACCGCCTCGGCCTTCCTGTGCCCCCACTCCCCGCCCACCTTGACCCTCAAACCCAAGGAACAACCGCCACTTGGAACCCCATCTCACTCTTGACATACACTCGGTCTTTACAGTGGGTCCCAAAGGGGTTTTGCGTGAAAATCGGGGTGTTTTTAAAAACGTGACACGTGAAACAAACAATATTTTTGCGTGATTGCGTGAAAATTATATCAGCGTGATCCGTGATTTTGGTCTTGGTAAAACGTGATCGCGTGATATGGTGACGTGAAACGTGAATTTTTAGTCCTTTTCAGTCTTTTTAGTGTCTTTCCTCCTCCTCCGAGCCTCCCCCGAGAGCTGAACTTTCGTACTTGCGCGAACATCTGGCACGGGGAATCCCCGGGGACACTACAATCAGCCTAGTCGTGTATCAGATACAGTATAGGCAGTATAGACTGGTGGTATGCCGACAGTTTCACTGACATAGCTCACTACATTACAAGTAGCACTGGTCGGCCTGGAACTAGTCTAATACAGTTTGCTGACAAAAGTGGTCTACCTTGACCGGATTCCAAATATATTACTATTTGTATGATGGTCTCGGTAGTACAACATAATACCGCTAGGTGCGCGCAGATCTAATAGCGCGCGAGAATCGTATCTGCTTGTTTATGGACTTCATACCGTTGCAGATTGGCAGAAGCTATTCCTCCGTTTGAGTTTATTGTTTGTAGTTTTGTTAATGGGGTTAATTTGAAAGCCTCAGAATACATCTGACGGCTCAAGTTTGTGTGTGATTGTGTGTGGTTTTGTTTTGTTCTTTTTTGTTGTTGTTGCAACCCACACATTGTACTAGAGAAACTCTAGCCATGGCGCTTCACGTCTGCTCATCCACATTTAACGTGAAATGTGAAAGTTCTGCTATTTTCACGTGAAGACGTGATCCTTGTTTTTATTTTACGTGATCACGTGAACACACACCCCCTTTGGGACCCCCTTTACAGCTATGCACATGATGCAGTGAAACAAGTGTGGATGGTAGCTGGGGACTCAAACCTCGGGACCTCTTACTTGCAACTGCAAGACGATTACAGGGGTTGCTGGAAACTTTATATCATTACATTATACTAATTGTAGCCTGACAAGGAGGTTATCATAGTATGTAAGGTGCACGCTATGTTCCAGAATTGGTACAGTTTGGCACAGTTTGGTGTTCCAAAAAAATGTAAACAAACTTTGAGAATCAAATAAAAGTCAGTTACCATTCATTTTGCGACTTCAACCAACTATGTTACATTGCCAGACATGAAGATTTATGTTAACCATCCACGTATTCAATATTACTAGCAGTGACGTCTAGTTCATATTACTGTTAGAAAACGTTAAATGGTCATTTTATTATTTAGTGGAGCTTCCCCCAAAAAGTCACATGACCTAAACTAATCTGGTCCCCTGTAAAGATATTTAAAGAATATCGAATACGGGGGACCACAAAACTTCCGGCGACGTAGGACTACTGAGAGACGGGACGATGGAGAAAAACGGGAAAGTTAAAGGCGTTGTGCATGGTGTGCGGTCAAAACTTCGGTAACAAATATGACGCTTCAGCAGAGACGTATTCTCTGGCTTTAGTAAGTGATTCAAAAATGAATGCAGGAAGTTTAAAAGAATTATCGAAGTCTTGAGTTGGAGATTAATCAAATTTAGTAAAATATATGCTTTCCGTTCTTTCTATCAATCAGTACCTACTATCGGAGCATAACGACAGGGAGGGAGGAATCTGAATCTGAATGTGTGCGATGTAGGGCCTGTTACGGCATAGATACATCTGTAGAGAGTAAGTAGCACATTACGAGAGCTAATTCGAAGCTCTCCAATGATGGCGTGCATACGAAACTGTCTTCAAGATGGTTTCAATCAATAATTGTCTTTGGAAAGAAAGAGTTTTTGTATTGGTCGTTCTTGCACTGTATTGTTTTGAAACACTTTGAATTATTTAGTACCTGATTGTCTTTAATGTTATTGGCTTGAAAGCCACTGAATACTTTTGCTTTAAGACGGCGGTTAGGTCTTTCAGAAATTATATAGTCTTGGCATTTGAAAGCTGGCACTAGCCCCTCGACCTTGTAGAATAAGACGAGTCGGTTCGTCTTCCTTCTGTCTTGGAGCAACGGTAGCTTCAGGTCGGACAGCATTAGTGTGACGCATCCCTCCTCGCGTGACTTGTAGTCTCCGGAGTTAAACTTAGCAGCTTGGCGTTGGACCTTTTCCAATATGTTTTATGTCCTTCTTATAATAGGGATCCTACTTCTACTATAGTACTGCCCAGGGCGTAAAGCATCACGGGCAAGTGACATCATCACAATGGTTAAAAAATGGGTAGTGAACAATTAAAATCATTAAAAACCCGTCGTGTTGTCTACGCCGTGTATGTCTGCAGACGAGTGCTGAACACGTCTACAGAGCAGGAATGCACTAGGTCCGGAGGTAATGCATTCCAGTCTCGAATAGTTCGAGGGATGAAGCTGTTTTTGTACTGCTCATAGTTAATACGTAACTGGATGAAGGCTGCGTCGTGTGTTCTTGTGCGTCCAGTAGATGGCATTACATACTCGGGGATGGAAACTGGTATCATGTTGTTATATGATTTGAAGAAGGTTACTATTCGCTTGTTCTTTCTTCTTTGCTGTAATGATGGCCAGCTGAGATTGTCAAGCATTACTGTTACACTTTCATATGGGGAATAGTTACCAGTAACGAAGCGAGCTCCCTTGCGTTGTACCTTTTCTAGGATTTGAATGTCTTGTTTAAAATACGGGTCCCAAACTGATGACGAGTATTCTATGTGAGGACGAACAAGTGATGTGAATGTACTTGTTTTTACTTCTTGGCTGCATCCGTATAAATGTCTTCTAAGTAGATTTAAAATCGTATTTGCTCTGCCTGTCATATTGCTGATGTGGGTCTTCCACGTTAGGTTTGATGTAAACTCGACACCAAGGTAGGGATGGTGCTGAACCTCTTCAAGATGTTGGTTGTCAATGTCGTAACTAGTTTTTAAGAACTGTCGTTGTCTTGAGATTTTGAGTAGGTGACATTTGGCTGCGTTGAATCTCATTAGCCAGGTATTGGACCAATCTGTCAGGGTATTTAGATCCTGCTGAAGTTGGTGTGCATCTTGGGTGCTGCTAATGGTCCGGTAGAGAAGGCAGTCATCTGCAAATAGATTAATTGTTGTAAGTGGCGAAACCCCGGCCCCGATATCGTTTACGTAGAGTTAGAACATTAGAGGCCCCAACACAGTGCCCTGTGGTACTCCAGACAGGACTGTCGAATTTGATGATGATGACCCATCGAGTACAACTTTCTGCTCTCGATGACAAAGCCATGACCTTATCCATTTGTTGGTGTTGCCCGTAATGCCATGGTGATCAAGCTTGTGAAGAAGTCTTCGATGGGGCACCGTGTCGAATGCCTTGCTGAAGTCAAGTATCAGCACGTCGGTGGTCTTCCTGTTGTCAAGCCTCCTCGATAAGTCTTCCACTGAGAAGCTGTGTCTCGCACGAATGATTCCTTCGGAATACGTGTTGAAAGTGTACAAGGATCTTATGGTGGTCTAGGTGACTCATGATCTGGCTGAACACTATATGCTCCATAGATTTACAGAGTATCCAAGACGACTGTGGCGCTATATTCCAACGTCGATCGCACCAGTGCCAGGTATGCTGATCTTCTGCATGACTTAGGGCAGTGTTTTATGTTGCGCTTCATGAACCAGAGGGATGCGTTGGCCTTCTTGACATCCCGCTTCAGGCCTTCCGATATGGTTACTCCGAGGTAGGGGTTTTCCTTAACTTGTTGGAGGATCTGATTATTTAGAAAGTAGAAGTTAGAAGATTTAATGCTCATGATATAACACTTCTTGGCATTAAAGTGCATGCCCCAGTTGTGAGCCCAATCTGTTAACGCCTTCAAGTCGTCTTGGGAGTATAGGATGGTCCTTTCTGGTTTCTATG
Source organism: Cyrtodaria siliqua (assembly GCA_037043455.1). Lineage (NCBI taxonomy): Eukaryota > Metazoa > Mollusca > Bivalvia > Adapedonta > Hiatellidae > Cyrtodaria > Cyrtodaria siliqua. The sequence continues at coordinate 104,475 of JAWPHD010000800.1, read as the reverse complement.
ACCCTGTAGAGGAGGCAGTCATTCGCGAAGACTTAACGGATTCAGGGAGATCGTTAATGAAACACAGAAAGAGTAGAGGACACCATGACTGTCTACTGTGACTGTGTCCGAGTAGTCGCCTTCTACTAAGACTTGCATATGTCGCTGGGTCAGGAAGTACGAATACAGGCATAAATCTTGGCCAGAAGCTTCTAGTGGGGCACTGTATCGAAGGCCTTCGAGAAGTCTAGGATAATAATATCTATTTGGCTGCCAGCGTCATGTTTCTTCAGTAGATCATTTACAGTTGCAAGAAGTTGGGTTTCACAGGAGTACCCAGATCTGAAGCCATGTTGAAGGGAGGTAAATAAATACTTACCTCCCTTCAACATGGCTTCAGATCTGGCAGCTTGCATGAAACACAGATAAGTGATACAGGTCGATAGTTCTCAGGAACGTGTACGTTCCCTTTCTTGAATACTGGAACGATGAACGCGTTTTGCCTGTATTTTGGGAGCTGACCCGAGTTGATGGATGTTTGGAGCCAGTTTTGAGCACAGTTCTTCAAGATGTTGTTAGAAATCTGGTCTGGACCAATGGCTTTGATCGTATTGATGCTCTGTAAAAGTTGTTCAACGCCCTTAGATGTTATAACCAGTAGTGGAATAGTTGGAGTAGGTTGACGGTTGATTTTGGGTGTAGTGTATGATGGATCATCTTTGGTGAATACTGACTGGAACTGTTGGACAAGGATGTCTGCCTTTTCTTTACTGTTGTTTACTAAGTTACCGAGCAATGGCGAAATACCAATACTGTCTTGCCGTTTAGATTTAACATATATCCAGAATGGTTTGGTGTTGTTGTTATCAAGACCATCTTGTATTATGTTGTTTATGTGGTTTATTTCTGCCAGTTTGAATTCTCTCTTGCAGGTCTTCTGAAATGAGTGGTAGCTGTTCCACTGGTTGGCTTTCTTGGCATGTTTGTAGAGACGGGCTTTCCTTTTTAACAATATCTTCAGTTTCTTGCTGAACCATGGTACTGATAGTAATTTTTTGATGATCTTTGAGGGGATGTTTTTGTCTATGGTTCTAGAGATGCCATTCTTGAATTTCTTCCAGATGTCATGTACTGTCGTTCCAGGGTTGGTACTTATGGAGATGATATCATCGGAAATGGTTTCTGAGTCTGATTTGATGTTATCCCGATCTGCTCTGGAGTAGATGTAGATATTACGGGGTTTCTGTATTAAGTATTGTTGAAGGATGTCTATATCTGTAACTATCATTGCATGATCACTTATACCAGGGATTGAAGTAGATGTCTTAACTAGTGAAGGGTTGTTGGTGAAGACTAAGACTAGCATATTACCGTCTCTGGTAGGTTGGTTGTGTGTCTGAGTGAGTCCGTGATCAATTGAGAGGTCTAATGGGGCTTGTTGTACTTCACGGTCTGCAGCATCAATTTTCACCGTCAGTTTCTTCCAGTCAGGGCAGTTGAAGTCACCAGCCAGTAAGATGTGTCTGCTTATGTTGTTGTCGGTCAGCTTGGATAGTGACTCATCTAGTTTCTTGATGTCATTCAGGTTGCGGTGGGGCATGTACAATGATGAGATGAATAGGTCCTTCTTGTTCTTCAGCTTTAACTTGAACCAGGCTATTTCGCAGGAGGTGGCATGATACAATTATTCTACACATATTCAAATATTAAACAAGCAAAACAAAGAAAGAAGATATGTGTCTGCTGACTGTGCCACCGATTAAAACTATATGCAAGGAGTCGTCAGCGGTTCAACTGGATACAAACCTCTGACTTAGTGCTTAAATTTCGATAAGTTAAAAAACAAATACTCCCGAACCCCGGACCGTCTACTAAAATGATAAAACTGTATATTTACTAATATAACAGTTAATTGTTGATTATCGAAGTTTGTATACATTGATATTATAACAATGTATTGGTAATATTGGTAAAAAAAAGTTTGTTGCCTAAACATTCCTGTTATAGCTCAGGTTTTTATGAACAGATCATTGTATATAATTCATCTCTCAAATAGTCATTGATTTTGATGAGAATACCTTCAAAACCATTATAATGCTTAGCAAAATTACACTTCACTTATTTATTTTATTTTTCAAAATACACACACAAAAAACACATCATCATGTTTGACTTCCGCTTTAAAATCCAGGCATTCACATAGTGAAACTTCCCTCTAAACTCCTGTTTTGCTAAATATGTTTAAAAAAATGAAGAAAAACATTTAGAAAGAAAAATAAATTTGTGATTGGTTTTGTCAGTACACATATGAAATATATTCTCGTTCCAGGTTTGCATGAAACCTTTATGGTAGTGTGTTTAAAGTCGTGCAATAATTCGTGACATTTCTGCACTGTGCACGTGAAATTGAGACAAATTCCACATTTTTCTATGCTGAAAAGTTTATTAAATTTAAATGAGTGTTTTCTTTACGAGCACGCTACATATTGCCGGAGTTACGGGATTTTGAAGCTTTTCAAATCAAAAGTTTGTCCGCTCAACTCCTATATACGTACATGTTTCCTTGGATGAAAATTGAAATATAGGGCGTCATATATGCCCCTGATTTGTCGTCCGATTTTCATGAAACTTTATAGGAAGTAAACAAACGTACTATTGAAATAATGCCGCCCGGAATGTCACTCATAACACAGATATATTAGGTATGTGCTCATAACAACTACAAATAAGACAAAGGCTAAGCCCTGTGGGACAACTGGCAACACGTGCTGCAGCAGTCTCCGTCGATCCAAGACAACCTGCTGAGTTCAACCAGAAAGACAGGCTTGTAATCATGCCAGTTAGTCATAATATACTCAGTTGCAAAAGAAACTGGATTATTTGATTTTTTTTTCTTTACACCCTTTCCTCTTTATCAAGCGACAGTCCCTTAAAGGTCTCACTACATAATTACCTCCCTTGACCATGACGGTAGATTCCTACACCGTAAAAAAACTAGGGCTGTGTTAATCGGTTTGCTCTCAACTTAGAAATGTGCAATCATTCTCTTATTTCTGCCTTCAGGTGACAATATTGGAACATGTTCATGACTTCTGGCAAGTTTGGATGCCACTGGGTGATTTTCGAGGAAGATATGATAATTTGAAAATGGGTAGGAATACAGTTGAATTATCAGTGAAATGGAGCTAGTTTTGAGGGGTGCTGAAAAAGACTGGAATTTAATTTTTTTTAATCTGGTCAACTTTTGATTTTTTGTGGATATTCTGAGCTTCAGAGGAAGGTTTGCAGATTGAGGGGAGTTTTAAAGACGAATGGACATTTTATAGTATGTTTGCAGTGGTCCACAAGTGACCGTTTCTGCATATATTATATAGTGTTGATTAATTCACTAGTGAGACCTTAATGCTTCGACCTATTAAAAAACAAATGACATGTTATTGGCAATGGAACGATAAAAACTTTGGTACCAAACATGGCATATTCAATTTAATTCTATTTTTTCTTTATACAATTAAATCTAAACAAAACTCAGTGTCCACTTTCTATTGCAACTGAGTATAGTAAAGTTCATATAGGAGTATTTTGTCAAACGCTTTAGCAACATCCATGATTATAAGATCTGTTAGCGCAGAGATATAAGAAGTTTATTACGTTTCTGGTTAACGTCTTCGGGCGTACGCCTCTTGGAAAAAAAGGAGAAAACATTGTGCCCCAAAAATGCAATAAAAACTGAAGCCTGACTAGGGTGAGACCCATCATTAGAAATTTATAAACATATAAATATCAAAGTTATCAAAACAGATGCCATAAAATGGAAATTTCAATCTAAGATATTCATTTTTCGCAACTATATAATTTATTTATCAATCAATAAAAGCTATCATTTTCAGCCCAAAATCGTCAAAAACAACGTGCGGACGCTTAGGGCTTTCGGACCCCCTAACAACCACCCCGTGGACCCCAATATACGGGCGTATCCTCCAAAATGGCCTAGCTACGCCCCTGAAAGCAACAGTCTTATTCCCGATGTGTTTTTGCCGTAACGTACATCTAGATAGAGGCCAGTGAATATTCCGTCGTTTGTTCCGTCTTTTAAGTAGCCTCTTCGACCGGAAGTCGTCCTTTTCTACACGGTGAGTGAAATGAGAGGACATGATATATTAAACATCATAACATATCTGTTATCATCCATGTTTTATTGGAACAATTTAATGAAAATAATCTATCGTTTTTGAAGAAGAATATCTTATGTACATTTAACTTACGTGATTTTAAACTATAAAAGTATTTTCTTCTGTTTTCAGATTAAAAATGGGGCGCCGACCAGCTCGGTGGTAAGTTGTTGATTTGTAACTAATCGTAGTCTATAGGTTATTAGTCCAAAGCAAACTGCATTTCCTTTAGTAGGGGATATTTAACTGAGGTAAATGGCTCTTCTGATTATTTCACACAGTCCTGTGGAGCCTAAACATCATGTTGAAATTGTGTTGTTCCATTTCTTTACCTGACTTCAGTTCTAGAACTGAGTGAAGAAAATCTTTATGTCACGGTTCATAGCGATATATTAGGTAGATTGATGTAGTAGTGTCCGACCAGATAGCTCTGTTGGTTTGATAGAGCAATGAATGGTATTGGAATTCCTAAGGTCCACGTTTTGAGCCCCTGTCCGTCCTGTTCGTTTTTTTACGATAATTTAGCCAAACAAATTGATCAATTAATGTTTGTTATACCAAGCTGCAATGATAAAACTGAACCTTTGTCGATTGTATTGACACAAAAAAATCATTTATGCTTTAAAGTACAGTTTTGTTTACCATATTCGCCATATTGTCATTTTGCATATTAATTTAATTCCCGTGATATTCTCAAAACAATCTGCGGTGAAGCATTCACATCAAATAACTCCACTATCAACTGACAACTAGGTGGAACAAACTCTTCTCGGAGCATATTTAGGATTTTAAAATTAATCGAATTTTGTTAGAGAATTGCGAGTGCCAAAAGGAAAAGTTAGTGGCAATTTTGTCTGAATTTTGCGGGAATTATCACCGTGTGAACGCGACTCTTGCTTATCTTGACAAATTTAGGAAATTTAATATTTTTTAACTTCGTCTGAAAAGGGTTGACTGTTGCAACTTCAACACAATTTAACAAATATTTTGGTTCAGATCGGTAAATAAATATATTGATAATCACTGCAGATGCTTGAAATGTTAATTCAATTCTGACCGTACATCGTCATATGAAATATCAAAATCGTAAAAAGGACTGGTACGGTCAGAAGGCTCCGATTATATGTGAATGTCTTAATAATTTTGCTTTCATCTTTTAGTTACAGATACTGTAAGAACAAGCCTTACCCTAAATCAAGATTTTGTCGTGGTGTACCAGGTAAAACTACATTGTATTTTATTGTTAACAATGGTCGGAAGAGTCGAGACATCTATCATTAAACTTGACATAGTAAAACAAAAAAAAATTCCCTTCCTACCCATTGAAAAAGAGCCCAACCACATGGGTGACAAATCTTTTTTTATTTTTGTTTGCTCTATTTTAATATACAATATATAGTGTAGCAAAGACTGTAACAGCTATCATTATTTTTGCATGTTTAATGCTGAACTTATTTTTCTCAGTCCAATCTATGTATTTTTTCAACTTGTAAACTCTTTAGAACTTTTAATATTATTTTTTTTTTGCGCACAAACTGCTTGAAAAATGCACAGTAAATGTTTCCAATAGAGTTTTCATAAGATTTGTGTACCCATCTCTGACTTCAATTAACAGAAATATGATCCTCCTGCAAATTTATACATAACCACGTTGCATTGAGATATTTATTTGTTATTTTTTGACAGATCCAAAGATCCGTATCTATGACTTGGGTCGCAAGAAGGCGTTAGTTGACGAATTTCCTCTGTGTGTCCATTTGGTGTCTGATGAGCTCGAGCAGCTTTCATCGGAAGCCCTTGAGGCTGCCCGTATCTGCGCCAACAAGTACCTCGTAAAATTCTGTGGCAAAGAATCTTTCCACTTGAGGATGAGGCCCCACCCTTTCCATGTTGTCAGAATCAACAAGATGTTGTCGTGTGCTGGAGCTGATAGGTGGGTTGTGTTTAATTCGTCAAAACTCGAGCAACAATTTTTAAAAAACGATCTTATGATGTTTTTACCTACATTGTCAGATTAACCATGACAAGAGAAACCATTGCTGAAGATTGTTAAAAATAGGATTGTGTTTTCTAATATTCTCGTCGTACTGTTTCAGCTAACCAAAGTAGTGGGGTAAATTGCCTGCCTACCGCAGTGATTTTTTTTACAATTTGGTGATTACGAGTCCTGGGACTCTGCCTTTAGAATTTATGAGTCCTTTGGAAAAACTAAGAGTCTTCACTTGAAATGTACCTGTATGGTATAACATATACCATTTTGATAATGGTACCCTACCTATATATGTATTTTTTAATATATACCTACCTAGACTATCTCGATAAAAAATAAAAATAAAATAATGTACTGTATAGTGAATTTAATTTTATTATCAAATAAACACGAACTCCATGCGACAGAAAACAAGCGGTAGGTGTACTTTGGTCTGGATCGCTGTTTTTCGTCAGAAATCCAGCCAGATAACTCTGTTTAGGGTCTGTTTAAGTAGGGTCTGTTTTAGTTTTTTTTTCTCGGGACAATTTAGCAGACAAGTGGAAAACACCCGGCTTGTTGTTGATTGGTCTAAACAAACCAAAAGAATGAATGAAATCGGCAAGAGTGTGCAAGGTTTCTAGTTATGCAGTTTGTCAGTCGTTCAGGAACTCGTGTACAACGATTCTATGATGTTTATTTACCTACATTGTCAGATAAACCATGACAAGAGAAACCATTGCTGAGGATCGTTGACCAGTATTTAAGCCCATATACTTTTTTTTGCTATTTTTATAGCTGTTATTCGGTTTTATTTGTAGCGAAAATGTGACTGTTAATAGAGTATTAAATGCTTTTAAATGCTTCTGTTGGAAATTTTGTTTAAATATAAAATTAGAAAACGAATGTTTTACTTGATTTTTTCCCAATTTTATGGGGGAAAAACGCTCTGAAATTTCCAATTTTGTTGGAATGGGCTTTGTTTCCACAGTGTAGGGGAAAGAATAATTGATGAGATATTAAATTGTTTGAAAAAAATCTAATTTTGAACATTTCTTTATACATCGGAGCCGAGTCTTACGAATGGCGGGATGTGTACACTACTTGTTCTACCCAGGAAAAGTGGGTGATCTGCCTCCACCATGAAAAATCGACCGTCCTATATAACCTGGGATCGACGTTAACTCTATGGACAGCTTGCCCATGGGGCAAGTTAACTCTGAAATTTACTTGCCCTTAGCAGTTTGCTGGTTGCCCAGTTAGATCCAAAGTTTTTATTTTATAAGGATATAATGTTTGAGTCTTCAGTGTTAGATCACTTTCTGATATAACTCTCACAGCACTTTTCTGAGAATTCTAAAAGCTGGTGTAATAAAATGCAACAACAATAATAATATCGGAAACCTGCAAAGAGCGATGAGTTTCTTTTATATTTTGTCGTATTCTATAGTCCTTGTCTCTCAGTTCGGGATTGAGCCTTTGAGACTTTACCTGCCCTGAGCCAAGTTTTACCTGTCCCGGGCAGGCGGACAGTCCTTAACGTCGAGCCTTGATAACATGTTTACATGTGTTGAAAATGACATAAAACACCATACAAACAAAACAAACCAATCATACATCTGATGATATCGCAGTTTAAATATTTCTGCTAAAAACAATCCCCACTATGAACAACTTTATACAATGATTCTATGATGTTTATTTACCTACATTGTCAGATAACCCATGACGAGAAAACAATACTGAGAATCGTTGAAAAATATTTCTTGTTCATTGCACAAGATGTTAAATTGTTTGATAAGAAGTCTTGTACAATCACCATTCTGGACAACTATGTATACAATGATCCTATGTTTCTTTACCTACATTGTCGAACAAACCTGGTATGATGAGAGAAACCAATGTTGAAGATAGTTGACAAGTATTTGTGTTTATAATCTGGGTCCCGTTTTATTAAACATCTTGTGATAAGTCCCACATTTTAAAACTGTTCACATTTTTGCACCTAAGCATTCAATGTAGACGTGTGTGCATTATGTGCAAAAATATCAAATGTATAAGAAAATGAAATGAGTTCATTTGTGAATTTTAAATCTAAGTAAAGAATTTTAAGAAATTAACTTGAGATCAAAAATGTATTAAGTTGTTTCATAAAACCGGGCCCAGGGATGTTTCTAGGCCCAATTTGGAGCCAAAAAAAAGCTGAATATTTTCCCAAAAATTCATATTTGTTTATTAAAGTCTTATTAAATGTATCCCTACATGACAATGTATTTGTTGCAGACTTGTATAAGAGCTTGAGTTTGAAACTATTCCAATTTTTTTTAGTGCCTTACTATAATAATGTAATATAGTAGGATTATTGTTTTTCCAAATTTGTAGATTTCACGCACATTTTTCCCAGTTCAAAAGGCAACCTGGCCCCACTTCCAAAAATGCAGAAAAATCCCCGGTAATACAGTACTGCCATGTTAAAACTATTGGTGTAATTTAATACAATGAATTTAAAACCATATTGGCACGCGTCCTGAGTTATGTTCTGTTGTTGTTGTTGTTTTCAAAGGAAAAAATGTAACAAACCAGCTTTCTCTTGACTAAGGAAATGATTTTTTAATTACTGTCGACTAAATGCAGATTGGGTTTTCAGACTTTTTTTGGCTGTTTTTATAGCCGTTATTTGGTCATATTCCCAATGCCTCGACATATTTTTCCCCCCCAATTTTGAGAAAAGGTTCCCAAAACAAAAAACACATTTTGTTAAAGTGTTCTTGTTGTTTAGTACAAAATGCTTTTAAATGCCTCTGTTGATGTTGGTTTTACAGTAAGCAGTATTAAAGATACAATTATGAAATGAATGTTCACTTGTTTTTTTTGAAAAATGAAAATTCACGATAATTTTTCAATTTTATAAATTAAAAAAAGCTAAAATTTTCAGTTGTGACTATGTGTTGGTTTTATAGAGAAAAAAACCTGGTTCTTTAGCCCATCCCGTTTCTACTACCAAGGCCAGATTTATTTTTGTCATTTTATATTTACAACAATCGTGTGATGTTTTTACCTACATTGTCTGAGTAATTATGACGAAAGACAATTTCTGAAGATTGTTGAAAAGTATTTTGGAATTTTTGCACGAGATTGTGAAATTTGCTAACCACATTATACAATATGAACTTAATATCAGCTTACCGTCTCATGAAACAAATTGAACTGTTTCCTAGTTGAGTACAGTTTTTATTGGAGAACTCATGTTTTAAATGCAACGATTTTATGATGTTTATTTACCTACATTGTCAGATGAACCATGACAGAGAAACAATTTCTGAAGATCGTTGATAAGTATTATTAATAGTGGTAAAATTTATATAAAAAAAAGAAACTTGTTTGGTACCCTAGAATCTTTCAAAATACACCAATTGATAGAAAATGTTCGAGGAGATGATCGATGTATTGATTTCCAGCCTTGTGTATTGCAGTATTTTATTTCAAGTTGTAGACCCTCGTCCCCTTCATTCCATGTTCATTTTGTCTGCTCATTAAAGGTCTTCATCAAGACCCTGCGTGTGCAAACGTGGGAACATGGCTGCATCGCAAATGGAAGGGTCTTGGCCCCTTCTCCATAACTAAATGGGTTGATGAGTCTGGCATGTTTATTTCCATTGTAACCTTGCATTCATGCGATGTAAAACCCAATTCAATTACTGTCTGCTGTCTTATTGAGCTGAACCTGAAATAAGAAGTTCATTTAAGTACTGGGAGTTTTCTAACCACTGTTACTTTTTATGCGCTGTTTGTTGCAATTTAAAATGCTGCCGGACATTGCTCCAAAACGGGAGGAAAATCTCAATGTATATGAAAACGCTCTAACTTCAGGCTTCAGACTGGGATGCGTGGTGCCTATGGTAAGCCCCTAGGCTTGGTAGCCCGTGTACACATCGGTCAGCCTATCATGTCGGTGCGAGGCAGAGATGTCAACTTGGCAAACATTATTGAAGCACTCAGACGAGCAAAATTCAAGTTCCCTGGACGTCAAAAGGTATTTTATTAAATATTCAGGAAGTTAATTTCATGGCATTATATGCTGCTACTTGAAAAATAACACTTCAAATATCCACTTATAATTCATTGCTAGCTGCATGTTATTATCCTCGGTAGGTGGGGGAAAATGTTCGAGATGATCGATGTATTGATTTCCAGCGTTGTGTATCGGGTTATTTCATACATGCACAACCAATTAAATTTCTGTTTTAAAGATACACTTATTAAAACCCTCCTTATTCAGTCCCAGCTCCAAATTATTTATGTATTCAAATTCTGGCGTTTCATACTGGGAGAGTAATGTTGGAGGATATCGCTGTAGTATCTCACGGTTCTTAAAGTTTTGAGATACGTTATTCCATCTACAGTCAAAATTGTGGCTTTCCAAAACATATACAACTCTCGTTATAAATTCTCTTGTGCCCAGTCCCAGCTCCAGATTATTAGTGGATTGATATTCTGGCGTTTCATACTGGGAAAGTAATGTTGGATGTCGCTATATCTCACTGTTCTTAAAGCTTTGAGATACGTTATTCCATCTACAGGCAAAATTGTGGCGTTCAAAAACATACAACCCTCGTTATTTAAAATTCTGGCATTGAAAAAAACATACAACCCTCTTAATTCACTTGTGGCCAGTCCCAGCTCCAGATTATTAGTGTATTGATATTCTGGCGTTTCATACTGGGAGAGTAATGTTGGATATCGCTATATCTCACTGTTCTTTAGGCTTTGAGATACGTTATTCCATCTACAGTCAATATTATGGCATTTAATAAAACATAACCCTCGTTATTCTCTTTTGCCCAGTCCCAGCTCCAGATTATTAGTGTATTTATATTCTGGCGTTTCATACTGGGAGAGTAATGTTGGATGTCGCTGTATCTCACTTCTTTAAGCTTTGAGATACGTTATTCCATTTACAGTCCAAATTCTGGCATTTAATAAAACACAACCCTCGTTGTTCACTTGTGCCCAGTCCCAGCTCCAGATTATTAGTGTATTGATATTCTGGCGTTTCATACTGGGAGAGTAATGTTGGATGTCGCTATATCTCACTGTTCTTTAAGCTTTGAGATACGTTATTCCATTTACAGTCCAAATTCTGGCACTTAATATAACACAACCCTCGTTATTCACTTGTGCCCAGTCCCAGCTCCAGATTATTAGTGTATTGATATTCTGGCGTTTCATACTGGGAGAGTAATGTTGGATGTCACTATATCTCACTGTTCTTTAAGCTTTGAGATACGTTATTCCATTTACAGTCCAAATTCTGGCATTTAATAAAACACAACCCTCGTTATTCACTTGTGCCCAGTCCCAGCTCCAGATTATTAATGTATTTATATTCTGGCGTTTCATACTGGGAGAGTAATGTTGGATGTCGCTATATCTCACTGTTCTTTAAGCTTTGAGATACGTTATTCCATTTACAGTCCAAATTCTGGCACTTAATATAATACAACCCTCGTAATTCACTTGTGCCCAGTCCCAGCTCCAGATTATTAGTGTATTGATATTCTGGCGTTTCATACTGGGAGAGTAATGTTGGATGTCGCTATGTCTCACTGTTCTTTAAGCTTTGAGATACGTTATTCCATTTACAGTCCAAACTATGGCATTTAATAAAACGCAACCCTCGTTGTTCACTTGTGCCCAGTCCCAGCTCCAGATTATTAGTGTATTGATATTCTGGCGTTTCATACTGGGAGAGTAATGTTGGATGTCGCTATGTCTCACTGTTCTTTAAGCTTTGAGATACGTTATTCCATTTACAGTCCAAACTATGGCATTTAATAAAACGCAACCCTCGTTGTTCACTTGTGCCCAGTCCCAGCTCCAGATTATTAGTGTATTGATATTCTGGCGTTTCATACTGGGAGAGTAATGTTGGATATCGCTATATCTCACTTGTTAAAGCATTGTGATACGTTATTCCATCTACAATCAAAATTCTGGCATTCAAAAACATATACAACCCTCGTTATTCTCTTGTGCCCAGTCCCAGCTCCAGATTATTAGTGTATTGATATTCTGGCGTTTCATACTGGGAGAGTATTGTTGGATGTTGATACATCTCACTGTTCTTAAAGCTTTAAGATACGTTATTCCATCTCCAGTCTCATCAAATTCTGGTGTTAAAAAAAACATATACCCATTTAATCACTTGTGCCCAGTCCCAGCTCCAGGTTATTAGTGTATTTATATTCTGGCGTTTCATACTGGGAGAGTAATGTTGGATGTCGCTATATCTCACTGTTCTTAAAGTTTTGAGACACGTTATTCCATCTACAGTCACAATTGTGGCTTTCCAAAACATGTGCAACCCTCGTTATCAATTCTCTTAGGCCCAGTCCCAGCTCCAGATTATTAGTGTATTGATATTCTGGCGTTTCATACTGGGAGAGTAACGTTGGATGTCGCTATATCTCACTGTTCTTTAAGCTTTGAGATACGTTATTCCATCTACAGTCAAAATTGTGGCTTTCCAAAACATATACAACTCTCGTTATAAATTCTCTTGGGCCCAGTCCCAGCTCCAGATTATTAGTGTATTGATATTCTGGCGTTTCATACTGGGAGAGTAACGTTGGATGTCGCTATATCTCACTGTTCTTAAAGTTTTGAGATACGTTATTCCATCTACAGTCATAAATGTGGCGTTCAAAAACATAAAACCCTCGTTATTTAAAATTCTGGCGTTCAAAAACATTAACAACCCTCGTTCTCATGTGCCCAGTCCCAGCTCCAGATTATTAGTGTATTGATATTCTGGCGTTTCATACTGGGAGAGTAATGTTGAATATTGCTATATCTCACTGTTGAGGCTTTGTGATACATTATTGCATCTAGTCAAAATTCTGGCGTGGAAAAAACATACAACCCTCTCAATTTACTTGTGCCCAGTCCCAGCTCCAGATTATTAGTGTATTGATATTCTGGCGTTACATACTGGGAGAGTAATGTTGGATGTCGCTATATCTCACTGTTGTTAAAGCATTGTGATACGTTATTCCATCTCCAGTCTTGTCAAATCTGGTGTTAAATAAACAAATACCCATTTAATCACTTGTGCCCAGTCCCAGCTCCAGGTTATTAGTGGATTGATATTCTGGCGTTTCATACTGGGAGAGTAACTTTGGATGTCGCTATATCTCACTTCTTTAAGCTTTGAGATACGTTATTCCATTTACAGTCCAAATTCTGGCATTTAATAAAACACAACCCTCGTTGTTCACTTGTGCCCAGTCCCAGCTCCAGATTATTAGTGTATTGATATTCTGGCGTTTCATACTGGGAGAGTAATGTTGGATGTCGCTATATCTCACTGTTCTTTAAGCTTTGAGATACGTTATTCCATTTACAGTCCAAATTCTGGCACTTAATATAACACAACCCTCGTTATTCACTTGTGCCCAGTCCCAGCTCCAGATTATTAGTGTATTGATATTCTGGCGTTTCATACTGGGAGAGTAATGTTGGATGTCGCTATATCTCACTGTTCTTTAAGCTTTGAGATACGTTATTCCATTTACAGTCCAAATTCTGGCATTTAATAAAACACAACCCTCGTTATTCACTTGTGCCCAGTCCCAGCTCCAGATTATTAATGTATTTATATTCTGGCGTTTCATACTGGGAGAGTAATGTTGGATGTCGCTATATCTCACTGTTCTTTAAGCTTTGAGATACGTTATTCCATTTACAGTCCAAATTCTGGCACTTAATATAACACAACCCTCGTAATTCACTTGTGCCCAGTCCCAGCTCCAGATTATTAGTGTATTGATATTCTGGCTTTGAGATACGTTATTCCATCTACAGTCAAAATTGTGGCTTTCCAAAACATATACAACTCTCGTTATAAATTCTCTTGGGGCCCAGTCCCAGCTCCAGATTATTAGTGTATTGATATTCTGGCGTTTCATACTGGGAGAGTAATGTTGGATGTCGCTATATCTCACTGTTCTTAAAGCTTTGAGATACGTTATTCCATCTACAGTCAAAATTGTGGCGTTCAAACACATACAACCCTCGTTATTTAAAATTCTGGCTTTCAAAAACATTTAAAAACCCTCGGTCTCCTGTGGCCAGACCCAGCTCCAGATTATTAGTGTATTGATATTCTGGAGTTTCATACTTGGAGAGTAAAGTTGGATGTCGCTATATCTCACTGTTCTTAAAGACTTGAGATACGTTATTCCATCTACAGTCAAAATTATGGCGTTGAAAACATCCAACCCTCGTTGTTCACTTGTGCCCAGTCCCAGCTCCAGATTATTGGTGGATTGATATTCTGGCATTTCATACTGGGAGAGTAATGTTGGATGTCACTACATCTCACTGTTCTTAAAGCCTTGAGATATGTTATTCCATCTACTGTCAGAGATATGGCGTTAAAAAAACATACAACCGTCGTTATTCACATGTGCCCAGCTCCAGGTTAATAGTGTATTGATATTCTGGCGTTCTATACTTGGAGAGTAATGTTGGATGTCGCTATATCTCACTGTTCTTAAAGCCTTGAGATACGTTATTCCATCTAGTAAAAATTGTGGCGTTAAAAAAACACAACCCTCGTTATTCCCTTGTGCCCAGTCCCAGCTCCATATTATTAGTGTATTGATATTCTGGCGTTTCACACTAGGAGAGTAATGTTGGAGGTCGCTATATGTCAGTTCTTAAAGCCTTGAGATACGTTATTTCATCTACAGTCTTCCAAATTCTGGCATTAAAAAGTATACCCCTTTAATCACTTGTGCCCAGTCCCCGCTCCAGATTGTTAGTGTATTTATATTCTGGCGTTTCATACTGGGAGAGTAATGTTGGATATCGCTATATCTCACTGTTCTTGAAGTTTTGAGATACGTTATTCCATCTAGTAAAAATTCTAGCTTTCCAAAATAAACTCTCGTTATTCTCTTGTGCCCAGTCCCAGCTCTAGATTATTAGTGTATTGGTATTGTGGCGTTTCATACTGGGGGAGTAATGTTGGATGCTTCTAGTCCCTACGGCCTGCACCACAAAGTGGTAATTGTAGCATGGTCCGTGACATTTCCTTTGATGAATGCAAAGCATTAAATCGTTTAATTTAGGGTAACTAAAGAGCCTATACCGTACTACAACTACCAGATAGAGGAATTTAGAGTACGGACGTCACAGTGTTGCTAAGTATGCCATGCTACAAAAAAGATATCTGACTCAGCTTGTTGGTTATTGAAACACCTCAATGGGCTATGCCCATCTCAGTGTTTAAATAAGCCACCTCGCTGAGACCAGACTCATTACTTGCTGTACGGGTGAGAGACTTTTGTTTTGATGCTTATGCATTTCTTTTACCTATAGGCTATACCAGCATCTCATTCATTTCAGATTTTTGTTTCCAAGAAATGGGGCTTCACGAAATGGAACAGGGAAAAGTACTCGGAGATGCGATTGACCCATCATCTGATGCCAGATGGAGTTAGTGTACAGTATAAGCCCAACAAAGGACCTCTCCAAGCATGGCGACATAGAATGGAAAAAGTTAATGCATAAACAATGACCTTGTGAAAAAACTGTACATGCACATTAAAGGGTGTCAAGAAGGAATAGTTTTTGTTGTGATTTTATAAGCTTGGAAGACGTATGTTGTTTTCCCAAATCTCAGTTGTGCTGAGCATTAGACTTATCTTCATGAGATATTGATTGGTTTCTTAATACGTTCTCCAGATCGATACACTTTCCAGCTAGGTCCATAAACTGGACAATTGAAAACACTGACAATTTCCATAATCCTGCAAGACACTTTCTCTTACCCTCGTCCATCAGACGGGGACGTAAACAAGGCGGTCCTGTGTATCTGATTCGATCCTCCAAGCCGGTTACAGAACCATAGGAATCTTATGTTTTGAAGATATCCTGCCCTTATCTTACTATGCATCTTTCCCCTCTCTTGGGCAGCTCTAAATAGCCTATATGTTTCAGCTGTTAAGCGACAATCAGTTCCATAACCATAAAATGAAATTCGATAAAAAAGCAGTATTGGGGAGTCCAATGGATGATCATGGGACCTTATGAATGGCCCAAAATAAGATGAAAGGAATGTCCGAGTCTGAAGAATGCCTCTGGATAGACCTTATCGTTGATGGGAACATACATGATGGGGGTGGAAAATAATTTATGTGCAGAAGCAAAGGACTGCAGTACAGTGTTTTGGACATTTTTAGCTCGACTGATCAAAGATCAGCAGAGCTTATGCCGTCTGTAAACCTTTTTTTGTAGCGACTACTCCTCTGAAACTACTAGACAGGTTTTTATGAAATTTCACAGGAATGTTGCTCTTGATGTCTAGTTGATCCTAGCAAAAATTCAGGTCCACCGGAAATTCAAGAGGACCGCCGCGGCTAAAAATAATTTTAAAAATGATTTTGTGGCGACTACTCAAAAAACGTAAGTGATGTTGATTTGGAACTTTTACCAAAATGACTGGCACGACATGTAGCTGATCCTAACCAAAGTTCATTTTGATTGGATGTCGAACATGTCCCCCCAGCGGCCATCTTTGTTTACATAGTGTTATATTGGAAAACTTGTGGCGATTACTCTGAAACTAGCAGATGGAACTTGACGGGAATGTTGCTCTTTATGACTAATTGATCCTAGCAAAAATTCAGGTCGGTAGGAAATTCAAGATGGCTGCCTTTGCTAAAATAGATTTTAAAAATGCGACTGACGACTACTACTCAAAAACCGTAAGTGATATTGAATTGGAACCTTTACCAAAATTACTGGCACGACGTGTACTTTTTCTAAAATGATCAGCATGACATGATGTTGGTCCTTGTGAAAAATCTTTTTGATTCGACGTTAAACATGGCTGCCAGCGGCCATCTTTGTTTACATAGAATTATATAATGAAAACTTGTAGCGACTACTCCTCTGAAACTACTTGACGGATTTTCATGAAACTTCACAGGAATGTTGCTTTTGATGTCTTATTGATCCTAGCAAAATTTTAGGTCTGCCGGAAATTCAAGATGGCCGCCACGACTAAAAAACAAGTTTGTAGCGACTTCTTCCTGAAATCAAAATCAATCAGTAGAGCTTCAAGGTCATTGACCTCTTGTTAAAAAACAAGTTTGTAGCGACTACTTCTTGAAAACTATAAGTGATATTGATATGGGACTTTTTCTAAAATGATCAGCATGACATGATGTTGGTGCTTGTCAATTTTTTTTTTGATTCAACATTAAACATTGCTGCCAGCGGCCATCTTTGTTTACATAGAGTTATATACCGGTAGTAAAAACTTGTAGCGACTACTCCTTTGAAACTACTTGGCGGATTTTCATGACACTTTACAGGAATGTTGCTCTTAATGTCTCATTGATCCTAGCAAAATTTCAGTTCAGCCAGAAATTCAAGATGGCCGCCACAGCTAAAAATAGATTTTTAAAAAAGAAGTTTGTAGCGACTACATCTTGAAAACTATAAGTGATATTGATATGGGACTTTTTGTAAAATGATCAGTATGACATGATGGTTATCAGAGTCAAACATTATTTTGATTCGACGTTAAACATGGCTGCCAGTGGCCATCTTTGTTTACATAGTTATATAATGAAAACTTGTAGCGACTACTCCTCTGAAACTACTCGACGGATTTTCATGAAACTTCACAGGAATGTTGCTCTTGATGTCTTATTGATCCTAGCAAAATTTCAGGTCGGCCGGAAATTCAAGATGGCCGCCACGACTAAAAAACAAGTTTGTAGCGACTTCTTCCTGAAATCAAAATCAGCCACCAGCTGCCATCTTTGTTTACATAGTTATTTAGTAAAAACTTGA
The DNA here is from genome assembly GCA_037043455.1 of Cyrtodaria siliqua. NCBI lineage: Eukaryota > Metazoa > Mollusca > Bivalvia > Adapedonta > Hiatellidae > Cyrtodaria > Cyrtodaria siliqua. The sequence continues at coordinate 86,487 of JAWPHD010000800.1, read as the reverse complement.
AGTCCGCTACTCCTGAAACTACTGGACAGATTTTCATGAAACTTCACAGGAATGCTGATCTAGCTGTCGGAACCTATCGGTAAAGCTTCAAGGTCATTGACCTCTTGTTATTTGTGGAATTAAGGAATTATCCCTCGCTGCACACTTGCATTTATATTATTAGTCCCCCACTGGTCCCGGGGGGACTATAGGTTTGCACCCTGTCCGTTTCAATACTATAAGACGAGATACCAAACTTGGTATGTGGATACATCTTGGGATGGTAGTGTGTTGCGTACCAAAATAAGGTCACCTTGACCTGTGACCTGTCATAGAAATTGCTTGTCTGGTCCGTATTTTTAATACTATAACACTTAGAGATACCAAACTTGGTATGTGAATACATATTTGGATAGCGGTATGTCGCGTACCAAAGTAAGGTCTTGTGACCTCTGTCATAGAAAATGCTTGTCCGGACCGTATTTTCAATACTATAACACTTAGGAAACCAAACTTGGTATGTGAATACATCTGGGATAGCGGTGTGTCGCGTACCAAAATAAGGTCATTGTGACCTTGATCTTAGAAAATGTCTGGAAAATGTTTGTCTGGGCCGGTGGGAGACTATGGATTGCCCTGCAATTCTTGATGCTCTTGTTAGTCCCCCACCGGTCCCGGGGGTAGGGGGGGGACTATGGGTTTGCACCCTGTCCGTCCGTCCTTCCGAAATGCTTGTCCGGGCCATATTTTCTATACTATAAGACTTTGAGATACCAAACTTGGTGTGTCGCGTACCAAAAAAAGGTCACTGTGACCTTCTGCCTAACAGATTTTCTTTAAACTTTTTGTACAGTAAGTCTGTTATACATATGGACAGAAAAGGCAAAAATAATGGTAGGTCACCATGATTGTTAAAAAAATTGTAATGCCACGTGTCAATCTGTCCAATAAGTTGAACAAGTCCATGCAATAGCTAAATAAGACATTTCTGAAGTCTAATCATTTATTCATTGGTCACAATTCTGCTAAAATAATTCTGCTAAAATTGTATTAAAGTAAAGAACATTTAATTACAATAACATTTAAAGCTCATCTTTATGTAAAACCTATATTTTTTTACAAAATCTGTTGAGACCATTACTCACAATTTATGCACAAATTGGCCCATAATGATACAATTTCCTTTTTTTTTTGTATGTTCCCAATAATAGAATTTGTTTAAACTTTCTAAGCACATAGTTTAACATATATAAAAACAAAATGTGCAATAAAAATGATAGGTCCCCATGCTTGTTTAGAATTTTGTTTTGAAACCCTACCCCTATGCTAAAAGGCCAAGTTTAATAATGAAATTATATAGAAATGGTATATTTTCCTTTTTCGTTATGTTCCTAATAACAGAATTTGTTCAAACTTTCTCGGCTCTTATTTGAACATATATACTGACGAGATAAAGAAACGCCTCATCGGGAATTTCCGCTCTCTATTGTATATACCGCACACTTAATGCCACATAATATTCCAAAGAAATCCCAAGATGTTTTGTAAAACAAAGTTGCAGTTGGTTAGAGAAAGGACACAACTGTGATGTTGTAGACGTTTTAATCACAGTACACTTTATAAGAAATTCATAAATATTTTAGTTCCTCTTTGAAACAAGAGGCCCAATGAGGGCCTGTGGACGCTCTACTGGCTAATATGACATCAATGAAGCGAGTGACTATCGTCTTAAAGAGGCAAAATATAGCATTTCTAACTAAATCAAGAGCCATAACTCCGCCATTACTGGTCCGATCTGGCTGATTTTCCAAGTTGGCCAGTAGAGATAATAAAAATAAAAATAAATAAACAAAATAACAAAAAAAAAAATATTAATAAAAAAAATAAATATATATATATAAAAAAGAAATTGAAAAAAGAAATTTAAAAAAAAAAAAATTACAAAAAAAAAATGTATAAAAAAGAAATTAATTTTTTTTTTTTTTAAAACAAGCATTTATGTAAAACTGACCCCCGGGGCGGGGCCAGAAATTTAAAAAAATAAATAAAAAACTAAAACAAAATTTAAAAAAAAATAAAAAACAGTTTTTGCCTCTACAAGCCTAAGTAAGACTGACCCTCAGGGTGGGGCGAAATGTGACCCCAGGATCACCATTTGAACAAACTTAGTAGAGGACCATAAGCTGATGCTACATGTAATACATGAGAGCTCTGTGCCATGTGGTTCCAGAGAAGATTTTTTTCAGTTTTTCCCTATACAAGCCTATGGAAAACTGACCCCCAGGGTGGGGCCAAATGTGACCCCTGGGTCACCATTTGAACAAACTTGGTTGAGGACCTCAAGCTTATAGCAAATGCAAAATATTAAACCTCTGGCTTTTGCAGTTTCAGAGAAGAAGATTTTTTAAGTTTTTCCCTATACATGTCTATGTAAAAATGTGACCCTTGGGGCGGGGCCAAATGTGACCTGAGGGTCACCATTTGAACAAACTTGGTAAAGGACCATAAGCTTATAGTAAATGCAAAATATCAAACCTCTGGCTGTTGTTTCCGAGAAGAAGATTTAAAAAAAAAAATCCTATATATGTAAAACTGCGACGCCCGGGCGGGGACAAATTTGACCCCAGGGTCACCATTTGAATAAACTAGGTAGAGGACCATAAGCTGATGCTACATGTAATACAAGAGAGCTCTGTGCCTTGTGGTTTCAGAGAAGATTTTTTAAAGTTTTTTCCTATATGTCAATATGAAAAACATGCAAAACCTCAATATACAAACTTTGGACCCCCGGGGCACGGCCATTTTTTACCCCGGGGACTTTATTTGAACAATCTTGATAGTCTAGGCGTTGGCGATCATTTTAAAAGAAAAACTGTTGAAATCTGTCAACTTTAAAGATTTTTTAAGGTTTCGACCATATATGGTAATGGCAGCCATCTTGGATGTTGCGCTGACCTAATTTTAACAAATCTAAAAAGCATTCATCTAAGGATCATCCATGTGAAGTTTGGTCAAAATTAGCCAAGCGGTTTCTGAGGAGGTCATTTGAAGAAAAGTTAACGGACGAAGGACGGACGACGAAAGACAGACAACACACCATCCCATAAGCTCTGCTGGCCAAGGGCCAGTAGAGCTAAAAATGACTATTTTAGTACTGTATTTAACGTAAAGAGTTTGCAGAAATTTGCATCCTAAGTTTGCTCACATGAGCCAAACAGATACTCTGCCAATAGTCAAACTTTGAAGAAATACTATTTGCTGTGTTTTGTGTTGTTTTAGTATTTTTTCCGAAAAGAAAGGTCTTACGTAGCCATGTACCATTCGATTAACAGCAGCATAGTGTACATACAATATATAGCGGAAATTCCTTATGAGGCGTTTCTTTATCTCGTCAGTATATTTAGACAATATATGCAATTAAATTTATAGGTCACCATGCATATTGAGATTTAATATTAGTTTTTGGAACCATACCATTATGCTTAATTTTGTTGGAATTTTTACAAAATACTATATTTTTCCTATTTTATGTATCTACTAATAGGCCTTTATTTAAATAAAGACAATAAAAAAATAAAATAAAAATTCAAAAAAAAAGAGTACAACTAGACATCAAAAGCAACATTCCTGTAAATTTGTAGGAAAATCCATCCAATAGTTTTAGAACAGAAGTCGCCCAAAGAAGCTGCGCCTGGAAAACTACCGAAAATGCCTTTACGAGATCCCAAACTTGGTATGTAGAAACATCTTGGGATAGCGGTGTGTCTCGTACCAAAATAAGGTCACTGTGACCGTGACCTCTGTCATAGAAAATGCTTGACCGAACCGTATTTTCAATACTATAACACTTAGAGATACCAAACTTGGTACGTGAATACATCTTGGGATAGCGGTGTGTCGGGTACCAAAATAAGGTCATTGTGACCTGTGACCTGTCAGAAAATGCTTGTCCGGACTGTATTTTCAATACTATAACACTAAGAGACACTGAACTTGGTATGTGAATACATCTTGGGATAGCGATGTGTTGCGTACCAAAATAAGGTCATTGTGACCTTGACCTTGATCTTTGACCTCCATCATAGAAGATGTCTGGAAAATGTTTGTCTTGGCCGGTAGAGGAACATGGATTGCCCTGCAATCAAGCATCTCGTCCGGAATGTAATGGATTTACATTCTTTTTATTGATACGTAACGGTACATAAAGCATTCATCTACCGATGTTCATTAAATGAACTCCAGTGGTGTTTAGTGTTTTAAAAGACAAATTTTGCAGTTTTAAGAGTGTTTCGATTTGACAACTCTTTTGTAGAATCTAACAAGCTTCACGCATGCGCATTTGATAAATAGTTGGTTGTAAAACAAACGGGTAGAATGCAACACGCGTGTTGAGTTCGGTTTATATTAAGAAGCTAGCTTTCAAGTTGCTTATATTTTAAAATAAAAATGCTTTTACATCTATGAGTTAACTGTTCTAGAACGATGTTTGGAGTAGGTTCTTTTCAAAAATTCCTTTCATTATAGTAGGGTTAAACTTTTTCTGAATTAAGTTAGCATTAGATACACAAGGGCGAAACAATATTAACCGAAGCATACATATTCCAAATTGTAACTTATTTTTGAAGCAATACAGTTGTCCATTGTGAACTCCGGCATATATTAATAATATATGTACTAATATTTAAAATAAACCAGAACAACGAATATCTTTTTAAGTTGATATTTAATGTCAGAAATGCGATAATTTGCAATGCTCTCGAATTTATCGGAACCATTCCCTGCATCTTGATGACATATTCTAGGCAACTCCGTAAAATGGGGAGTATGTTCTTGACCTACTTTCGACACAAGTTTAAATCGAATGCACCCTAAGAGACCACATAATAGGTTAAACGTAATAATCCGGTTGCCTACAATGCGATTGTTCAAATACCATTGACAGTTTAGGATACAGAAGGCTTCAAATAAACTTCAAACAAAATATTGTCATCATAGCTGTCAGAAAGTCTCACCCTCCAATAAAGCGGGCAAAACAAAAAATAATTTGACTGTGTTATTTTCAGCTTGTCTGTAATTAGTCTCTAAAAATGTGTTTTGAACACGAGTGTCCGCATAGTTGACCTGGTCAGTGAAAGTCAATTCTTTCAGATGGCGGGAGGTATACAGTACAGTTTATTCAGGAAAAATGGGTTGGTTTGCCTCTACCCCAAACAAATCGACGGTCATAAATGGCCTGGCATGTGCTAAAAAGGATGTAAAAGATCATTCAAACACAAACACAAAATAAAACGTCAAACATAAATTATTGAGGTTCACAAATTAGGTTAAGGTCATACATATTAATCTTCTTTTGTTGGGAACATACTGCCGTCGTATACACAGTAGAATGTAAACATGTGTGAAGTTTGAAAGCTTTGTGGTTTCCAGTTTCTGTAAATGGGTTTACCGAAAAACTGGAATGTATAACTTTTTAGTATGTACGGACGGACAGACAAGGGTAACACTATATGCCCGCTCCACTTTCATGGCAGGGCATAAAACCAGAAAGGATTGTCACAATCCTTGGCTTGGTGCGATGTAGCATGTGGTAATCTATTTCCAGTTTACTGGTTTTCTGACTAGATCCCACTTGTGAGGAAGTGTCGATTCTTAACGGATGGCGGGAGGTGTACAGTACTGGTTCTACCCAGGAAAAGTGGGTGGTCTACCTCCACCAAAATCGACTGTCATATATAGCCTTGCATATGTTGAAAACGATGTAAAACACCTATAAACAAACAAACAAACCCACACAAAAGTATTGTAAAAAGATACATTTTTGTGAGGTATTTTTTGGATTTGTCACTATAGAAATTGTGTAAAACATAGCAAACACTCGCTAACTGAGCAATTATCTGTTAATAATAACCCAACAAAATAGTTTTTATTGTATGATAACTTTTAAAAGGAAACGTTTATAATACAATTGGTATTTGTTGTCACTCTCCAGATAAAACGATACCTGCAATATTATGTTGAGTACCCCAACGAGCGGCCTCTCGTCTTGCAAGTGACGTAAATTCCTGTCAGGACTCACTTGTTCTATACCATTAAAGTTCTTGTACTTGAAATAAGTAAAACTATTCACTCTTCTATAATACTAGTATATTGTGGCAATAATATCTTCCAAAGCCTTTTATATTGAAAGAGGACTCTCAGTTAAAATCCGGCCAATAGTCGCTTATTTCGCAAGTTACCCAAAAATACCCCGTGATGCACCTCTAATACCCAACTACTGGTGTAATGGCGTCACCCGGCGCAAAATATGAAAATCTGCCAATTTCCCAACGGACCAAAATGCGACTGCTCCCCACGGATTCTGAATGCTGCAAGTACTCGATTCTAAAAATCGCCTGCTTTTATACTAAACTCGGATCCAACCAAATTTGGTTGGGCGATCCAACAGAATCTTGTTGGAAAAATCAACAACTCTACAGAATATCGTTGGGCAGTTGGGAATCCACAGATTCATGTCGGGACGTTGGGTCAGCTAAACCATATTATGTTGGGAGAGTTTACATTTGAAGATTTAAACCTGTACCAATATTCAATAATAAATGTATAAATAAGTACACTTACACACAATGAATGATGAAATAAAACAATGCAATATCTCCGTGTGGCCTTTAACTGCGAAGAAGTCGAGCGTTACAAGACAAAAAATAGATTTGTATATGCAAAAGAGCTCTCCTTAGTGGAGGTATAGCGCTGAAATTGAGTCATTTGCTCAGTAAATCTACATCAACTAGAAATTGTTATTGTCCATGGGACAAAAACGTATGGCTCCCCCACTCGCCCGAACAGACATAATTGACGACTCTAGGTCCAACTGTTCTTCATTGATCTGAGATGGTTTTGATATTCAATATCCCTGTGACTGTATGTACTATCTGTATCAGTAAGGCCACATAAAAAAATATGTGTGGTTCAAGTAACCAGACCGACCCTATTTTTTTAAAGGGCCGACCCTAAAACTTCTTATGCAAAAATTAAAAAAAAAATCAAAAAATAAAAAAAAATAAAAAATCAAAAAAATCAAAAAAAAATCTAAATTAAAAAAATAAATAAAAATAAATAGGGGTCATCTACTGGTCATGACCAACCATCCTTCCAAGTTTGAGGACCCTAGGTCCAACCATTCTCTTGTTATTGATCGGACATAGTTTCACCGCAACCTTGACCTTTGACCTAGTGACCCCAAAATCAATAAGGTCATCTACTGGTCATGACCAACCATCCTTCCAAGTTTGAGGACCCTAGGTCCAACCATTCTCTAGTTATTGATTGGACATCGTTTCACTGCAACCTTGACCTTTGACCCCAAAATCAATAGGGTCATCTACTTGTCATGACCAACCATCCTTCCAAGTTTGAGGACCCTAGGTCCAACCGTTCTCTAGTTATTGATCGGACATCGTATTAATAGTCAAGGTCACCTTGACCTTTGACCTAGTGACCCCTCTACTTGTCATGACTAACCGTCGTTCCAAGTTTGAGGACCCTAGGTCCAACCGTTCTCTAGATATTGATCGGACATCGTTTTGATAGTCAAGGTCACCGAGACCTTGACCTTTGACCTAGTGACCCCAAAATCAATAGGGGTCATCTACTTGTCATGACCAACCATCCTTCCAAGTTTGAGGACCGTAGGTCCAACCATTCTCTAGTTATTGATCGGACATCGTTTGTGACACAGACAGACCTACAGCCTTGACCTTTGACCTAGTGACCCCAAAATCAATAGGGGTCATCTACTTGTCATGACCAACCATCCTTCCAAGTTTGAGGACCCTAGGTCCAACCATTCTGTAGTTATTGATCGGACATCGTTTTGATAGTCAATGTCACCGCAACATTGACCTTTGACCTAGTGACCCCAAAATCAATAGGGGTCATCTACTTGTCATGACCAACCATCCTTCCAAGTTTGAGGACCCTAGGTCCAACCATTCTCTAGTTATTGATCGGACATCGTTTGTGACACAGACAGACCTACAGCCTTGACCTTTGACCTAGTGACCCCAAAATCAATAGGGGTCATCTACTTGTCATGACCAACCATCCTTCCAAGTTTGAGGACCCTAGGTCCAACCATTCTGTAGTTATTGATCGGACATCGTTTTGATAGTCAATGTCACCGCAACATTGACCTTTGACCTAGTGACCCCAAAATCAATAGGGGTCATCTACTTGTCATGACCAACCATCCTTCCAAGTTTGAGGACCCTAGGTCCAACCATTCTCTAGTTATTGATCGGACATCGTTTGTGACACAGACAGACCGACAGACAGAGAAACAGACAGAGACAGACAGAAAGCACAAAATCAATATGGCTCCCCTACCACACTTTGTGTGGGGGAGCCATAAATATACATCTTTGCACAATGAACAATGACAAATCATGACAATTTATGATACAAATAGTGTTTATGGATGGAGGTTATCCTACACTTGAAGTGGGATCCGGTCAAAACGTACCCTAACCAAAACGTACCTAGTCAAAACATACCCAAACATAAGTCAAAACGTACCCAAACATAAGTCAAAACGTACCCAAACAAAAGTCAAAACAGACCTTACAGAAGCCAAAACGTACATATATAAATTAAAGTTACATATGATGTTTTAATGAATAAATACATTGCTTGCATGTTTTTTTTATTATGATTCGACAATTATATTACTTATATTGATTTTTTATTTAAAATTGCTTGCATAATGTACTTGTAGATATGAGTACTACACAGAGGTTTTTGTTGTTTTACCAATGCTATTTGCGCTCAGATGTATTGAGTTTGGTGTAGCAACACATGTTTTTAACCTAAATATAACTCACCTGATGTGTATTTAAATAATAAAATAAGCAAACTAATTAATTAATCATCAATACAATTATCAATACAATCAACTTTTAATAATTAGCACTATTTCGGCAAACACACATGTTTAGCCTAAATATAACTCACCTGAAGTGTATTTAAATAATAAAATTAACAAACTAATGAATTACACACCATTTTCATATGTACGTTTTCACTTTTTTATTGGTACGTTTTGACTTCTCCATAGGTACGTTTTGACTTCTCCATAGGTACGTTTCGACTCAAAAATTAAGGGTACGTTTTGGCTGTAATCCCTTGAAGTGATAAGATGAAAAATGTACGAAAACTCCTGAAGTTAAACTGGTAAGATTACTTTTCCCCACCCACTTGCTTACAATATAGTTTTGTTGTATTGAAAACGTATTCAAAACAACAATTTACAGTAAACTGACATTCATAAATATGACAAGTTATTAACTTTATATAATCTGAAACACATCTACTTAGTTTGTATGTTTAAAATATCAAGCTATCTGAAGTTATCCCAAAGTATGAGCAAAGGGACTTTGACAGAGAGGCCTAATCATTACAATTAGATCATTTACAACATTCCTCAACAATACATGTCTTGTAACAATGGTGTTCTATAATACACATTTGTATCGTTATTTTTGATGCTTGTATGAAATACTGACCATCCTTTTAAAGTAATAAAAAAAGAGAAGTGTCTGTAAAAGAACTTGAATTATTAACACTATTGAACACTGGTGGCCGAGGCTTCATGTTGGCTTCATATTCACCACGCCTCCACTGGGGTCCACGGTAAACTTGGAGGGATCAAACTGCTGACCTTTGAACGGTGAACCTTCTGCATCCCATGCATTCTTCAACATGTCGTGCACTTTCTACAAGAGGAACAGAGCAATAGGTATGATGATAAAGGGAGATGAAAGGTAGATCCAGGTTATTTTATTAGTGCATATTGAAACGAGGTCAATGACCTTGAAGCTCTACTGATAGGTTTTGATAGCTTGATCAGCATTCATGTGAAGTTTCATGAAAATCTGTCCAGTAGTTTCAGAGGTGTAGTCGCTACCAGTTTTTACTATAAAACTCTAAACAAATATGGCCACTGGCAGCCATGTTTAATGTCGAACCAAAATATTTTTCAACCAGGATCATGTGCTGATCATTTTGAAAAAGTCCCATATCAATATCACTTAGTTTTCAAGAAGTAGGTGCTACAAACTTGTGTTTTTTTTAGATCTATTGGGATCACTCTTCGTCCGTCGTTGTCCGTCGTTTACTTTTCTTCAAACAACTTCTCAGAAACCGCTTGGCTAATTTTGACCAAACTTCACATGGATGATCCTTAAATGAATGCTTTTTAGATTTGTAAACATTAGGTCAGCGCGACATCCAAGATGGCCGCCATTACCATATATGGTCGAAACCTTAAAAAATCTTCTCCAGAACCGTTGGACAGATGTCAACAGTTTTCTTTTAAAATGATCGCCAACGCCTAGACTATCAAGTTTGTTCAAATGAAGTCCCCGGGGTCAAAAATGGCTGTGCCCTGGGGTCCAAAGTTTGTATATTGAGATTTTGCATGTTTTTCGTATAGACATATAGGAAAAAACTTTAAGAAATCTCTTCTCTTAAACCACAAGGCACAGGCTCTCATGTATTACATGTAGCATCTGCTTATGGTCCTCAACTAAGTTTGTTCAAATGGTGATCCCCGCTCCGGGGGTCACAGTTTTACATAGACTTATATAGGATTTTTTTTTACAAAAATCTTCTCTGAAACTACAAGAGCCAGAGGTTTGATATTTTGCATTTACTATAAGCTTATGGTCCTTTACCAAGTTTGTTCAAATGGTGACCCTCGGGTCACATGTTTTACATAGACATGTACAGGAAAAAAAATCTCCTCTGAAACTACAAGAGCCAGAGGTTTAATATATTGCATTTACTATAAGATTATAGTCCCTTACCAAGTTTGTTTGGCCCCGCCCTGGGGGTCACAGTTTTACCTAGACTTGTATAGGGAAAAACTTAAAAAATCTTGTTCTCTAAAACTACAAGAGCCAGAGGTTTAATATTTTGCAATTACTATAAGATTATGGTCCTTTACCAAGTTTGTTCTAATGGCGACCCTGGGGTTACATTTGGCCCCGCCCCAGGGGTCACATGTTTTACATAACTTGTATATGGAAAAACTTTAAAAAAATTCTTCTCTGAAACTGCTTGAGCCAGATGTTCAATATTTTGCATTTGCTATAAGCTTATAGTCCTCTACCAAGTTTGTTCAAATGGTGACGCTGGGGTTACATTTGGCCCCACCCCAGAGGTCATATGTTTTACATAGACTTGTATCAATACAATCAACTTTTAATATATGGAAAAACTTAAAAAATCTTCACTGAAACTGCTTGAGCCAGATGTTCAATATTTTGCCTTTGCTATAAGCTTATGATCGTCTACCAAGTTTGTTTAAATGGTCCCCGCCCCGGGGTTCACAGTTTTACATAGACTTATATAGGAAAAAAATTAAAAAATCTTCTTCTCTGAAACTACAAGAGCCAGAGCAGTGCTCAAAGAAAATTATTTTAAGAGACAGGCCCAGGGCTTGTTGCTTCTGAAAATGGACAGGCCCCAATTTGAAATGGACAGGCCCTGATTTGAAATGGACAGGCCCTGATTTAAAATGGAAAGGTCCAATTTTTTTTTCTTATTGGAAATGTGTCTTTATTCACTTTTATAGCACACATTTGTTACGTATGTATTAATCAAGCTCAGAACCTCCTCTGACTAGATTTTTCTTTTTGCTACCACTTTATGCTCCCTGGTCAGCGGACTTATTTACCATTTCGTTTAAATATGTTAGAATAGAATATTACATAGTAATTTATAACCAATGCAAAGGAGAGTACTAGCACCTTATGCCAAACGATAATAATCAGAGCCGACTTGGTGAAACTGGAGCTAAATTTGGAGCCAAATTTTTAATCAGGTTTTATGAGACTATCAGAGCCTCTTCTGGCTATATTTTTTCTTTTTGTCACCACTTTCTCCAAGTAAAGAATTAGGAGCCTAGACTAGAATTCATTTAAAAGTAGAATTCCAGGAACTCCTTACACCTTAAATAATGAATAGAAATATACTTTATATCTGTATTTATACATATACAGTATATATATTTTTCTTTCCACCAACATGTATTTGTAAAGGACAGTTTTTCTTATTTGATTATGTAAAAAAAAAAAAAAAAAAAAAAAAATATCCGAAATTATGTACCATCCGAACTACTATGACACCGCACTTTTACTGCCCGAACATTTCACAAACATTCAATCGAAATACCATCAATAACGATTTTTTTTTCATGCATTAGTGTGTTTTTAATGACAAAAACGGTATTTCTTATCATAAAGTAAAGAAAACACAACCCTAATAGCAGAATAATGAGTTTTATGTCAACAATTGTCGACCTCAAAGTTGTGACACACTGCCGACACGAAGCCAGGCAAAATATTCGAACTACTTATTGTTTCAATGTGTGTATAACACAGTTTAATTACTTTATTGCAAGTGTTTTCACAGTTCACAATACACATGGGAGTATTTTGTCTTGAGGAACTTGAGCTTGAGATCCAGTAAAACTGATTTTTTGTGGGTTTTTTTTTTTTTTTTTTTTTTAGACAGGCCCGACGGGCTCCTCGTCTGCAAAATGAGACAGGCCCGGAATGGATTTCGAGGAGCCCCGGGCGTCGGGCTATCCTATTTCTTGAGCACTGCAGAGGTTTAATATTTTGCATTTACTATAAGATTATGGTCCTTTACCAAGTTTGTTCAAATGGTGACCCTGGTGCCATATTTGGCCCCGCCCCTGGTGTCACAGTTTTACATAGACTTGTATAGGGAAAAATTAAAAAAATCTTCTTCTCTGAAACTGCAAGAGCCAGAGGTTTAATATTTTGCATTTACTATGAGCTTATGGTCCTTTACCAAGTTTATTAAAATGGTGACCCTGGGGTTACATTTGGCCCCACCCCAGGGGTCACATGTTTTACATAGACTTGTATAGGGAGGGAAAAATTAAAAAATCTTCTTTTCTGAAACTGCTTGAGCCAGATGTTCAATATTTTGCAGTTTCTATAAGCTTATGATCCTCTACCAAGTTTGTTCAAATGGTGACCCTGGTGTCAAATTTGGCCCCGCCCCGGGGTTCACAGTTTTACATAGACTTATATAGGGGGGGGGGAAAAATCTTCTCTTAAACTGCAAGAGCCAGAGGTTTAATATTTTGCATTTACTATGCGCTTATGGTCCTTTACCGTCCAAGTTTATTAAAATGGTGACCCTGGGGTCACATTTGGCTCTGCCCCAGGGGTCACATGTTTTACATAGACTTGTATAGGGAAAAACTTAAAAAAAATCTTCTCTGAAACCACAAGGCACACAGCTCTCATATATTACATGTAGCCCTGGGGTCACATTTGCCCATGCCCCAGAGGTTACACTCTAGCACCTTCATTTTGTCTTTGATCTTTACCAAACTTTGTCAATGTCTTTATATCAATGTTGGTAAACAAGAGAGGCCACATTTCTTGGACAATCTTAACCAAACTTGCACAGATTGTATATGATCATAAGATTTCGAAGAAGTTTGATAATGGACCATTACTCAGGTGATCGATATAGGGCCATCTTGGCCCTCTTGTTAGCTTTGTCGGCCGTCTTGAATTTCCAGCCGACCTAAAAATTTTGCTAGGATCAGCTAGACATTAAGTGCAACATTCCTGTGAAGTTTCATGAAAATCTGTAGTTTCAGAGAAGTAGTCGCTACAACGTTTTTTACAATATAACTCTTGTAAACAAAGATGACCGTTGGCAGCCATGTTTAACTTTGAATCAAAATGATTTCAACAAGGACCATCATCATGTCATGCTGATCATTTTAGAAAAATTCCCAAATCAATATCGCTTATAATAGTTTTAAAAAGAATTAGTCGCTACAATTTTTTTTTTTAAAAACCTATTTTTAGACGTGGTGGCCATCTTAATTCCCAGCCGACCTGAAATTTTTCTAGGATCATCAAGAGCAACATTCCTGTGAAGTTTCATGTAAATCTGTCGAGTAGTTTCAGTGGAGTAGTCGCTAAAAGTTTTTAGTATATAACTGTGTAAACAAAGATGGCCACTGGCAGCTATGTTTAACGTCGAATTTTCAACAAGGACCAACATCATGTCATGCTGATCATTTTAGAAAAAGTCCCACATCAATATCACTTATAGTTTTCAAGAAGTAGGTGCTACAAACTCGTTTAGCTTTGGTGGCCATCTTGGATTTCACATCAATGTGAATTTTTGCTAGGATCAACTAGACATCATGGGCAACATTCCTGTAAAGTTTCATGAAAATCCATCCAGTAGTTTCAGAGTAGTCGCCGCAAGAAAAAGTTTACAGACAGACGGACGACGGACACCGCACCACAGCATAAGCTCTGCTGATCTTTGATCAGTAGAGCTAAAAATGTGTCCTGAGAAATCTACATGAAGACACTGACGGTAAAAAAAAATATAATTCTTTGTTGTATAATGTAGAGGGATGTAAGGTCATCAGCTGACTGTTGTTAGGTGTATATGAAGTTTGGCAAAAATCCATTCAAAACTTTTTGAGAAAAATGTGTTGAGGGACATTATACAATGTTAAGAGTGGAAAATTCAAAGGGTAATAATCCTGTAATTAAGCAATCAAGAATGTGTGATGTAAAGCAATTGATAAAAACATGTTACGCGACGTTGCGGACGGCGCGATTCATAGATAGCAGGGGTATAATAATAGAGAATATAACACATTTCACTGTCATAAATTAAGATGTACTTGGTTTGCAATCATATCTTATTTCATTTAAAAATTACTTGTCAGGTTTTGTGAACAATGGACAAATTCTTTTCCAAGTTATGGCCAAGGATAGGGTGCATGTTAAATGTGACGGATGGAAGACGACACCCTTGATTTTGAGCACGTTCTGAGAAGTACCTGTTCATGACTTTGTGGTAGGCCGAGTTTCTTCTGCCTGTCATTGTACATCATCTCCTCTATCTTGGCCTGCGCTTCCTCGTCGAGATCCGACATGGGGCGGCTGGCGTCTATCTTGCGTACACTTATCTTGGGCTCGTCCGTCAACATCGCCTCCCACCATCTCTCTTCTTTTTTTCGAAGTTAATCTGAAGCATTGTAGAGTTTCATATACTTTCTTATATATACTCGGTTGCAAAAGAAATTGTGCACTTTTAAAATTCAAATATTTTCTTTTATCTTTATAGTACAGTGTTCAAACATTTACCTATACATATATACATGTATATCTGCCAATGGCAATAAATCGGTCAATACACAGTTGTTTTGCACGGGAAAAGCGTTGTGTTGTTTTCGTGGTAATGGTCTGTGTAGATAAAAACCAGTTTGGTTGAATTCTCTTACGTTTCCTTCTGTATTTTCAATATGCCACGGCTTACCGAAAACCAGAGGGTTCAAGCTTTAGTCATGATTACGAGAGGTGACAGCGTCGCTGCTGTCGCTAGGGCATTTAATTGCCATAGAAACACTATCACTAAGCTGCGTGATATGTTCCAATCTGACAAAAATGCGCTTTCAATCACAATTAAGTTTGAAAAAAATGAAGCAACATATTCTTTTGGACTGTTTTGCGATTTATGATTTTGACCCCAACCCTGTTCACCTGTTGACCATGCTTCAATGAATTAAGCTATCGAAAAACAAATTCCACCTTGACATTGGCAATAGAAAGGCAAAATAAATGGTACCCTATATGTCATATTTCGTACATATTTTGTACAATAAATTTAACAAAAACCTGAGTGCACACTTTCTTTTGCAACCGAGTATAGATACAAAATGTTTTTTTCATTGTACTTTTGCAGATTAAAAAAAACACCACCACTTGTTTACAATATAACATTTTTTGTGATTGATTTTTAAGGGGTCTCTTGTAAATGGGATACTCAATCATTTTGATGTTTCTTTAATGTATTGATGTTTTTAAAGTTATGTAAACATGTTGTGGTTCTCGTATTAGATTCCATAGTTCAGTGTTTGTTATAAAAGATCTAGTTGTCTTATTGCATACGAGTAGATATAGAAGTCGGACAGGAAAATTAGCATTCAAGGACCAGTCAACCAAAAAACATGCACAGAAATAAACAATAAAATAAACAATAATTACAAAGATGAATAAAAGGCAAGATGACATCACAAACAAAAGGGTTGACAATAGGGCTACCGCCTTGGAATGGTCAGTGGCAAAAAGGCAGCTGGGGTTTAAACCATTATAAACCAGGTTCTAGGGTGCACAAAACTTACTCTAACCCTATTGTCATCCCAATAAAACGCAGACAGCGTAAATAAAGAATAAAGTAAAGTCACCCTATTTTATGAAAATCTTTCCACTTCTGTACCGGCTATACATTTCAGTTTTCTTTTTTAACTTCCATTGGGTTTTATTAAATCTACAGATGTGTCACTAGGACACGGATGTCTTTATTGTAAGTAAAAGTTAACCCGCATGATACATGAACCATCCTGTAATATTCCGAAACACAAATCCATGTTCACAATTTTATGTAAAATTTGTAAACAAAAGGGTCATAACGGGGGGAAATTTGAAAGCTGGTATAATGTTGTTGACTTCTGTCTTTCTTTAAAGTTTTGAATCCATTTGATCTTTGTCGGTAATCTACCAAAAGCAATTAATAAGATACAAGCAGTAAAGCAGGGCTGACTACATCCATAATATGTTTAATATACTTACATGTACATTCTCACCGGGGTTTAACGTCCAAATACTTTCATCTTTGTGTATTTCCCATGTCAGATCACCGTCGACAACCACCTTGAACTGCCCAGACTCGTCCTTGTGGGCGACCTTGATGTGCTTCTTGTCTATCTGGACTGTCACGTCTTTGCCTTTACGGATATACGATGGTACCTGAATAACACAATCACTCGTACATGACTACCATATCTAACTAATCACTTGTATATGACTACCATATCAAACTAATCACTGGTAAATGACTACCGTATCAAACAAATCACTGGTGAATGACTATCATATCAAATAAATCGCGGGTACATGACTACCATATCAAACTAATCACTGATACATGACTCATATCAAACTAATCACAGGTACATGACTACCATATCAAACTAATCACAGGTATATGACTACCTAATCACTGGTATATGATTACCATATCAAACTAATCACTGGCACATGACTACCATATCAAACTAAACGGGGGAACCATTCCTAGATCAAAATATTAGATTTCACTGCCCAATTTTTTGTATCTTGAATGAGTTTAGACCTCCTCACACTGAATTTAAGCGTAAAGTATGGCTCTACATAACCAAGGTGACTACGAACAAATTCGACAAACTGCGGAAAACACGAATTGGGAATCTCTTTTTGATCTAAATATTCACCAGTATGCAGATAACATAAGCAACCATATCATCAATATGGCAGAACAGACCATCCCACATAAAATTATTACTGTAAGGCCCAAAGATCCCCTATGGCTTCAGAATGACATTAAAAAATCAATAAGGAAGAGAAAGCGTATATTATCGAAGGCAAAACGAACAGGCACACCCAAAAATTGGACTAAATACAAATCCGGAATGAAACAATAAACGTAATTAACAATACTTTGAAAATATATCTAATAAACTTAAATCAAATACCTTATCAAGTTCTGACTGGTGGAAAATGCTCAAGTGCTTTATCAAGCCAAACGATAAATCCACTAATATACCACCCCTCAAACATGATGGTATCTACTACAGTGACAATATTAGCAAAGCTAACTTACTTAATGATTTTTTTGCAAACCAAACAGTTCTAAACGGTGTCGGAAAGATATTACCGCAACTTGTTATAGACCCTAACAAACCAAATCTCGATATAATTAATCTACAGCCATTAGAAGTTGAATCAATCTTACAAACCCTTCCACTGGGAAAAGCCGCAGGCCCAGACGAAATTAACAACAAAGTACTAAAAGAACTTTCCAAACAACTCACAACTCCCTTGTGCAATCTTTTTAATCGCTCACTTCGACTCTGTAAAGTTCCAACTAGGTGGAAGGAAGCGTACGTTACCGCTGTCTTTAAGAAAAATGACCCTTCCGATGTTTCTAATTATCGGCCGATTTCACACCTATCAACGATAGATAAAATTTTGGAAAAACTTATCCACAAGCATGTTTTAACTTTTTTCTAAGAAGTCGTATCATAACTGCTTTGCAGTCAGGCTTTGTACCTAAAGATTCAACTGTTAACCAACTAGTAGATATATACCATACTTTTTGTCAGGCTCTAGACGAAGGTAAAGTAATTCGTGCTGTTTTTTTGTGATATAAGTAAGGCCTTTGATAGAGTTTGGCACAAGGGTCTACTATACAAACTACAATCTGTTGGCATAGATGGCCCACTTCTTTTGTGGTTTAAAGATTATCTTGAAAATCGAAAACAACGTGTTATTCTCCCTGGTGCTATGTCTGATTGGAAACACATCAACTCTGGTGTCCCACAAGGTTCTATTCTAGGTCCATTACTATTCTTGGTATATATTAACGATATAGTTGACACCATTAACTCTACAATTAAGCTGTTTGCTGACGACACTAGTGTTTTTATAATAGTCGATAACCCACAGCGAGCCGCTGACATATTAAACGCTGATTTGATGAAAATACATACTTGGGCTGAATCATGGTTAGTTACGTTCAACCCAAATAAAACGGAATCACTTATTATATCTCGCAAACATATTAAACCGTTACATCCTTCGTTATCTATGAATAATACTATTATTCAAGAAGTAGAAACTCATAAACATCTCGGACTTATATTTTCAAATGATTGTAGTTGGCATGCACACCTGCAATACGTCACAGAACAAGCATGGAAACGCATTAATATTATGAGAAGACTCAAATTTGTTCTAGACCGTAAATCCCTAGAATCCATTTATACTACATTCATTCGACCAATTTTGGAATATGCTGACGTAGTTTGGGATAATTGCACACAATATGAAATAAATGACTTAGAAAAAATACAAATAGAAGCAGCTAGGATAGTAACTGGTGCAACTAAATTAGTATCAATATCCCTATTAAATGATGAAACAGGGTGGGAAAGTCTGCAATCACGTCGTAACAAGCATAAACTGACATTATTCTTTAAAATGGTAAACTTAATTACACCCCCATACTTAAATAAACTAGTACCCGACAATGTAGCCGAATCCACACCATATGAACTCCGAAACGCCGATAATATAAGAACAATTCCATGTAAATCACAACTATTTGCTAACTCTTTTTTACCATCCACAATAAAAAAATGGAATGAACTACCAGAACATTCAAGGAATGCCCATACCGTTGATGCTTTTAAAAGGCAACTTAATATCTCCAATATACATATACCCCACTAATTCTACTATGGGGAGCGCAAGGCACATATATACCATACACGTCTTCGGCTGAAATGTAGCTCTCTAAATCAGCATTTTTAACGCTAAAAATATAATAGAAAATCCATTGTGTAATTGTGGGTCAACAGAAGACACGAAACATTTCTTACTGTGCTGCAGACAATTTACAGAACAACGACGCATTTTAAATAATACCCTAAGGACATTGGGCATACTTAATGTAAACACTACCCAACTTTTAGAGGGCATTCCTCACACACCTAATGGAACAAATATTTCAATTTTCAAAGCTGTACAGAAAAATATTATCAGCACAAAACGATTCGAAATAAACTAACCTCGAATAAATAATGCCTATTCGGGCGACCAAAATGAGAAAAACACACAACAAACTGTCTTCTCCAACTCTATCTACCTTTTTCTTTATTCATCCATTCTTTTTATTATTTGAAATTCCTTAACTAAAAGCTATTTTAATAGAGATATCTCTATTGGTAATTGATTGTATAGACTTCTGAATATCTTCGTTTCATAACATTATGTAATTATGGAAACGGATTGTTATAAGCTAAAAGCTTTTTTCCGAATCCACGTTTTCAAATTGTGTTAAATTTATTGTGTAACCATAATAATTGTATACATCTGAGAATAAAATATTGTTTAAACTAAACTAAACACTGGTACATGACCAGCCCAGGGGTTACAGGAACCAAAATTACGTAAGAAGCACTTAAGATAATGCTATAAGGAAGTTCATGGCCAAATTTGGTTGTGCTAGGATAAGAAATGTAAGAGAAATAGAGTTGTAAACACAGCTTACATGCAAACCTTGATGTGGGACGCCGACGTGATACATAAGCTCTCTTATTCTTCGAATAGTCAAGCTAAAATGAATTACCCCAGAGACATCCATTTGTCGCGAATTGACGGGTAGTGTGTGTTACCAAATTAATTTTCACACCCTGTTTGCATATTTGCACTCCCAGTTCATGAATTTCTGCCAAATACACTGCTGGTACATGACTGTCATATCAAACTAATAACTGGTACATGACTACCATATCAAACTAATCACGATACATGACTACCATATCAAACTAATCACTTGTATATGATGACCACATCAAACGAATCACTGGTAAATGACCACCATATCAAACAAATCACTGGTACATGACTACCATATCAAACTAATCACTTATATATGACTACCATATCACTTGTATATGACTACCGTATCAAACTAATCACTGGTACATGATACCATATCAAACTAATCACTGGTACATGACTACCATATCAAACTAATCACTTGTATATGACTACCATATCAAACTAATCACTTGTATATGACTACCACATCAAACTAATCACTTGTATATGACTACCATATCAAACTAATCACTTGTATATGACTACCGCATCAAACTAATCACTTGTATATGACTACCGCATCAAACTAATCACTTGTATATGACTACCATACCAAACTAGTCACTGGAGTGGTACATGACTACTGTATCAAACAAATCAATTGTATATGACTACTGTATCAAACTAATCACTGGTACATGACTACCATATCAAACAAAGCACTGGTAAATGATACCATATCAAACTAATCACTGATACATGACTACCATATCAAACTAATCACGATACATGACTACCATATCAAACTAATCACTTGTATATATATATATGACTACCACATCAAACGAATCACTGGTAAATGACTATCATATCGAACAAATCACTGGTAAATGACAACCATATCAAACTAATCACTTCTATATGACTACCGTATCAAACTAATCACTTGTATATGATACCATATCAAACTAATCACTGGTACATGATACTATATCAAACTAATCACTGGTACATGACTACCATATCAAACTAATCACTGGTACATGATACCATATCAAACTAATCACTGGTACATGACTACCATATCAAACTAATCACTTGTATATGACTACCGCATCAAACTGATCACTGGTACAGGACTACCATATCAAACTAATCACTGGTACATGATACCATATCAAACTGATCACTGGTACAGGACTACCATATCAAACTAATCACTTGTATATGACTACCGCATCAAACTGATCACTGGTACAGGACTACCATATCAAACTAATCATGTGTACACGACTACCATATCAAACTGATCACTGGTACAGGACTACCATATCAAACTAATCACTGATACAGGACTACCATATCAAACTGATCACTGGTACAGGACTACCATATCAAACTGATTACTGATACAGGACTACCATATCAAACTAATCACTCATCCATGATTACCATATCAAACTAATCACTGATACAGGACTACCATATCAAACTGATCACTGGTACAAGACTACCATATCAAACTCATCAATGGTACAGGACTACCATATCAAACTAATCACTGGTACATGACTACCATATCAAACTAATCACTGGTACATGACTACCATATCAAACTAATCACTGGTACATGACTACCGTATCCAACAAATCACTTGTACCATATATACCATACACGTCTTCGGCTGAAATGTAGCTCTCTAAATCAGCATTTTTAACGCTAAAAATATAATAGAAAATCCATTGTGTAATTGTGGGTCAACAGAAGACACGAAACATTTCTTACTGTGCTGCAGACAATTTACAGAACAACGACGCATTTTAAATAATACCCTAAGGACATTGGGCATACTTAATGTAAACACTACCCAACTTTTAGAGGGCATTCCTCACACACCTAATGGAACAAATATTTCAATTTTCAAAGCTGTACAGAAATATATTATCAGCACAAAACGATTCGAAATAAACTAACCTCGAATAAATAATGCCTATTCGGGCGACCAAAATGAGAAAAACACACAACAAACTGTCTTCTCCAACTCTATCTACCTTTTTCTTTATTCATCCATTCTTTTTATTATTTGAAATTCCTTAACTAAAAGCTATTTTAATAGAGATATCTCTATTGGTAATTGATTGTATAGACTTCTGAATATCTTCGTTTCATAACATTATGTAATTATGGAAACGGATTGTTATAAGCTAAAAGCTTTTTTCCGAATCCACGTTTTCAAATTGTGTTAAATTTATTGTGTAACCATAATAATTGTATACATCTGAGAATAAAATATTGTTTAAACTAAACTAAACACTGGTACATGACCAGCCCAGGGGTTACAGGAACCAAAATTACGTAAGAAGCACTTAAGATAATGCTATAAGGAAGCTCATGGCCAAATTTGGTTGTGCTAGGATAAGAAATGTAAGAGAAATAGAGTTGTAAACACAGCTTACATGCAAACCTTGATGTGGGACGCCGACGTGATACATAAGCTCTCTTATTCTTCGAATAGTCAAGCTAAAATGAATTACCCCAGAGACATCCATTTGTCGCGAATTGACGGGTAGTGTGTGTTACCAAATTAATTTTCACACCCTGTTTGCATATTTGCACTCCCAGTTCATGAATTTCTGCCAAATACACTGCTGGTACATGACTGTCATATCAAACTAATAACTGGTACATGACTACCATATCAAACTAATCACGATACATGACTACCATATCAAACTAATCACTTGTATATATATGATGACCACATCAAACGAATCACTGGTAAATGACCACCATATCAAACAAATCACTGGTACATGACTACCATATCAAACTAATCACTTATATATGACTACCATATCACTTGTATATGACTACCGTATCAAACTAATCACTGGTACATGATACCATATCAAACTAATCACTGGTACATGACTACCATATCAAACTAATCACTTGTATATGACTACCATATCAAACTAATCACTTGTATATGACTACCACATCAAACTAATCACTTGTATATGACTACCATATCAAACTAATCACTTGTATATGACTACCGCATCAAACTAATCACTTGTATATGACTACCGCATCAAACTAATCACTTGTATATGACTACCATACCAAACTAGTCACTGGAGTGGTACATGACTACTGTATCAAACAAATCAATTGTATATGACTACTGTATCAAACTAATCACTGGTACATGACTACCATATCAAACAAAGCACTGGTAAATGATACCATATCAAACTAATCACTGGTACATGACTACCATATCAAACTAATCACGATACATGACTACCATATCAAACTAATGACTTGTATATATATATATGACTACCACATCAAACGAATCACTGGTAAATGACTATCATATCGAACAAATCACTGGTAAATGACAACCATATCAAACTAATCACTTCTATATGACTACCGTATCAAACTAATCACTTGTATATGATACCATATCAAACTAATCACTGGTACATGATACTATATCAAACTAATCACTGGTACATGACTACCATATCAAACTAATCACTGGTACATGATACCATATCAAACTAATCACTGGTACATGACTACCATATCAAACTAATCACTTGTATATGACTACCGCATCAAACTGATCACTGGTACAGGACTACCATATCAAACTAATCACTGGTACATGATACCATATCAAACTGATCACTGGTACAGGACTACCATATCAAACTAATCACTTGTATATGACTACCGCATCAAACTGATCACTGGTACAGGACTACCATATCAAACTAATCATGTGTACACGACTACCATATCAAACTGATCACTGGTACAGGACTACCATATCAAACTAATCACTGATACAGGACTACCATATCAAACTGATCACTGGTACAGGACTACCATATCAAACTGATTACTGATACAGGACTACCATATCAAACTAATCACTCATCCATGATTACCATATCAAACTAATCACTGATACAGGACTACCATATCAAACTGATCACTGGTACAAGACTACCATATCAAACTCATCAATGGTACAGGACTACCATATCAAACTAATCACTGGTACATGACTACCATATCAAACTAATCACTGGTACATGACTACCATATCAAACTAATCACTGGTACATGACTACCGTATCCAACAAATCACTTGTATATGATTACCGTATCAAACTAATCACTTGTATATGACTATCATATCAAACTAATCACTGGTACATGATACCATATCAAACTAATCACTGGTACATGACTACCATATCAAACTAATCACTTGTATATGACTACCACATCAAACTAATCACTTGTATATGACTACCACATCAAACGAATCACTGGTAAATGACTATCATATCGAACAAATCACTGGTACATGACTACCATATCAAACTAATCACTTGTATATGACTACCGTATCAAACTAATCACTTGTATATGATACCATATCAAACTAATCACTGGTACATGATACCATATCAAACTAATCACTGGTACATGACTACCATATCAAATTAATCACTGGTACATGACTACCATATCAAATTAATCACTGATACAGGACTACCATATCAAACTGATCACTTGTACATGACTACCATATCAAACTAATCACTGGTACAGGACTACCATATCAAAGTACTCACTGGTATATGACTACCATATCAAACTAATCACTGGTACATGACTACCATATCAACTAATCACTGGTACAGGACTACCATATCAAACTAATGAAGGGTATATGACTACCATATCAAACTAATGAAGGGTATATGACTACCATATCGAACTAATCACTGGTATATGACTAACATATCAAACTAATCACTGGTATATGACTACCATATCAAAGTAATCACTGGTATATGACTACCATATCAAACTAATGAAGGGTATATGACTACCATATCAAACTAATCACTGGTATATGACTACCATATCAAACTAATCACTGGTATATGACTACCATATCAAACTAATCACGGGTATATGACTACCATATCAAACTAATGAAGGGTATATGACTACCATATCAAACTAATGAAGGGTATATGACTACCATATCGAACTAATCACTGGTATATGACTACCATATCAAACTAATCACTGGTATATGACTACCATATCAAACTAATCACGGGTATAGGAATAACATATCAAACTTATCACTGGTAAATGACTATCATAGATTGCATACAATATCTTATATCCATACATAGCATCATTTTGATATAAAGAATATATTTTCATATTTTCAATAACTCCGGCATTCCTGGATGGATTTTCAAATGACTTGGCACAAGTGCTCACCACAACAAGACAACGTGTTGCGCACAAAATCCATGTCCGAGGCTCCAAGGTCAAGGTCACACTTGAGGTCAAAGGTAAAAAAGAAGTGCTTTCGTGTCCCATTAATAACTCCGACATTCATAGACGGATTTTTAAATAACTTTGCACAAGTGCTCACCACAACAAGACATGTCAAGGGCAAAATTCAGGTCCGTGGCTCCAAGTCATGGTCAAACTTAGAGGTCAAAGGTCAAAACCACTTCGGGGGCATTTGTCACTTACAGTGACATTTCTTGTTTATTTCTGATTTTGAGACCCTCCAGTACATTTTATGGGATGAATCAGTTTATATGAAAAAAGCTATACCTTAACCCGCAGGTCGAGATCAGTTATAGACTGTGCCCAGCTGTAATTATCTCTTATGGCTCCGTTATAACTCTCAGGGTTAGACTGGAAAGCCTGCTGCTGTCTACAATATATAACATTATCAGCTAATTATAGAATTGAACTGAATCAGATTTTATAGTCGTACCAACAGCTAAGGTCATATAGCGACTTTCCAGCTTCCATTGGTGGAGGAAGATCCCAGGTGCCCCTCCAGGCAATTTTCGTGCATAGATGGGCACCTGGGTAGAACCACCAACGTTCCGCAAGCTAGCTTCCTCACATAAAAATTCCTGGTCCCAGGAGAGCTTGAACCCACAGCGGTGGGGGACAAGTGATTTCAAGTCAGAGAATCTAAACAGTCGGCCACCAAAACCCTTATGGAACTGTTCCAAATACAGCCTCAAGTTTTATAGGCATATCTCGCTCGGCGAGTGTTTTTATTTTAAGGTCTTATCTCATTTTCTTACCATATTACTCAGCCTTCACAAAGTCAAGTCAATACAGTGTGTTTTCGCCAATCATGCAGAAGACTAAAATTAGTCATTGTAATTGGATTCTCGTCTGCCGCAGAATCACATCATTCTGATTCACTGGCACATCCTGTCATTGTGACGGAACTGATATTAATCAGAATAGCTAACAAATCGGATCACTAGCTTTAAGTTGAAGTAGAAAGCCTAAAGAATCATAAATTGATAAAAATGTTTCTTTTATGTTTAAAGCGAAATAACACTCGAGAAAAGTTATCGGATTTAAAGTTCTCATTTTTTCTTGACCAGATATTACAATAATTTTAAAATATAATGTTTTATAATGATGTTAAAAATGTCAGTTTACAAACTATCCGCAGTTGAAAGCCAAACATATTAGTTTATTATACCTTCAGGTATTAAAGAACAAATAAACAAGCAAAATCCCTGGTTCAAATCCTGTTCTGGGCAACGATTTAGTTATCACTTTAATCAGAGGTACAACTTTGTAAAGAAATAGAAAATATATGTCATTGCCTTTTACTATATGTTTATTAGACAAGGCTTAGAAAACAAAGAATAGTGAGGCTATGCCAAGCTATTCTGTGTTTTTGTTCCGAGCCTAATAAACTTTACAGTAAAAGGCACTGACATAATATTCTTTTTATCATGTAGATCAACATTTTCTGTCTAGTTAACTAGTTTTATTTTTTAAATGAAATGTTACATTTGATGTGGAATTCACTATATTGTTTTTTCCTTCATGGCGTTAAATCAAGATATCAGATAACAGATAACATCGCTACGCACTATAAATGCTTAGGAATTCCGCATTGCTTTTTACTTAATCCGTCAGTGCCTGATAAAGCAACATTTATTAGGTCACTCATTTATCAGGCAGCAGGGCAGGAAAAAATATTTCTGAGTTACTCGTCCTACGTAATATTTGAATGGTCAAATTCATAAATTGTTAAAGAATTTATCTGAATTTCTACTCGTCCTGTATCAGTGAGCACTCATCATGGCAAGCAGATGAGTGGATTTTCGTGCCCTGGGCGAATATCTGCAAGATAATTAAACTGTGTTATTGGCCACTCTAGCATGCCTACCTTTCCAACACAGGGTCTTCCTTGCCCTTATCAGGTTCTTTTCTCTCAGTTTCCTCTGCTGTCTTTTGACTATCTGTTTTCTCACTTTTTGCAGCAACAGGTTGTTCACTGTTAGAGTTTATTTGTGAGTTGTCTCCCATGTGTTCTGTAGTAGCACTAGACGATGATACTGCTTTATTTGTATCACTGTGAGATTGCGCATTATTGGCAGGTGCATCACAAGAAGTATCGTTTAGTTTTGTGTCTGCCTTACACTGACTATTTGCTCCTTTATTTTCACCACTAGCTTGTGTAGCAACCCTTGATTTTACTGCTTCTTCTTCTTCTGATATATATAACAATATACATATACATGTAAAATCAACTTTAAAGGGACACAGAGCAATCTTGATTTGTTTAAAACTCACAGTGTCCTGTTAGTTTTTCTATCTTTAATATTCATTATTAGAATAGTTCAAAACAAACTGACTTCACATGTTACTAACTATTGCTAATATGGCACCAATAATATACTTACAATGTTTTGATAGAATAATGAAGAAAACTGCAATCTCAATTTTTTTTATTTAATTATATGCGAGCAGTTTTGAAGTCAAAATTATACAGGATTAATAAATCGAGATGCTAATTTAAATGCTTGATATAACACTCAATATTGCAATGTGTCCCTTTAAAGATAAACACTACATCTGGTAAACTATATGGTAGTTCTTATACGTGAAAAACCAAACACTGACAAATACGACTGTTGGTCAACCTATAATCAATATAAGAGATGGTGTTTTTCCCCTTATATAAGTGGTACCAAAAAAACATCCCCAATGGTAAAAAGTATGTTTTTTTCCCAATTGGAGTGAAAAAATTCCCATTCAATTTTTTAATTTTAAACAGAAGAAGGGAGAAAATAATTTCTTTTAAGTGAGGGTAATGATATATTATAAGAGAATGTATACATGGTAATGTGTTTGCAAAGTATTTAAGCATACAACATTGCTTTTGTTTGATAGTGAAAAATTCCCAACTTAAAGCAAAACATCGCAAATTTTCCCAATTGACTGGGTACTGGTGTAGCAGTCAATTGTATCCCCCTCTGAAAGTTACCCCAAGGAAAGAATTGGCTAGCTGATTCTTTCCCCTGGGGAAGGAACTGGCTAGCTGATTCTTTCCCCACCTAGTTGAAAGTTTCCCCCGGGGAAAGAATTGGCTAGCTGATTTTTACCCTCTCCAAAAAGTTTATTTTCTTTTTCTTTCTGATTTGACTTTGCAAACGTACTACCTATATACAAACGTTTGCTCAGACTATTAAGTGGCTTAATTGGCTTGCTGGTTCTTTCCCCTATCCCACTATTATTTTTAACACATACAGAAACATTAAACAAGAGGTCAATGACCTTGAAGCTTTACTGATAGGTTTGATAGCTAGATCAGCATTCCTGTGAAGTTTCATGAAAATCAGTCAAGTATTTCAGAGGAGTAGTCGCTACAAGTTTTTATTATATAACTCTATGTAAACAAAGATGGCCGCTGGTAGCCTTGTTTAATGTCATTCGACAAGGATCAACATCATGTCATACTAATCATTTTAGAAAAAGTCCCCTATCAATATCACTTATAGTTTTCAAGAAGTAGTCCCTATAAACTTGTTTTATAAAAATCTAATTTTAGCCTTGATGGCCATCTTAAATTTCCAGCCGACCTGAACATTTTGCTAGGATCAATTAGACATCAAGAGCAACATTCCAGTGAAATTTCATGAAAATCCGTCATGTAGATTCAGGAGTAGTCGCTACAAGTTTTTACTATATAGCTCTCAGTAAACAAAGATGGCCACTGCCAGTCATATTTAATGTTGAATCAAAATAATTGTCGACAAGGACCAACATCATGTCATGTTGATCATTTCAGAAAAATCCCTTATCAATATCACTTACAGTTTTCAAGAAGTAGTCCCTACAAACTTGTTTTTTAAAAATCTATTTTTAGCCATCTTGAATTGGTCGTGAAGTTAGGCCTTCCTTCAGCTTATATCAAAGCAATACTGTTGACAGTGTTTGAGATACAGAATAAAGCTTTCATAAAAACTTTAACCAAAACTTTTATCAAGAACAATTGATTGTTATTTTGTCTTTAAAGTCAATGTCAAAGTCACAGGTGGGGTTTGGCTTGGTCAGGAGGATAGGTCTTACCCTAGTAATCTACATACAGAGTTTAAACTAACAAGTTCTTTTGTCTTTAAGACAAGGTTGAGATAATGGCTGGGGTTTGGTCAGAGAGTTAAGGATTACTCCAGTTACTGTGCATACCAAGTTTCAGAGCATTACCTTTGATGTTTTGTAGATATAAAGCCTCAAGAAAACTAATTAAAAACTTTTAAAGAGAAATTGAATTATTTTGTCTTTAGATCAAAGTGGGAGAGACAATAGACTGACCAATGCACCAAGATTGTGAACCCTGATATTAATATACTAACTCTGCTTCTTTTAATATTTACATAGTTTTAAATGTGGCAAGCTTGCAACCACATATATAGTTTCTGACAGTTCAATTGTATCTAGCTAAAATTAAAAAAAAGGTTGAAATAGCTGGAAAGATGGCTTCTGATAAGAACACCTGATTCTTTCTCAAAATGTGTCCAGGATTTAGTAAGCCCTCTATAATCATAAACCAGGGGCGTAGCTGACCTGAAATGTATATGTATGCCCAACAACTAGTGGGGTCTGGGGGTCCGGGGGCTACTCCCCTTCTTTTATTTAAACTTTGTAATGGTGTGTTTTGGCATATATCGGACAGAACACTTGTGTGGTATTTGAAGAAATATATTTTGACAAATTTGAGAATTAATACTTGACAAAATTGAGTAACCTACACTGTAAATAAAATAAGAAATGAATGTTGACACTAACCCCCATCCACCCACCCCCACTGGTTTGAGTTTTTATTGCATTTTTGGAATTTTCATTTTTATTAAATTTATACAGTTTTCAAATTGATGTATGTGGATGTCATTTAATGACCAGCCTTATACTGACCAGTAATTTACGATTTAAAACATGGTTAACGCAGAATTACTGCCAAAGCACTACTCAGTAAATGTATTATTTCTTCATATATGGCTACATTAAGGTATTATCTCCGATTCTTATTTAAAGTTCTTATTTAAAATTCAATAACATTTACTTCAATAACAAAGCAAGTGTTTTTAAATGCCTTCCAGGAGAATTTATGGGTGTCAATCCAACTACAAGAAACACTCCGTTTCACATTAAATGAATGCAAATGCATTAAACAATCTGTGAGTTTTCTAGAACAAACATTTTCACAAACAATAATAAAATCTAAAGAACATGAAAACACAGTGCACTTGCACAATCAATATTAAACTGAGTCACAAATTATGATTGTTTCATTTATGGTTGGATTAACATCCATAATTCTTCCAGATTGCATCCAATCCCTTTAATACAGAAAATCTACGCCGCCAAAAGTATTTGATTCACAACGCATATTCTGCATAATGAAGCTTCTGTGGTCATTCTTTGGTACATACTGCGTTTTCGCTTCCGGGCATCTTCCTGTTTATTAGCCTCTCTTATTTTGTCATCGTTTCTAGCCAGGTCATCATACTTCTTGAATATCTGGAAGAAGAAATATCGGTCAAACCAGATTGTGACACAAGGGAAGTAACTTCAGCAAGTTCTGTAGTGATGTTTCTTTCGAAGCTCATTATTGATATTAACTTATTGATATTAACAATACAAATTGATCTATATCCACTCTTTTGGCACAATTATCGCATACAAGTGACTGCTTGGATAATGAAATTGTCCAATATTAATGTAAATATATGTTTATCAATCAAATCGTAATAAGTGAATCATAGCGATACTAAAACCTTTTGCCAGAATCATACAGTATAATACTCACTTCATTTCCGTACAATGACTTATAATCTGCAAGTCGCAACAGTACTTGGACCTACCTCGGTGAGCATACGCAGTGCTACGTCAGGTGGGAAACCCAATCTATCTTCTTTACTCTTCATTATTCTGAAGAAGTCAGTCCTAGAAACAATTATAAATAACAATTAAATAACAATTACAAATCCCTGCTCTAAACTTGATTTACTCCACGTGAAAATCCTTCTGTTCGAAGCACCCTCTCTTCTCGTACCTTATCTAAGTAAGGCTTCTATTGACCGAGCCTCCTCATCATCACCAGGCAGAAAAAATACTTTAGTTATTAACCATCCATCACTCCTCTTTGAAAAACAAATCCAATAATTATTTCCTGGGCACCTTGGGACTTCCCTCATACCCCATGGAAGGTATATTATTTACCAAACATATTTAAGATAGTTAACCTGTGCTCGGACAGACGGACAGGGTGAAACCAGTAATGTATATGCAACTAAACTTCTTTTTGCATACAATTTTGCTTCTTGCAACGCCTTGGCCTTTCATCTTTCCATAAGATTACATCTAGTGAGTTATGTTTAGAAATGTTGAAGAAGAATATCAAATAGTAGCACCATTTTTCGTGGCAGATTGTGTATTTAACATGGTTCTAATATTTGATGTTCTTTTTCAACGTTTCTAAACATAACTCGCTAGATGTAGTCCTTATGGATAGATGAAAGGCCAAGGATTTGCAAGAAATAACATTTTATGAGATATTATTACCATATAATAAAAGGTGTAACCTAAAATTGGTAAAATCAGACAAATTAAAACAAAAACAAAATGACGGTCGCCTAATGAAGAAAGGGAGTTTGTTTCTAAACCAGAAAAATAGATTCTTTATCGCCGAATAACAATAAAGACAACGAAATGTCTCAAAAGGAGATTGTGTACACTTTTTATCGGTATATGACTTTAAACAAGAGCTCTACTGATAGGTTCTGATAGCTAGATCAGCATTCCTGTGAAGTTTCATGAAAATCTGTCAAGTAGTTTCAGAGTAGTCATTACAAGATTTTAGAAATAACTCTATATAAGGCCAAAAAAAAAAATAGGTGTCTTTATTGCATGCTCTAAAAAAAATAGGGTAGGTCGGTAGGCATTTGCTTTTTGTTTTGGAGCAAGATATTGTGAGATTCTACATGTATTTATCTCAATAACCCCAGACAAGTTGATGATACTGAAAGTTTCTCTGTGATGTCAGTTTACCTCCATATATTGTAATAAGGCCTTTTTTTTTTAGGCCTAAATCATTGTTAAAAACAAATTTTAAAAAAGAAAATTATTTTTTATATATATATTTTTTTTTCATAAAAGGTTTTAGGGTAGGCCTCCTAAAAATAGGGTCGGTCGGGCCACCGGAAATCCTTTTTTTTTTTTTTTGCCTAAACAAAATCTGTTTTTAGCCATGGCGGCCATCTTGAATGTCCGGCCGACCTGAAATTTTTCTAGGATCAACTAGACATCAAGAGCAACATTTCTGTTAAGTTTCATGAAAATCCTTTAAGTAGTTTCAGAGAAGTAGTCGCTACAAAGTATTTACTATATAACTCTAAGTAAAGAAAGATGGCTGCTGGCAGCCATGTTTAATGATGATTCAAAATGATTTTTGACAAGGATCAACATCATGTCACGCTGATCATTTTAGAAAGTCCCATATCAATATCTCTTATAGTTTTCAAGAAGTAGTCCCTACAAAGTTGTTTTCTAGACATCAAGAGCAACATTCCTGTGAAGTTTCATGAAAATCTGTCCAGTAGTTTCAGTGGAGTAGTCGCTACAACTTTTTACCATATGTATACAAAGATGGCCGCTGGCAGCCATGTTTAATGTCGAATCAAAATGATTTTCGGCGAGGATCAACATCATGTCATGCTGATTATTTTAGAAAAAGTCCCATATCAATATCACTTACAGTTTTCGAGAAGTAGTCGCTACAAACTTATTCTTTAAAAATCTATTTTTAGCTTTGGTGGCCATCTTGAATTTCACATCAACATGAATTTTTGCTAGAATCAACTAGACATCATGGGCAACATTTCTGTAAAGTTTCATAAAATCCATCCAGTAGTTTCGGAGGAGTAGTCGCTACAAACAAAAGTTTACGGACAGACGGATGTACGACGGACACCGCACCACGGCATAAGCTCTGCTGATCTCTGATCAGTGGAGCTAAAAATTATTAAAATATAATTCAAAATATTAATTAAAATGTAACATCAGTTTAGTTGCAGTTTGGGTTGATTGTTTTATTTATTATAATTCATAACTTTCACATCTGGTCAACTTTCAGTAGGTCGAAATATTCAACAGGTGAAAATAAAGGGGTTTACTCGGACTTTATCCTCAATCTCTATATGAAAAATGAAAATATTAGACTATGATTTAAATTAAATGTATCCATATTGGTGTTTTAAAATCAGACAACACCAAAATAAGATACATAGATGTACACAAAAAAACAAAACTTTTAATATAATTCACTTCACTACAAACTATACTCAGCTAAAAATAAAAAGTATCCACTTTGTTTTCCTGCAATATCTGAGAATGTAAGAAAGAACTAACAACTGTAGAATGATTTTCTTTTAATAACATCTTTCTTTTAATAACAGAAAATATTCAAAATCACGCTAATATCTCGTGTTTCCACTTTACAACTGGTGTAAAATGGACACATGAGATATTATAACATGCGCAGTGTTCTCCCCAGGAATTTCTCAAGGCATGTCACCTTTATCAGAGAAAATATGATTCAGAGTGTATCCTTATACCTGACATCTGTATGTAAGGGTAGTTTGTCAGAGAGACACTTGATTTATATAAACAAGAGGCTAGTGATTCTATATATTGTGTTTTAAACTTATTTGAGCTAATCAAAAATGAAATAATTGAAATGTGTTAATGTCTTTTCAAAATTAAGGCATGTTGCAAAAGCATTTTGGCTGTGAAGGCATGTTAAATGCGACATGCCTTAATAGCCTGGGGAGAACACTGATGCGATATTAGCGAGTTTGTGAATATTTTCTGTGTATTTGAATTGAATGTTGTTTAACGGCTCATCAACACAGTATAGGTTATTAAGAGCCGCCACAGAGAGAGGGAAAGGATACGCAGGAATTCGGGAACCTGCCCTACTCTTATAATCGAATAGATTACTATGGTTCTTTAACGTGCTTGGAGGATAGACCGATACACGGGACCGTCCGGTTTACGTCCCCATCCGACGGACGAGGCTAAGGTAAAGTGTCTTGCCCAAGAACACACCGACGGAACTCAGTGGCACCACGGAGGATTGAACCCGGGGCCTCCGGTTACAAATCCGCCGCGCTACCGACTGCGCCACGCCAGCCCCCCTGTGTATTTGAATGCACTTCCTAAATCTGGGCTATTGTCGTTAACCTTTGCATTTGTTAAGTTTTGTTAATTTCTTTTTCAGACCTATGATTTTAAACTGTGATTTTTTTTTTTATTATTTAGTATATTTCGATGAAATTTTGTGTTTACATCAAATAAAGATGTTATTGAAAGAAAATCATGCTACAGTTGTTAGTTCTTTCTTACATTCTCAAATATTGCAGGAAAACAAAGTGGATACTTTTTATTTTTGCTGAGTATAGTTTTATAAAGCGCTAAAGTCAGTTGAGCACCAACAATAAACACCGAGGTTACTGACCCCCTACCAGAATGTGGAGGTCTTTTATTTTATTGATCACTGATTGGTCAAATTGTTTTGATGATGTCATGTGAAAGTTATGAACATTTTGTAAAATGACTGAAACTGTATATAACACTTTACATCGTTAAGTGTTCAAAAACTAAGAGCCCGAGGATATGTCTTATTTTCATATGCCTACCAATATAAAGGTTAGTGCATAAAATACATGTCTAAGAGCGGCGGGACGATTTTTTGATATGCGCATCCTTGATGATACATGTACGTGTTTGTCTTTTTTATGTTTGGACTAAGCACAGAGTTTTTATAGCACTCGCCCAGCTCTGTTGTTAAAGCACTCGCCCTGAAAGCGAGTCATTCTGGGTTCGAGTCCTTTATCCGTGGTTTACTTCAATGACAACGAGGATAATTTGGTGAATGCGGGATAGCGGCACCGGGGGTCTGAGAGACCAGACGAGCTGAGTCAGCTCTTAGAAGTCGATATTTATCGATGAAAAAACACCACCTTTTACTCAATGATAGTCCGAAGCGTCTGATAACCTGATATTCACGGAATTTCCAGGTCAGATAAATAGTTTTAAAGATTTCTTATCTAATGGTCTGATCGGACTATGTTTTTGTAGCAGTTTGATAGTCCGTACGAAAAAGTTATAGCCTCGGGCTCGGACTATGCGTTAATTTCGTAAACTGTAAGGTTCGCGCTCCGTGACGTCCCAAAACGGAAATGCGTCAATTTCTTCAATGACTTAAATTGCAATATATCGATGAATAAACAGAGTTGTGACTATTTACTGCATTTAATCGCTTAATAAACTATGTAAGAACTATTTTTTTTGTTGTTGTTTTCTACTGAAATGTTACTCGACCGAATCATGGGTTTCACTCGTCCGGATTCGAATTTCAATCGTCGATACGAGTGGAATGATGGTATCCAAGGGGGTATTTCAGCTCATTGATAAAAAATAGCAATCTTCAACATAGTTAAAAACAATGATGTAAAAGTGAACGAAGGTTCAGGTACCTCTATTAGCCCTTCTTTTATGTTATGAAATCATTTTCCAAGTCCTGGAGTGGAGCGCTTTTGTGCGCCAGGCTGTGCAAACATGCTACCTGATAAGCCTCTGCAGGCAGAATTGTACAGGCTGGTTTCTGATTTTACGCGGGAACCAGTCTAACTCGTAATGCTTCTGGCTGTGTTGATACACAAAATGTGACAGATAAACTTCATCGAACGCTGGTGTTTAAGAACTTATAACTTTTTTATTTATAGTTCGATTTTGATGGTTGAAAGCTGCATAATTTTTGTGAAAACATAGTCTTTCTATTTGTGTGATTTCTTTTTACAAAATTTTGAACATATAGTGAAAGTGTTGTCATCGCTACTTCAATAGATTAGGTAAGAGTGTTTATTTAGAGTTTTGTTTTGGTTTATTTTAGATATTAATTTTTTAAATAATAAGAGTGTTTATTTAGGGTTTTGTTTTGGTTTATTTTAGATATTAATTTTTGAAATGAGAAGGATATGCAGTCTGAAATTGTCCACACGTTTGTTGGTCAAACGCAACGAGACGTCTAGGGGAGCATACTATTCATAATTTTGGTAGAGCATCATCAAAAAAACTGACCAATCAGTGACCAGATATAAGACATAACCAATACATTCTGGTAAGTGATAAACTCGGTCTTTATCCTTGATGTTCAACCAAGTTTACTGTTAAAATAAAGGTATCTACAGTGTGATTCTTTTAAAACCCTGCCTATTTCATGCACATTTATGCAAAACGATTCAATATATGTATATTTTAAAATCAAAATCTTGAAAATTATCATCTTTTTACTCTGCCAAAGATTTTTGTTTTACTATAGAACCTAAGGATAAAAACCGAGTAATACAAATTTATCACATACTGAAAATAAAATAAAATCTCAACATCTCTGTAATGATAAATTATGAATAAACATCATTTATGTAAAAACAACAACACCGGACGGCAAATAAATGAGGCTATCACCACTTTTGAACTTATGCATGTCAACTGAGCTGGCAAAACTTTATTAACATTATAAGCGTTAAAAATATCACTTTACACCTATCATTCGCCACACAATTATAAAAGCGGGCCGGGTCGACTTAACATGGGCCGAATGCAACTTAGGCCGTTGTTGACCCGTTACCGTTTAATTCTGATTTTAGTGGTGCATGGCAGAGGGACAGAGAATTAAAAAAAATGGAACCTTCGATAAAGAAATCCAAGTATAACATTGAGAAAGTTTTCAACCCGTCCTTCGGTTTGCAAAATCCCCAAGAGAGGTGAATCGTATTTATGTTCCATTTTTTTCCGGATATGTGTTACTCGGATTACTTGCTAATTATCCATCTAATGCATTACAATATATTCTTTTCAAGAAGATGCGATTGCATATCTCCTTGTCGCTCAAAGGATTGCCATTGAAACTAAAGCATTTTGAAGTGATGGCGGGTGTAACTAGAACAAGTGTAGCATCATTTATATTTTCTTTAATTGTAGTCTGTTTGATTGTAGTCGGTGTTGTGGATATTATTAATAGCAATGTGGAAAACAAATGCCAAATGACATACATGTTTGAACAACCGGAATATTTGGTAAGAATTAATAAAAAAGTTGTCATTTTGAAAATCATAAATTAATAATTCGCTCACACTGCACAGGTGGCTGTATAAGTGGTGGGAATTAAGCACAAATATTATACCTTATTTGGGGCCACTTATTTGCATATTGCCTTCTTTGCGCAATGTGACGTCATCCAGTCACTAGTCCGTATTCTGTGTTACTGACACCCCGGTCCGAGAGCTATAGGTTCATTGGTAAAAGCGCCGAACTTCAGATCGAAAGGTCGTGGGTCGATACTTGCCATGGCCATTTATTTATCTTGCCCTTGAGCAAGATAATTAATCCACATTGCATCAATCAGAGCTCTAACCTTAAACAGTTTCTTTTTTCATAGCCTGTGACTGTTATTAAACAAAACTGGGATAGTAACCAGAATCAGTTTAATACTACCACAAGATCATTCAAGTTAGATGCATTCTATCTTCTGCTATATATATATATAATTTTCTCCAGATAGGGTGATTATTCAACTTTACAACCATGCTATAAAATTCTATGAGTATCAATGAAAATCTAATGCGCAAGGCCTCTCAAGTTACCTACTGTTATGCAACACAATTCATTAAAAATCATTTTGTAGGCTCCAACATGATAATTAGTCAACAACTGCTAATTGGATCTTGATGAAGATCCTTAATAATAAGTATAACATAAATAAACACTGCACATTTGGCAACTATTTCGATTTATTAGCAAATGATGTTGGTAACTGATTTAGGTTACAAATGGTTATTAGGAAAAGTATCTGCTACTCTAAACCAAAGGGAGATAATAATTTGGCATTTTAATAACTTCCAGCAGTTATAACACTTCTACCTGTTTACGGTTAGAGCTCTGACTGTGCATACTGGTTCCACCCAGGAAACCTGCACATAATTTTCAAAAGGGGGTGTCGCAGTACTAGTAGATAGATAGATACATACATACATACATACATGTAGCATGTGAAAAAAACGACATCAAACTTAATTAAACATAGAATGTATTGTTTTAATTTGTTGGTCAGATTCGGTATAATATAACACATAATGTATGGTGCTTCGATCCTATGTAAGTTTAAGGACTGGTCAGTCAGACTTAAATTAGCCTCATTTA
Source organism: Cyrtodaria siliqua (assembly GCA_037043455.1). Lineage (NCBI taxonomy): Eukaryota > Metazoa > Mollusca > Bivalvia > Adapedonta > Hiatellidae > Cyrtodaria > Cyrtodaria siliqua. The sequence continues at coordinate 47,580 of JAWPHD010000800.1, read as the reverse complement.
TTTGATGTCTTGAGTGCATTTTTTTACATACGGACCTTTAATATAGATGCACCCCGTGACGTCTCATTGTGTTTGACCAAAAAACGTGTGAACAGTTTCAGACTGCACACTTGTTTTAAAACTAATATCTCAAATAAACCAAAACAAAATTCTAAACAAACATTCTTACCTAAGGCTAAAAAAAAAAAAATAATTTGTTTCTGGTCTTCCGACCGACCCCATTTTTAAGGCCCCGACCCTAAACCTTTTAGGGCACAAGAATTTTTTTTTAAAAAAAGTTATTTTTAGTAAGGCATGTAAGTGTTGTGGAACACTCATATTATGTAATATGATCAAGAAAACATGCTTTTGATGTTCTTGATTTGAATTTAATATACTGTAGTAAGGATTAATTCTAAAAAATAATATTTTCCTACCTACCTTATACCCCATTTATTTTTGAAACAACAACAGAAACAGATTTTTTTTTTTTTTGCCTATTAAATCAATAAATAATCTTGAATTGAATGTCACATTAATGGCAAAATTCGATATATTTACATTAATAAACATAAATATATATATATATATTTCCAGTGTTTTTTTTTGGCTGTTTTTATAGCCGAAATTCGGTCATATTCCCAATGCCAAAACATACCTTTTTTTCCCAATTAAGAGGAAAAAATTCCAAATTTAAAAAAAAAAAAAAAAAAAAAAAAAAAAAAATTATTTATTTTTATTTTAGTGTCCCAATCCAATGATTGGGGTTCATTGGATTGGGGTTCAAAAGCTTATAAATTCTTCTGTTTATCTTGGTGTACAAAAAACAGTATTAAAGATATAATTATGAAAGGAAAGCTTTACTTTATATTTTTCCGAATTTTATTAAAAATCGCGCTACAATTCCCAATTTTATGAAAAATCACGCTAAAATTCCCAATTCCAACGCCATGGGCTATGTTCCCAAAATAGAGAAAAAAAACACTGATTTCACTATATATGGCATATGACCGGGCCGTACATTATTGTATGTAAACGGTTCTTGTATGATGTCACTGCGCAAGATACCCATGATTTCCATTTAAACAGTGCATAATGCCTAGATTTAAACTTGTTTAATGTTGTTTGGATTAAAATATTAGTGTGAAATGAAACAACACATGATAATTCCTCACTTCAGGTAAGTTGGACTTTATAAAATTCAGTGGATCAGTTTAAATTGACTGTTTATGCTAGCGCTGAGTGAGAAACTCTGCGCTAAGTCCACACATAAAAAAGTCAAATGCACACATCGGAGGATGGCGCATATCAAAATTGTCTCGCTGCTTCGCTTCGGCCTTAACTGGTCATATAAAACATTATTACCATTAAGTATACTTATTTTTCATACAGTTGCTGTTATTTCTTCCCCTAGAAATCAGTATACTTATTTTTCATACAGTTGCTGTTATTTCTTCCCCTAGAAATCAGTAAATTTTCATATTTATAAATAGTCCATATATGGTCCTTTAGAACTATGATGTCATACCTCTCAAAATGGCGGCTTCCATGTCCGTTTCAACAGAACCTTCAAATGATCATATCTTCTTTGTTTATCATCAGATTTCGATAATTCTTTCACTTTTCCCCAAGTTTTTCAGAACTCTCGAATATAACGAGTGTTAGGCTGTGTTGCTGCATTCCTTTAATATTAATTATAAGAATAGTTGTTTTTGCATATACAGTTGCTGCCACGCGGATAACGACTTTTTCGCAGCATCCCCGCGGCCGTTTTCAATCGAAGTGACAAATCCCCGCGATCTTACCGCGGATTGTCACCCGAAATATCGCGAGGATTCCCCGTGACTGTAAAAATCGCCGCGATTGCAAAATCCAGTCTCGAAAGAAAGAAATCACCGCGATTCTCCGTGATAGATTCGCGGGGGGAACGCGGGGGAAATTAGAGCACGGATCAATGAAAAATGTAATAAAAATGATAAATACAATGAACAGTTTTGGAAGCAATAGGTATTTCAAACTTTTAATGCATTTAATAACGTGTGTTTTTCGTTTTTGTTTTCCAAAATACACATTTCTCTTGACCGGACATAAATTGGCTACCCACAATCCTTTGCGATGTCTGTACCTATTAACAAGGCGGCACTAATAACGGGGTCGGGTTTATGACCCGGAATTCTTTACAATTTTTCGGATTATTTCTGACTAAAGAACCCATCGATGTATTAATAACCAACAGCAGAATAGTAAAATATGTTAAAATAACGATTAATTAAAAAAATATAATTCTAATTTCCAGTATAAGATTTGAATTTTATGTTCAGTCACCGCGAAGTCGGTAATAGGAACCGCCATATAACTATCGTGACCCAGTATACATTATCCGGGCATTTGAATTTTCTGAAAACAAAAATAAAATTGTCTTCTGCTTCGGGTTTTTAATAGTTATTGAATATTAATGCATTAAATTGACTGCACAATTGTACATTGATACTGAAGATAAATCGCGGCGATGGCCTGCGATTTCACACCGGGTAAAGCGGTGTGCGAATCAAAACAGATCGCGGTGATTGTGTCGCGGTGGAAAAATGTATTATCCCCGCGATGAGCGGGCTGTCCGCGGATCGCGGGGACAAAATCAGTGTGTCCACGGTGAGATAAAATCGCCGCGATGAGTGGGATTAGTCGTAATCCGCGTGGCAGCAACTGTATTATTAACTGTTGATAAATAATATTGCACCAATAATATATTTAACAAGAAATGTCACAGTAAGTGACAAATGCCCCCGTAGTGACCTGTGACCTCTAAGTGTGACCTTGGAGGCACGGACCTGGATTTTGCGCGCAACACGTCTGGTTGTGGTGAGGACTTGTGCCAAGTTATTGACCGGACACAATTTGACCTGTGACCTCTAAGTGTGACCTTGACCTTTGGGCCACAGACCTGGATTTTGTGCGCGACACATCGTCTTGTTGTGATGAGCACTTGTGCCAAGTTATTTTAAAATCTGTACAGGAAATCCCGAGTTATTGACCGGACACAATTTGACCTTTGACCTCTAAGTGTGACCTTGACCTTAGAGCCACGAACCTGGATTTTGTGCGCGACACGTCATATTGTGGTGAGCACTTGTGCCAAGTTATTTGAAAATCCGTCCAGGAATGCCAGAGTCATTGACCGGATACAATTTGACCTTTGACCTTTAAGTTTGACCTTAGGGCCACAGACCAGGATTTTGTGATCGACACATCGTCTTATTGTGGTGAGCACTTGTGCCAAGTAATTTGAAAATAGGTCCAGGAATGCCAGAGTTATTGACCGGACACAATTTGACCTTTGACCTATGTGTGACCTTGACCTTGGAGCAACGGACCTGGAATTTTGCGCGACACATCATGTTGTTGTGGTTAGCACTTGTGCCAAGTTATTTCAAAATCTGTCAAGGAATGCCAGAGTTATTGACCGGACACGATTTGACATTTGACCTCTAAGTGTGACCTTGACCTTAGAGCCACGGACCTGGGTTTTGTGCGCGACACGTCGTGTTGTTGTGGTGAGCACTTTTGCGAAGTTATTGGAAAATCCGTCCAGGAATGCCAGAGTTACTGACCGGACACAATTTGACCTTTGACTTCTAAGTGTGACCTTGACCTTGGAGCCACGGACCTGGGTTTTGTGCGCGACACATCGTCTTGTTGTGGTGAGCTATTGTGCCAAGTTATTTGAAAATCTGTCCATGAATGTCAGAGTTATTAACCGGACATGAAAGCAGTTTATTTTGACCTTTGACCTCTAAATGTGACCTTGACACCGGAGCCACGGACCTGATTTTGTGCGCGACAAGTCGTCTTGTGGTGAGCATTTTTGCCAAGTTATTTGAAAATCCGTCCATTATTATCAGAGTTATTAACCGGACACGATTGTACAGACGAACGAAGATCCAGACGGACAGTGTGACTACTATATGCACCCCTTCGGGGCATAAAAATATGGTAGAATAAGATGAACAAGAAATATCACTGTAAGTGACAAATGCCCCTGAAGTCACCTTTGACCTCTAAGTATGACCTTGACCTTGGAGCCACGGACCTGGATTTTGTGCGTGACATGTCGTTTGGTTATGGTGAGCACTTGTGCCAAGTTATTTGAAAATCCGTCCAGGCGTGCGTAAGTTATTGACCGAACACAATTTGACCTTTGACCTCTAAGTGTGACCTTGACCTTGGAGCCATAGACCTGGATTTTGTGTGTGACACATTGTCTTGTTGTGATGAGCACTTGTGCCAAGTTATTTGAAAATCCGTCCATGAATGCCAGAGTTATTACCGGACACAATTTGACTTTTGACCTCAAAGTGTGACCTTGACCTTGAAGACGTGGGTTTTGGGCGCGACACATCGTCTTGTTATGGTGATCACTTGTGCCAAGTTATTTAAAAATCCCTGCATGGATTGTGACGTTACGGTCCGGACTCGAAATTGTATACCTGTTTTTGACCTATGAAATTCAAGTGTGACCTTGACCTTTGAGGTACGGACCTGGGTTTTGCGCACGACACACCGTCTTGTTATGGTGATCACTTGTGCCAAGTTATTAAAAAATCCCTGCAGGGGTTGTGACGTTACGGTCCGGACACAAAATCAGGGATGGAAACTAACTTTTAAATTTTGGTTGCCCAGCTGAAAATTTATGAGCCCAGATTTAATCTCTTTCATTGAAACACAAAAGACGCTTGAAAACTGCACGCTCATCAATGTCAGACTCATAATCACTTTCAGAGTCCCCAGAGCTGTGGAGTCATACTTAGGTTTGGATTTTGCCAGTTCAATACTCGCCGCCCGCTTATGGCTATCCGAGTCTTTCGTGTTCTTTATGCTGTCAATTTTCATGGAGGTACACCCCGAAACAAACGAATTTTGAAGACCTTGCGCAATGCAATATTGACATTGCATACTGCTCGCTGTATTTTGTAACGAAGGCCTGTTCTCTGTCCATCCCGACTGAAATTCACGTTTACGTTTGGATTAATCGTACTCTTGATTGTACTTTCTTTTTTCACCTGGATTGGGGCCCTGACTTGGGCGATCAACGTTCTCTAAGTATCGCCACATTGTTATCGCGCATTGTTATTGTCACGACACGGGCGCATCCATATTGTAAAGAAAAATACGTAACGAGCGATTTCATTGGCTGCTGGTCGATAACTGGTTGTATGATGCAATTTCATTGGCTGCGGTAAAAAAATACGAGACGGGTAAACGCATTGACGAATAATAACGAGGAAATCGACTTTAGCTTGTCGAAAAAGCTAGTCGCCCGGGCGGACTACCGACTTATGAAATCTACTCGCCCAGCTTGAAATTTAGTCGTCCCGGGCGAACAGGCAACCGTTAGTTTCCATCCCTGCAAAATTGCGTACCTGTTTTTGACCTATTAATCGCCCAGATAGAGATTATAACCTTGTCTATAACAAAATACTCCGGGATATTTTTTCAAGAAAACTCAAAATATGTTTGCAGTGCTTCAGATAACTATCTGTGTAATTACGCATAGTTGTTTTCACCAAGAACGCATTGAAACAAAAATTAATGCGTACAATTAAAAAACACTTAATAGCCTAGAAAAATAAAGGTGTGCCCAGACATACTCAATATATATGCTTAAGTGTGAGGTACTGAATGACAGTCAAGTACCTCCAGAACATTTTTACTAGTAGATGCTTGCATGAAAAAAGATATGGCCTTTTGTCGGCTGTTTGATACACATTAATGCCATTTAAAAAAGATGAAAAATGTTAAATGCATATATGTAAGGGGAAGAGGAAATGCGCAGTATCATTTATGGTAATGACTGAAGAGTAAACATTTTACATTATTGCTTTGTCCAAAACTTGGTTTTAAGAATACGCATTTGTAAATGTAACTTCGTAATAATTTTTTTCTATCTTGTGTACAATACGCATTGTGCTGAAAGCTTATCTGGAGCACTGTGTTTGTTTTCAACAAATAACATAACTTTTATTTTTTAATTTTATATATTTTTGTTTAGTTCCCAACACTGATACTGCCACCTGTGAGCATGTTATCCCTGTTTTATACCCTACTTTTATATGTCAGCTGCATCCTAGTTTTTAACTGTGCCCAAGTTGGCCATTAATATCAGTATCCCAGTTTTTAACCCAATCAACATATTGTACATCATTGAACTAAAGTAAAGGTTTCCAAATGATAATTATATCAGTAACCCAGTTTTTAACCCAATCAACATAGGCATATTATATTATTTAGTATAGAGTGGAGTCTTGGAATTGAATTGAATTGGGGTTTTAAGGCGCACCAACACATGAAAAGTTTATATGTCACCTAACAGGCATGAACATGCCAGACTCATCTTCCATGTACATCGAGATAAAATATGGAAAATGGGTCTAGAACCTTCTCACCCTGAACTGCAGAGTTGCTGCAAATTCTATCATAGAAACTCCATTTACGCTGGAGCCACGTTTATCGTTTTTCTGCCACTGCTTTTTTGATGTGAGCGAGATAGCACCTGAAACAATGCAGGGATCATGATGAAGACCTTTAATGAACATGAACAAAAAATGATAAAATGAACATGAATTTTGGGGGATTCTACCCCTCTGCCTACCCCTCGAAAGGGATCTGCAGTTGCCCTATTCTTTGCCCCGTGACCAAACGGGGGCCCCCAGGAACCACACGGGGCTTGGAGTCTTGGTGTGGAGTCTTGGAGTGAAGTGGATTGAATAATTGGCGTGACCTTGGAGTCAGATTTGGAGTGAATATTTTGGAGTAAATTTTTGGAGTAAAAAATTCAGATATTTTTATTGACTTAGATATTTTTATTTACTTCTGTGATATACAGAATCTTACATTCATAACTGGATAAAATCAATAATACACTATACAATGTAATACACAATAATACTCATGCAAGATCATCTAAATATTTAATTCATTTGAAAAAAGAATCATAACCTGATCTTATTAGACTGTGAATCCAGGATAATCATGTGAAAATAAACTTCCACCCCCATAAGTTATGGAATGATATATTGGCACAATGGTTTTGGAAGGGTGAGTTGGTGGATGGATGGTTAAATGAATTGAATGGGTAGTTGGCTGATAGATAGGTGGATGGATGGTCGATTGGGTGGTTCCATTTTGGTAGGGTGGAAATGTGGGTGGGTTACTGCTGAATGGTAGGGTGGATAGTGGGAGACGCTATAAATATATAATCTGAAAATATTCAATTGTATTATAATTGTATTATATTTCTATATTGTTTAATGGAGATTTTGGTATTTAGTGTTATTACACTATGTTAACAACAAAAAAAAGGATATGTTTCAAAATTTACATGTATATGTTATTGTTGCATTTTTTATAAGTTACTTGTTTAGAAATTATATTTGTTTCTATTAATACATGTGAGTTTTGCTATTACATTAATAAAAACAAGCTTTCATTTTATTATAAACTGGTTGCATTTTTATCATCTTAAGACAAAAAATGTGTTGTTTCAACATGATAACTATCAATTTGATATTTCTGAATGACCCTCACAAGGTGCAGTTCCTATCTAGAAAAACATAAATGAACTTGGATACTCAGACATTAATCCCAGTATTGAAGCAATAACCATTTTCTCTGACCTAAACTAGTCCCGAGGGACCAACTAATCTTAGGACAGGACACTGACATCCAGTTTCATCCAGTGTCAGGGGTATACAGATCCAGTTCCAATATGTCAGTCATACTACAGAGACTGAAAATAAAAAACATTAAAGTTTATGGGAACTTAGAGCCTTCTCAGCCTAACTGTTCCAAAAACATGGATTTTGTTCATTTAGAACATGTAGTAACAGTGCCCAAGTTAAAATTATATGTGCAGTTTTGAAATTAGTTGTTGAAATTGCGTAGCTAAATAGACACATGCATTTTAAAGAAATTTAATCAATAAATAATTGCATGTGCAAATGAAGTAACCAAGTAGATGTATTAGTTTTCTAAAAAGTTATTAATTGTAAGGAAAATTAAGACTCCAAGTTTATCAAAAATAGACTCCAAAATATTCGCTCCATTCTTGGAGTTAAGAACAAAAGAACATAACATTGAACAAAGTCAGAACTGTTTATTAATTTCTAAAAAGTAATTAATTGTAATGGAAAAATAAGACTCCAAATTTAGACTCCAAAAAATTGACTCCAAAATATTGACTCCAAGGTCACTCCAAAATGTGACTCCACTCCACTCCATGACTCCACACCAAGACTCCATGGACTCTATATAATATACTATACCATCAGCATATTGGATATCACTGAACTAAAGTAAAGCGTTTCGAAATGTTGGCGAGTGTTTGTTTCATGTTTGCATGGTATTTTACGTCATTTTAGGGCATGTTAGGCCATATACAGGGCTTCCACTAAGGTTCAAATTTAGGAAGTTCAAACTTCCTGTATATCAAATGTGGAAGTTCATGGAGAATATTTAGGAAGTTCCAGTGTTTGGGCATGGCATTCATACTCAGTCTTTGAGTCAGTGATTCCGTGTCGTGGTGAGGGAAACAACACATCTAAATTGTTAAAAAGAACAAAAGGATATTTATAATCATCTATATGTTTATAAAAGAAAATATTTGATGACATCATTATATAAACAGTTTCAAACTAAAAATACTTAATTTGCCTTTGCGTGCCATACCCCACCCACAAGTTTTATACAGTGAATTACATTTTGTAAACAGTTTTCAATTTATCAGTCCAGGAAAGCTTTTAAATTGCATACATTAATGAAAGGTATGTAAAACTGTCAAGTGTAGGAATAAATGTAACAGATTCTTTAATTTATTATCAAAGCAATCGATTGTTTTTGCCAGTGATAATTTCACTTCCGTGTTTAGTCTCCATTCGCGAAGAGTTTTTTCCCCTAGGTTAGAGATTATTAAATATTGTTTGTCTATCAGTACTTCGTTTCTATTTGTAACTTTGATAAATACATAGAAAAATTACACAAAGATATAAAAGAAATAGCCTAAAATGTATAATCTGTTTGTGTAAGGAGTTTCAACTTTGTGGTTAATGAATATAAATTAAGCAATTTGGCATCGAGATTATACTGCTACTTTCATTTTGTGAAATGCGCGGCTAGGCCAATTATCTAATTAGCACTCTCTCCTCTCACCAGCCATGCGTGTGACCCTTGATAAAAACTGGACAAAACCGCTTTTACCTGTCCATTACAGGCTCCACAGAGTTTTAATTGCTTTACAACTTGTTTAGTCGGCAGTCTCAAATGAAATTAGATTAGATGGGCGGAGCTATAATCGGTAATTTACAGAGTATGGGACGTCCGTATTAAAGAATCGCGGCGTACTTTGAAGATTTTGGAAGTAATTGTACGCCTATGATGTTAATTTTCGCCGTACAACTATGATTTTTTGACGTAATTTACGGCCGTACGCCCGTTAACGGAAGCCCTGCCATTTATGATGGTTAGGGTTAGGGTGTCGATTTTTTTGTGGTGGAGCTCGACTTGTCAATCATGTCAATTGAGAAAGTGTCTACCCAGGAAAAGTGGATGGTTGAAAATGACGTAAAACACCATACAAACAAACAATGTGAAAAACAAATGCAAAATGACATACATGCTTGAACAAAGTGCATCCATTTTTTTACCCTACATACTGTTATAATGTTATGCTGTTTTTAACACCGTTACCTAGTTACATCGTTATTGTGTCGCCTGTTGTCCATCATCCATTGTCGTCCATCCGTCACACTTTAACCTGCAACCTAACCTTGGCCATAACTTGAAAAGTATTTGACCTATGTTCATGAAACTTCACACACGTCTTCATCTTAACCCAAGGAATGTTGTTACATATCATACAAACATTATTTGGCAGACATTGTGGATGAATGCCCTACTGCGGAGGAAATTATTTGTCAATCTTTATATTTTCCTTAATGCCCTCACTGGCATAAACAGGCAGAAACCAGAAGGGTGTTCCATGGAACACATGTGTTGCCTGCCATGTGCTTATTTCAGCAAGTACAATCTAACTGTAACATCTTGAAACAGGGGATGCAATCCTTGATGAATCATGGAGCAGATGTTTTTTTTAAAGTGTTAAAGTTGATGAAAAGGGCCATAAATCAGCATTGGATAATTGATAAGGAAGAACTGTATAAAGTTTCATGACCATAGGTCAGTATTTTGCCAAGTTATGAGCTTGGTTAGGTTGCAGGTTAAAGGGGCATAAGTCTGCTGAAATGAATGTCAGAGTTACTGGTCATGGGTAACAATATATTCTGTATTTTAGTTTCAGATGAATATATGTGTAAAGTTTCATGAACATAGGTCAATTACTTCTGAAGTTATGGCCAGTTATGAGCTTGGTTAGGGTTATTGGACATGCCACATCATGCCCTCGTGATCCTACAATCGTGGCCTCAGTTTGTTAACATCGAGACCCATGTGGTTCCCAGGCAGACCCATGTGGTTCCCGGGCAAGAATAGGGCCAAGGCTTATAGAGGCAGAGGAACAAAATCCCCCCAAATTCATGTTCATTTTGGCCATGCTCATTAAAGGTCTTTATCGTCATCCCTCTATTGCCGCAGGTGCTACTTGAATGGTGGCAGAAAACAACGATCGTGGCTCCAGCAAAAAATGGAGTATTTAGAATTTGCAGCAACTCTGCAGTTCTGCATATTTCAAGGAGTTCTAGGCCCATTCTGTCCGTCAACAATTGTAAACGACATCTCCTCTGAAATCGCCTGATCAATTTTGATCAAACTTCACATGGATGATCCTTAGGTCAGTTACTTCCAAATTTGTTAAATTGGGTCAGCACGACATCCAAGGTGGCTGCCATTACCGTAGAAGTCTTCCTATCTGAAACTACAAGAGCCAGAGGTTTAAAAGTATGAATTTACCATAAGCTCCTGGTCCTCTATCAAGTTTGTTTGAATTGCAGTAGACCATGTGGTCAAATTTGTTAAACATGAACTTATATGTATAGGGAAAAACTTAAAAAATCTTATGCATGTAGCATAAGCTTATTGTCCTTTACCAAGTTTGTTCAAATGCTGACCCTGGGGTTAAATCTGGCCCCGGCCTTGGGATCAGAGTGATACATGTATAAAGGAAAATCTTTGAAAAGTCTTGTTCTCTGAAACTACATCAGCCAGAGGTCTAATATTCTGACCCCTTTCCTAGGGTCATAGATTTATGTAAGAGTTATATAGGAAAATCTTTTACAAATCTTCTCTGTAACTATATTAGCTTGAGCTGTGTAAAATAAATAATTATTAGCTAAAGTATTTATAATGCCGTGATTTATCATGAGTCTGTTGTGAGTTTTAGCTCTACTGATCAAAGATCAGCAGAGCTTAAATGCCGTGGTGCGGTGTCCGTCTGTCTGTCCGTCGGTAAACTTTTTCTTGCGGCGACTACTCCTATGAAACTACTGGATGGATTTTCATGAAACTTTACAGAAATGTTGCCCTGAAGTCTAGTTGATCCTAGCAAAAATGCATGTTGATGTGAAATCCAAGATGGCCACCAAAGCTAAAAATAGATTTTTAAAAAACAAGTTTGTAGCGACTACTTCTTGAAAACTATAAGTGATATTGATATGGGACTTTTTCTAAAATGATCAGCATGACATGATGTTGGTCCTTGTCGAAATCATTTTGAATTAACATTAAACATGGCTGCCGGCGGCCATCTTTTTTTTACATATAGTTATATAGTAAAAACTTGTAGCGACAACTCCTCTGAAAGTACTTGACGGATTTTTATGAAACTTCACAGGAATGTTGCTCTTGGTGTCTAGTTGATCCTAGCAAAGTTTCAGGTCGGGCGGACATTCAAGATGGCCACCATGGCTAAAAATAGATTTTGAAAAGACAGTTTGTAGCGACTACTTCTTGAAAACTAAGTGATATTGATATGGGACTTTTTCTTAAAGGATCAGCATGACATGATGTTGATCCTTGTCGAAAATCATTTTGATTTGACATCAAACATGGCTGCCAGTGGCCATCTTTGTTTGCATAGAGTTATATAGTAAATACTCATAGTGTCTACATCATGTACTCCTCTGAAACTACTTGAAGGATATTCATGAAAATTAACAGAAATGTTGCTCTTGATATGTAGTTGATCCTAACAAAATTTCAGGTCGGCTCGAAATTCAAGATGGCTACCATGGCTAAAAATAGATTTTTAAAAAACAAATATTTAGCAACTACTTCTTGAAATCTATAAGTGATATTGATATGGGACTTTTTCTAAAATGATCAGTTGGACATAATGTCGGTCCTTGTTGAAAATTATTTTGTTAGATATGGTTGCCGGTGGCCATCTTTGTTTACCTAGAGTTATATATAAAAACTTGTAACGACTACTCTGAAACCACTTGATAGATTTTCATGAAACTTCACAGGAATGCTGATCTAGCTTTCAGAACCTGCCAGTAGAGCTTCAAGATCATTGACCTCTTGTTTAATATATTTTTTTAATTTTGTAAAATGACAGATATTCGGGACAATTAGACATAAGGTATATTTATGTCTCTGCTCTTATCAGCAGATTTACCTTAATAAACAAGATTAACATATGCAATGTCATTAGTAACTAACAAGTATTGTGCTATGAGTAAAATGTAACAAGAAAGGAAGCAAAAACAGCCACACAAAAGTATAATTAACTTACATAACTTGGTCACTTACAGAATACACAAATCCAGTTTTTCATTAATATCCAATTTTTTAGATCACCTGCTCAAGGTGATCGTGATCTATTGGGATCACTCTTCGTCCGTCGTTGTTAACTTTTGCTTCAAACGACTTCTCCTCAGAAACCTCTTGGCCAATTTTGACCAAATTTCACATGTATGATCCTTAGATGAATGCTTTTTAAATTTGTTAAAAATTAGGTCAGCGCGACATCCAAGATGGGGTCACAGTTTTACATAGACTTACAGAGGAAAAAAATTAAGAAATCTCTGAAACTGCAAGAGCCAGATGTTTAATATTTTGCATTTGCTATAAGCTTATGGTCCTCTACCAAGTTTGTTCAAATGGTGACCCTGATGTCAAATTTGGCCGCGCCCCGGGGGTCACAGTTTTGCATAGACTTGTATAGGGGGAAAAAAAAAATCTTCTTCTTTGAAACAACAAGAGCCAGAGATTTAATATTTTGCATTTACTATAAGATTATGGTCCTTGACCAAGTTTGTTCAAATGGTGACACTGGGGTGACATTTGGCCCCGCCCCGGGGTCACAGTTTTACACATGCTTGTATAGGGAAAAACTGAAGAAAATCTTCTTCTCTAGAACTGCAAGAGCCAGAGATTTAATATTTTGCATTTACTATAAGCTTATGGTCCTCTACCAAGTTTGTTGAACTGGTGACCCTGGGGTCACATTTGGCCCCGCCCCGGGGGTCACAGTTTTACATAGGCCTGTATCGGGAAAAACTTTAAAAAAATCTTCTTCTCTGGAACTGCAAGAGCCAGATCGAGGTTTAATATTTTGCATTTGCTATAAGCTTATGGTCCTCTATCAGGTTTGTTCAAATGATGACCCTGGTGTCAAATTTGGCTCCGCCTCGAGGGTCAAAGTTTTACATAGACTTAAATAGAATATTTCTTTTTAAAAGTTCTTCTCTGAAACTACAAGAGCCAGAGGTTTAATATTTTGCATTTACTATAAGATAATGGTCCTTTACCAAGTTTGTTCAAATGGTGACCCTGGGGTCACATTTGGCCCCGCCCCAGGGGTCACAGTTTTACATAGGCTTGTATAGGGAAAAAGTTAAAAAAATCTTCCTCTATGGAACTGCAAGAGCCAGAGGTTTAATATTTTGCATTTGCTATAAGCTTATTGTCCTCTACCAAGTTTGTTCAAATGTTGACCCTGGTGTCAAATTTGGCCCCTGCCAGGGGTCACATTTTTACATAGACTTTTATATATAGAAAAAACATTAAAAGTCTTCTTCTCTGGAACTACAAGAGCCAGAGGTTTAATATTTTGCATTTACTATTCTCTGATGGTCCTTTACCAAGTTTGTTCAAATGGTGACCCTGTGGTCTCATTTGGCCCCGCCCCAGTGTCACATGTTTTACATAGACTTGTATAGGGACAAACTTTAAAAATCTTCTCCTCTGATACCACAAGGCACACAGCTCTCATATATTACATGTAGCCCTGGGGTCACATTTGGCCCTGCCCCAGGTGTTACACTCTAGCACCTTCATTTTTTATTTGATCTTTACCAAACTTTATCAGTGTCTTTATATCAATGTTGTTAACACAACAGAGGCCACATTTCTTGAACAATCTTAACCAAACTTGCACAGATTGTATATGACCATAAGATTTCAAAGAAGTTTGATAATGGGCCAGTTCTCAGGTGATCGATTTAGGGCCATTTAGGGCCATCTTGGCCCTAAGATGGCCCTCTTGTTAAGTCCAAATAAAATTATCCAATGCTCCTTTAATTCACATTAGCAAGTGTCTCTTTAATCCAGAACAGTAAGTGTCTCTTTAATACAAATCAGTAAGTGTCTCTTTAATCCAAAACAGTAAGTGTCTCTTTAATTCTAAATTAATTTCCAATATTTCCAGTTTAGTCCAAACATCTAATTTCACTGCTATTATGAATGAGCACAATAATATTTTACAAAAGCATCCAAATCCAAATTAATTGTAATTAAGAATACTGAAACTTACCTGAATAGAAACCCCAGATTTTGTTTATATACTGCCACAGACAGTTCCTGAAGGCTTTCCCACTAAAACCATCCATAAGAATCTTCCAAATTTCATCGTAAATGAATTTGCCTAAAATAGTCCAATGAAAACAGTCCATGTCATCATAAATGAATATGCATCAATAATTTGCATTGTAAACATGTTTACATCTATACTATTTTTTTTAACTTTCTTCAAGGCCAAATCAATAATAAACATGCAACAATGCAGTACACATATAGATATACAAGTAACAATTAAGTACAAAACACTTTTAAATGTCTCTTGGTGTATTGCAAACAGTTTTAAAGATGCAGTTATGAAATGAATGTTTTACTGTATTTTTTCACAATTTTAAGAACAATCGCCCTTAAATTCCCAGTTATTACAGAAGTTATTTATTAGCTCGACTGATCAGAGATCAGCAGAGCTTATGCCGTGGTGCGGCGTCCGTCCGTCTGTCTGTCCGTCCGTCCGTCTGTGTGTAAACTTTTTTTTGTAGTGACTACTCCTCTGAAACTACTGAATGGATTTTCATGAAACTTTACAGAAATGTTGCCCATGAAGTCTAGTTGATCCTAGCAAAAATTCATGTTGATGTAAAATCCAAGATGGCCGCCAAATCTAAAAATAGGTTTTTAAAAAACAAGTTTGTAGCGACTACTTCTTGAAAACTATAAGTGATATTGATATGGGACTTTTTCTAAAATGATCAGCATGATATGATGTTGGTCCTTGTCAAAAATTGTTTTGATTCAACGTTAAACATGGCTGCCAGCGGCCATCTTTGTTTACATAGAGTTATATAGTAAAAACTTGTAGCGACTACTCCTTTGAAACTACTTGGCGGATTTTCATGAAACTTTACAGGAATGTTGCTCTTAATGTCTAATTTATCATAGCAAAATTTCAGGTCGGCCAGAAATTCAAGATGGCCGCCACAGCTAAAAATAGATTTTTAAAAAAGAAGTTTGTAGCGACTACGTCTTGAAAACTATAAGTGATATTGATATGGGACTTTTTGTAAAATGATCAGCATGACATAATGGTTATCAGAGTTAAACATTATTTTGATTCGACGTTAAACATGGCTGCCAGTGGCCATCTTTGTTTACATAGAGTTATATGATGAAAACTTGTAGCGACTACTCCTCTGAAACTACTTGACGGATTTTCATGAAACTTCACAGGATTGTTGCTCTTGATGTCTAATTGATCTTAGCAAAATTTCAGGTCGGCCGGAAATTCAAGATGGCCGCCATGGCTAAAAATATTTTTTCAAAAACAAGTCTGTAGCGACTACTTCCTGAAATCAAAATCAATCAGTAGAGCTTCAAGGTCATTGACCTCTTGTTTATTTCTAGCAGTTAATTTGGTAAAAAATAACCCATCAACAACTGTAATAACCTTAAACAAGTTTTTTCAAAAGTAACTTTATCAAATTACACTCGTGACAGATTAAATGATAAAATTATAATGTCAAGGAATTCCCACTCACTCTACTTAACTGTCTAGTTTTCTTAGTTTTCTTATTTCTTTATTCCGCTATCACTTTTCCTTACTGTTTTCTGTGCACTGCACGATGGTACGATGCTTTTTTATTATCCAAACTAAATAATATAAACAATGGACATTAAGTTCTGTACCTTTAATGTAAAGGGACTTGGGGATTACAATAAAAGAAAACAAATATTTGAGTGGCTGAAACAAAATAAATACTCTGTATGTTTTTTACAAGAACTTCATTGCGATGAAAGCACGTTCGCCAAATGGAAACTTGAGTGGGGAAATGATGCTTTTTTCAGCGGAAGTAGCAAAGTAGTACTGGCGTGGGCATTCTTATCAACTCAAATTTTACATATGATGTAATGGAATATAAAAATATAATTAACGGCAGAATGCAATCATTAAAATTAAATGTAGATGATAGAGAATTATTACTACTTAATGTGTATGGTCCGAATAAAGTCACAGATAATACAAATTTTCTGACAAAGATTGAAGAATTCGTTTTAACAAATAATCATGAAACTTTAATTATAGGTGGAGATTTTAACACAGTTATTGATGTTGATAACGATAAGAAAAATGGTAGCGTTAACAGTAATAAAAAAAGTAGAGAAAAAATAAATAATATTATATCGGCATATGACATTAATGATATATGGAGAGTTTTAAATCCAACTACCCGACATTATACATGGCACTCCAACCATAAACCTCCAATATTCTGTAGACTCGATTACTTTTTAGTTTCGTCAAATATTGTTAATGCTATTTCAAAATGTAAAATTACTGCAGGCTTACGCTCCGATCATTCAATAGTATATTTTAATCTTAAAAATGAAAAACAACCACGTGGTCCAGGGTATTTTAAATTAAACAATAGTGTGATTTTAGATAAGGAATATCAAGAACGAATACGAAAATCTTTACAAGAAACAGTCAGCATAAATAAAGATGCAAATCCTAACACGCTTTGGGAGGTTATTAAAGGTACAATCCGAAATGAAACAATATTATATTCCGCAGGAAAGAAAAAACGGGAACGCAAAGAAGAACACATATTAAATGAAAATATCGACAAACTTGAACTGGATTTATCAAATAACCCCGAAAATGAGGAATTACTTAATGAAATTAATCAACTGAAATCAAAACTCGAAAATATTATAGAGAAAAAGACACAAGGTATTATTTTAAGGGCAAAGGCTGAATGGATTGAAGGTGCGGAAAAAAATACAAAATATTTTGCAAGCCTCGAGAAAAAAAAATCAGAACAAAAGACAATCACGAGAATAATTAAAAATAATAAAGAAGTAACAGACTCTCAAAAAATATTGACAGAAACAATGACATACTATAAGAAATTGTACAGTAAAATTAAAACCGAAGAAAGCAAAAATACTTTTTTCCCAAATACAAAAGAAAATGTTCTAAATGACCAACAAAAAGAAACTTGTGAAGGAATAATTAGTGAGACAGAATGTTTAAATGCCCTAAAGGAAATGAAAAATAATAAGAGTCCTGGGTCGGACGGGATAACAACTGAGTTCTATAAACTGTTTTGGAACGACATTAAAGAATTTTATATTAAATCAATAAATTATTCGTATGCAATTGGAAGTTTAACTACAATTCAAAAACAAGGTATTATAACGCTTCTGCCAAAACAAAATAAAGACTTAACTTCACTTATGAACTGGAGGCCAATTAGTTTATTAAATGTCGACTATAAAATCGCGACGAAATGTATAGCTAACCGTATGAAAAAGGTTTTATACACTCTTATAGACAATAGTCAAACAGGTTTTATGAAGGGGAGATACATAGGAGAGAATATAAGAACAATATTTGAAATAATCGACTATTTGAATGAAGACAATTTACCAGGACATATATTTTTTGCTGATTTCGAAAAGGCATTTGATAGCTTAGATCATGATTTTATTTTACAATGTTTAACATATTTTAATTTTGGAACATCGCTTGTTAATTGGATCAAACTGTTTTACAGAGATGCCCAAAGTTGTGTATCAAACAACGGACACATGTCTGACTTTTTTAAAATAGAAAGAGGAGTAAGACAAGGATGCCCACTGTCACCTTATATTTTCCTAGTTGTAATTGAGATTCTTTATAAAGCCATTAGAACAGAAAACGACATTAAAGGCGTAATAATAGCTAATAATGAAATAAAAAATACAGCTTTTGCAGATGATGCCACTTTCATACTAGATGGTTCGAAGAAAACATTTGAATCTTTAATTAGACTAATAGATAAATTCAGTTTGACATCAGGACTCAAGTTAAACATAAACAAATCGGTAATATTGCGTGTTGGCTCACTCAAAAATACAGATGAAAAATACTGCAAAGATAAACACTTTATATGGACAAACAATAAAGCAACAACACTGGGAATTGTTTTTACAAATGATAGGTCAAAATGCCACCAGGAAAACCTTATACCAAAGATAGATGAATTCTGCAATTGTTTAGAACGTTGGAAAAAACATAGTTTGTCAATAATTGGAAAAATTACCGTTATTAAAACATTTGCACTACCCAAACTCATATATCCTCTAACAGTTCTAGAGACTCCAAATGAAGTTTGTATTAACCGAATAAAAAACAAAATGTTTGAATTTTTATGGGAAGGTAAACCAGATAAAATAAACAGAAACACAATAATTCAGGATTATGAAAATGGGGGTTTAAAAATGATTGATATAAACCTATTTATAAATTCAATAAAAGCAGGCTGGATTAAAAGACTTCTGGATCCTAACAATCACGGTGATTGGAAGGCGATATATATGAAAGAAATTAATAAATGTGGAGGGAAAACATTGTTTGAAAGCAATTTTAATACAATTGATGCAAAAACAATAACTCTTAAATTACCGTTTTTATCGCAAATAGTTGAATCATGGTCAGCAATAAATTTTAGGGTAAATATTGATCAATATTCGAGACAAATTATATGGAACAATACTTATATTAAACACAGAGGGAAAATGCTTTATAAAAAAACATGGGACATTAAAGGTATACAATACATCGAACAGTTATATAATACTAGGGTTAAAACATTCTACACATTCGATCATTTAAAAACGGTTTTTAATCTAAGCAATTCTGAGTTTCTTCAATATTATACAATCATTCAAAGCATTCCAAAGATGTGGAAGAAAGCAATTCAAACAGAAACTAGAAACGATATTAATATTGAACAAACACTGATAAAAGAAATAGAGAAAACAACGAATGCAAATAAAGTTATATATAATAAGCATATTAGACGTATTCAGAAGGATCTCGTTATAAAACCTCATGTAAAATGGGACGAAACATTTACGAATTTAAACTGGAAACTAATTCACCTTATACCGTTTGAATGCTTAATTGACACTAAACTTAGAACATTCCAGTATAAATATATAATGCGAGTTCTCCCAACAAACACTTTTTTGCATAAATGTAAAATTGCAAATACAAGTCTTTGTGACTTTTGTAATATGCACATAGAAACTATCGAGCATTTGTTTTGGGAATGTCCAGTTACTCGAGCTTTTTGGACAGAAGTACAAAACCTTTTAATCACTAAAAATATACAATGCAATGTAGACTTTAAAACGATCTCATTTGGAATTATGGCACAAACGGCAAACTCTTGCTTTTTAAATTGTATATTAATGATTGCGAAGTATTTTATTTTCAGAAGTAAATATACAAAGACAACTCCCAGTGTTGCAACCTTTATACTATATTTAAACAAAATTGAAAACATAGAAAGAATAATAGCGACATCTAGGGAAAAGATAAGACAACACAATGATAAATGGGAACTTTTTGCAGCTCAGAACTGAAAACGTTTTAAAACAGCTCGTACAGTGTGGTGGTACACTTCTATTCCTCTCTGCTACTCTGTTAATCTGTTCTGTCCTTTCATTACTGTCCTAACAACCTATCTCCTATCACATCTAATATAATCTTATTTTTCGAGAGACATAAGTGTACAATAAAACATGTGTTTTGTTGATTCACATAATGTAAATATGTATTTAGAAAATGTAAATGCTCTTTGTAAATATGTGGGTTATTGTATAATTGTGGAAATTGAAAAATAAAATATTTTCAAAACAAAAAAAAGGTAGTCAAAATTGATCAAACTAATATACTTTTTTTATATAATTTGACAAACACTGTTACGTTACCCCATGGTCATGCCCCCACGTTACTCCAAGTGACAGCATTTGCTATTCAGAAAATGAAAAAGAAAAAATCCAAACAGATTATCATTTAAGCTATAAGTACCGGTAATATATATTATTTTGTTCTTTAGAAAATCGCGTTGCCAAGAAAGGTAAATCAGAAGTTTCCTGACTATGGTCTGTATGTATATGGAGAGGGGTAAGTCAACGTAATTATTTGCTTCAATTAAAAACAGTCTATTAAATCATTTTAGAATTATTTTATTATTAGAATTTTGTGTTTCTGCGTTTCAAGAACCTCATTACTCAATGTCCAGTAAAACCTCAGTGTGTTCTCAGAATGTAATGAGCTTAAAATTAACTGGTTTCATTGGTCCAATTTTTATCACTGAACCAATCAGAATGCTTCATTCATATTTTCATTTGGTTGCTTCTGTCATGACATCAGTTTCTGGTATTATGACATCACATCCTGGTATTATGACATCATGTCATGCTATTATGACATCACGTCATGCTATTATGATGCAACTCAGTGTGTTCTCAGATCTGAACGAGCCTTTTAATTGCTGTGAGAAACAGATTAAGACTGTTTGTATCACTCATTGAGTAATGAGTATCTTGCACAAAATTCTAAAAGTAAAATAATTCTAAAATGATTTAATAGACTAATACATGCTGATACATATTATACTTGAATGATATCAGATCTTTCCAAAAAAATAAATAAAAAATTACAAGTTAATTTATGAACTGGTTTAACCATTCAGTTAGTAATATGGTATTTGAATTATTAGCCTCACTTACATGTATGTGCCATTTCATAACGTCCATTCGTATTTTTTAAATCACCATGTGGCATATTTAAAAAATCTTACATTTGTGTATTTTTTCATATGAAAAATATGAAACTCGTTGAAAAACCCTAATATTTTACTCGGTAAGTCTCCTAGTCCAACTGGGGGGCTGGCGTGGCGCAGTCGGTAGCGCGGCGGATTTGTAACCGGAGGCCCTGGGTTCAATCCTCCGTGTTGCCACTGAGTTCCGTCGGTGTGTTCTTGGGCAAGACACTTTACCTTAGCCTCGTCCGTCGGATGGGGACGTAAACCGGGCGGTCCTGTGTATCGGTCTATCCTCCGAGCACGTTAAAGAACCATAGGAATCTATTCGATAATAAGAGTAGGGCAGGTTCCCGGATTCCTATGTATCCTTCCCCTCTCTCTGGGGCGGCTCTAAATAACCTATACTGTGTTGATGAGCCGTTAAACAATATTCAATTCAATTCCTAGTCCAACTTGTTTAATATTTTTTCACATGCAGTGTTTTAGCTCTACTGATCAGAGATCAGCAGAGCTTATGCCGTGGTGCGGCGTCCGTCGACCGTCCGTCTGTCCGTCCGTCTGTCCGTTAACTTTTATTTGTAGCGACTACTCCTCTGAAACTACTGGATGGATATTCATAAAACTTTACAGAAATGTTGCCCATGAAGTCTAGTTGATCCTAGCAAAAATTCATGTTGATGTGAAATCGAAGATGGCCGCCAAAGCTAAAAATAGATTTTCAAAATACAAGTTTGTAGCGACTACTTCTTGAAAACTATAAGTGATATTGATATGGGACTTTTTCTAAAATGATCAGCATGACATGATGTTGGTCCTTATCAAAAATCGTTTTGATTCGACATAAACGTGGCTGCCAGCGGCCATCTTTGTTTACATAGAGTTATATAGTAAAAACTTGTAGCGACTACTCCTCTGAAACTACTTGGCGGATTTTCATGAAACTTTACAGGAATGTTGCTCTTTATGTCTAATTGATCCTAGCAAAATTTCAGGTCGGCCGGAATTTCAAGATGGCCGCCATGGCTAAAAATAGATTTTCAAAATACAAGTTTTTAGCGACTACTTCTTGAAAACTATAAGTGATATTGATATGGGACTTTTTCTAAAATGATCAGCATGACATGATGTTGATCCTTGTGGAAAATTATTTTGATTCGACGTTAAACATGGCTGCCAGTGGCCATCTTTGGTTACACAGAGTTATATAGTAAAAACTTGTAGCGACTACTCCTCTGAAACTACCTGACGGATGTTCATGAAACTTCACAGGAATGTTGATCTTGATGTCTAGTTGATCCTAGAAAAATTTCAGGTCGGCCGGAAATTCAAGATGGCCGCCACAGCTAAAAATAGATTTAAAATAAATAAGTTTGTAGCGACTACTTCTTCAAAACTATAAGAGATATTGATATGGGACTTTTTCTAAAATGATCAGTATGACATGATGTTGGTCCTTGTCGAAAATTGTTTTGATTTGACGTTAAACATGGCTACCAGCGGCCATCTTTGTTTACATAGAGTTATATAATGAAAACTTGTAGCGACTACTCCTCTGAAACTACTTGACGGATTTTCATGAAACTTCACAGGAATGTTGCTCTTAATGTCTAATTGATCCTAGCAAAATTTCAGGTCGGCCGGAAATTCAAGATGGCCGCCACGGTTAAAAATAGATTTTCAAAAAACAAGTCTGTAGCGACTACTTCCTGAAATCAAAATCAATCAGTAGAGCTTCAAGGTCATTGACCTCTTGTTTTTGTTTTGGGGGAAGGGGGGTCGGGGCCCTTTAGAGGGGTGGAAAATTCGACATTAATTGGGGAAATGGGGAATTTTGACAATAATGTTAAAATAAAGAAGAATCTTTTTTTTGTATGTATTAAGTCTCAGTCTTTCATTTAATATTAAATTCACATCAAGAACCTGTTTGATGGACATGTTATGGATGGTCAACCAAAAAACAACATTTAAAAGTAAAAACAAAACACAAAACAAAACAAAACCGGAAACTTTTTTCTTTCTTTTTTTGAGGGGATTTTTTTGTCAAAAAAGGGGGAAAAAATTATTTTTGGCCCCAAATTACTCTTAAAAAAACACTGACATGTAATATGATCATGGTCCAATTGGTTTATGTGGTGATTGTTTGTTTAACAAAATTACATTTGAGCATATTTTACAGGAACTATGCCCGAATGCTGTCGTAAGTAACCAGTGCTCTATTACTTTTTGTGTCGTCTGTTTTTTTAAAGAAATTCAAAATAACATAGGTGTTGCTTGTCTGGTGATGGCCGTGTCAACAATAAAGTTTTGTGTTTGGGTAACTTTCTCAGGAACTAGAGACTTTAAACTTTGGTTATAGTTATATCTTGTTAAGTACAACTCTGCTGGTTGTGACATAGTGAAAATGGGTGTGACCAGGCGAAGGGAAGATACATTATTGTATATATATATATTTATATTAATAAAATCCTGATGATAATAAGCATGCCAGCCACTTTTGAATGAAGGCAAAAGCACTGGGAAGAGAGCAGAGCTGTCTGCAAAATGAATATTTACTCGTCAGATTCAAAATGAATGAGTAACAAGGAACTTGTTCAGAGTAAATAATTGCTTTAAATAGTAGATCTTTACTTTCAAAATGGTTGTGAGTTAATACATTTGAAAAGAAACAACTATTCTGATTAAAAGGCAGTTACCGTAATTAAAACGAAAAGAAACAATGTATGACCTTAATATTAGACACATGTTAGGAAATATTTTCATCATTTAAATATGGAATAAATTGTTCCACAGGACAATACAAACATACTCATGATCTTTAAAAGTTATGAGTTTTTGTAGTAAGTTGATGAGTAATGATTCTCACAGCTGCTGTTCATGTTACATGTTACAGGTCAATGAAGATGACGGGTATCCCTGTGTTGTTCATACCAGGCAATGCCGGCAGCTACAAACAAGGTCAGTATACAAAAAACTCTGGTTGCCTCTTGTCTCCTCACAATTGATAAACCATGTTTAATTTAATCACAATTTTAATGTAGTCAAATAACGGCAAAATTACACTACAAAACCTTTTGTGAAAACTCTATCAAGGTGTTCAGGTCATATAATAATGTATATGTGCCGATGAAAAGTAACGGGTTCTTAAAATACCTGTGATTGAATATGCATAAAATGAATTATGAGTTGGTAACGTTTAATTCGACGTTCCAGTTTTGGGGTTTAGCCTGGCTGTTTAAAGCCGTTTATATTGTGTCTATATAGTTTGGATTCTCAAAATATGTAAGTTATATATATACCTTGTCGTCAGTATGTTTAGAAATGGTGTACACGTTTTGTCAAATTTGCTGTTGTTGGCGGGATGGCTACTTTAAGTACTACATAACTTCATAATTACATTCGGAAGTTGTGGAAGCCATCATCTCCATTCCCAAAATAGAATAATCTCTATTCCTCAGAGAGAGATTACACACAGTAGTTAAATACAAATGCTTGATTAATAGGTGGAGATGAATAGTCTGAGACATACATGTACATCAGACGTATAAAGAACAATTTTATAACAAGGAAAAACAAGTTTTGAATTAACTGTTGTTAACTGTTATTCATTTCTTCTTGTCAAAGATGTAATTAATGATAAATACAACCTCTTGTTGTAATCGATTACTGACCAGCTGATTTATTTCCGTTCCAGTGAGGTCCCTGGGTTCTGTGGCATTTAGGAGGGCTATAGACAAAGTGAAGCGCTACCATTTCAACTTCTTCTCCGTGAACCTGAATGAAGAACTGTCTGGATTGTACGGTGCTCCTCTTCAAGGACAAACAGGTTGTTTATCTGGAAACTTTTGAATGTGGTTTGTCGAAGATGCCGTTGAAAGAGACGCACAGCAATCTTGCTTTTCTAATAACTGATGGTGCCCCCTTGGGTTTTCTATTTAATTAACATATTTACAAATCATTATTACATTGTGTATATCAGGACTGGATGTTTTTTGGAACTGTAAAAATACTTTTTTTTCTGTTTTAAATTGATAAACTAACTGAGGCATAAACCACCAAACGAAATTACACTAATGTATTAAATAAAGACACAAAGTTATTTTCTATTGTTATGTTTATGGATTTTGAATACAAACATTTTGATAAAATTGTCAATATTTTTTTTTGATTTGTTTAAAAACCATTGGGAGGGCACTTCTATTAGCGGAAGCGCAACTATTAGGGGATAATGCAGTAGGTAAGTTATAACTCCACCTTTAATGTTTGTGACTTTTACAGAGTTTGTTCAGCTTGCCATTAAGAAGATTTTTTCACTCTACAAACATGCCGAGGTTCAACCTACAACAATCATTCTAGTTGGACATTCCATGGTGAGATCTCGTTATATGATTAAACTGGTTGTCTTGCATTAGTTCCCTTAGTTTCCATGTTTTGTGTTAATAAACATTTTAGAGGCTTCAATGTAGGTCGCTATAACTTTACATAAATTTATAATTAAATTTAAATGATATATGTAGGCTTTATATGAATAATGTTTTAATTTTATTTTAGAGCGCCTCAAAGAAGATTTGTAATAGTATATTTGCTACTTGTTTTAGAGTCTGTATAATGGAGCTTGATTTAAATGGATTTGTTTGTTTATATTGTGTTTTATATAATTTTCAACACATGCAAGGTTATATATGACGGCCAATGTTTTTGTGATGGAGGCAAACCATCCACTATTCCTGGTTAGAACCAGTACTGTACACCTCCCGCCATCCATAAGAATCGAGAGTTTTTCACAAGTTACCTCCCAGTGGGATTCGAACCCGCAGTGCTGAGAGACGAGCAGGTTTACAACGCACCATCTCTTCGGCCACGGGATAGCCCTCATTTCAAAATAAATCTAAACTTTCTTTAATATTACTTCAGCTGAATAGGTTCTCCACACTCCAATCACACTCTGAATGGGTGGGGGTACAACAATTAGTACTACACACATGTACTGGGTGGGGGTACAACAATTAGTACTACACACATGTACTGGGTGGGGGTACAACAACAATTAGTACTACACACATGTACTGGGTGGGGTACAACAACAATTAGTACTACACACATGTACTGGGTGGGGGTACAACAACAATTAGTACTACACACATGTACTGGGTGGGGTACAACAACAATTAGTACTACACACATGTACTGCGTGGGGTACAACAACAATTAGTACTACACACATGTGCATGGTGGGGTACAACAACACTTAGTACTACACACATGTACTGGGTGGGGGTACAACAACAGTTAGTACTACACACATGTACTGGATGGGGTACAACAACAATTAGTACTACACACATGTACTGGGTGGGGTACAACTAACAATTAGTACTACACACATGTGCTGGGTGGGGTACAACAACAGTTAGTACTACACACATGTACTGGATGGGGTACAACAACAATTAGTACTACACACATGTACTGGGTGGGGTACAACAACAATTAGTACTACACACATGTACTGGGTGGGGTACAACAATAATTAGTACTACACACATGTACTTGGTGGGGGTACAACAACAATTAGTACTACACACATGTACTGGGTGGGGTACAACTAACAATTAGTACTACACACATGTACTGGGTGGGGGTACAACAACAGTTAGTACTACACACATGTACTGGGTGGGGGTACAACTAACAATTAGTACTACACACATGTGCTGGGTGGGGTACAACAACAATTAGTACTACACACATGTACTGGATGGGGGTACAACAACAATTAGTACTACACACATGTACTGGGTGGGGTACAACAACAATTAGTACTACACACATGTACTGCGTGGGGTACAACAACAATTAGTACTACACACATGTGCTGGGTGGGGTACAACAACAATTAGTACTACACACATGTACTGGGTGGGGTACAACAATAATTAGTACTACACACATGTACTGGGTGGGGGTACAACAACAATTAGTACTACACACATGTACACAGTTTGCAACTTTTTAGTCTTATTCCTGTCCTCTTTACAGGGAGGTTTGGTGGCCCGAGGTTTGTTCACTCTACCAGACTTTGATGCCAAATTAGTGAACACAATATTTATGCAGGCAGTTCCAAATCAGGCCCCAGGTATGTATTGTGTATACAAATAAATATCATGTATTTCTTATTCGAAAAATTGCAAAAAATAGTGTTGAATAATGGAATATTTGTAAATCTTAAAAATAACATCTTAGCTTAATTTTAAAATTCTTCTCTACTGAATTAAGATAAATTTAACATGTTTTTTCTGCAGTCTTGTCAGTGTTTAAATGGTTAGATATCAGTGTAATAAATGGTGCCCAATTTGATCAAACAGTGACCACAAAGAGCAAGTGTCACAGATTTTTTGAAATCCTATATTTGAAGTTTCATCATATTTATGGCTAGATGTCAGTGAGGTGTATCTGTGGCTACCTGAGTGATCCAGGTGTATCGGTGGCTAGCTGAGTGATCCAGGTGTATCAATGGCTACCTGAGTGATCCAGGTGTATCGGTGGCTAGCTGAGTGATCCAGGTGTATTGGTGGCTAGCTGAGTGATCCAGGTGTATCTGTGGCTAGCTGAGTGATCCAGGTGTATCGGTGGCTAGCTGAGTGATCCAGGTGTATCTGTGGCTAGCTGAGTGATCCAGGTGTATCTGTGGCTAGCTGAGTGATCCAGGTGTATCGGTGGCTAGCTGAGTGATCCAGGTGTATCGGTGGCTAGCTGAGTGATCCAGGTGTATCGGTGGCTAGCTGAGTGATCCAGGTGTATCAATGGCTACCTGAGTGATCCAGGTGTATTGGTGGCTAGCTGAGTGATCCAGGTGTATCAATGGCTACCTGAGTGATCCAGGTGTATCGGTGGCTAGCTGAGTGATCCAGGTGTATTGGTGGCTAGCTGAGTGATCCAGGTGTATCTGTGGCTAGCTGAGTGATCCAGGTGTATTGGTGGCTAGCTGAGTGATCCAGGTGTATCTGTGGCTAGCTGAGTGATCCAGGTGTATCGGTGGCTAGCTGAGTGATCCAGGTGTATCAATGGCTACCTGAGTGATCCAGGTGTATTGGTGGCTAGCTGAGTGATCCAGGTGTATCAATGGCTACCTGAGTGATCCAGGTGTATCGGTGGCTAGCTGAGTGATCCAGGTGTATCAATGGCTACCTGAGTGATCCAGGTGTATTGGTGGCTAGCTGAGTGATCCAGGTGTATCTGTGGCTAGCTGAGTGATCCAGGTGTATCGGTGGCTAGCTGAGTGATCCAGGTGTATCGGTGGCTAGCTGAGTGATCCAGGTGTATCGGTGGCTAGCTGAGTGATCCAGGTGTATTGGTGGCTAGCTGAGTGATCCAGGTGTATCGGTGGCTAGCTGAGTGATCCAGGTGTATCGGTGGTTAACTGAGTGATCCAGGTGTATTGGTGGCTAGCTGAGTGATCCAGGTGTATAGGTGGCTAGCTGAGTGATCCAGGTGTATTGGTGGCTAGCTGAGTGATCCAGGTGTATCGGTGGCTAGCTGAGTGATCCAGGTGTATCGGTGGCTAGCTGAGTGATCCAGGTGTATCGGTGGCTAGCTGAGTGATCCAGGTGTATCGGTGGTTAACTGAGTGATCCAGGTGTATTGGTGGCTAGCTGAGTGATCCAGGTGTATTGGTGGCTAGCTGAGTGATCCAGGTGTATCAATGGCTACCTGAGTGATCCAGGTGTATAGGTGGCTAGCTGAGTGATCCAGGTGTATTGGTGGCTAGCTGAGTGATCCAGGTGTATCGGTGGCTAGCTGAGTGATCCAGGTGTATTGGTGGCTAGCTGAGTGATCCAGGTGTATTGGTGGCTAGCTGAGTGATCCAGGTGTATCAATGGCTACCTGAGTGATCCAGGTGTATAGGTGGCTAGCTGAGTGATCCAAGTGTATTGGTGGCTAGCTGAGTGATCCAGGTGTATTGGTGGCTAGCTGAGTGATCCAGGTGTATCAATGGCTACCTGAGTGATCCAGGTGTATAGGTGGCTAGCTGAGTGATCCAGGTGTATTGGTGGCTAGCTGAGTGATCCAGGTGTATCGGTGGCTAGCTGAGTGATCCAGGTGTATTGGTGGCTAGCTGAGTGATCCAGGTGTATCGGTGGCTAGCTGAGTGATCCAGGTGTATCAATGGCAACCTGAGTGATCCAGGTGTATAGGTGGCTAGCTGAGTGATCCAGGTGTATTGGTGGCTAGCTGAGTGATCCAGGTGTATCGGTGGCTAGCTGAGTGATCCAGGTGTATTGGTGGCTAGATAAGTGATCCACGTGTCGTGAGCTCATTCCTCAATCAGTACAGTTAGAACACAGTGCAGTCAAACCTGTGTTAAGAGACTCCTAAATGGAAGAGCAAAAGTAGTCCCATAACACAGAACTGAATGTGGCCTCTTGATAGAAATGGTCTGATGATAGAAGTTGTCTGCAGGGCAGGTTTGTCTGTACTTGACACGCAGTATTATAATTCATATAACCTAATAATCCGACACTCTTCCTCTTTCAGTGGTTGTGTTAGATCCAGACCTGTCTGAATACCTTGAGAAGGTAAACAGTTACTGGAGGGAACATGGTAACTCTACACTGGATCACATCACCCTTGTGTCTAGTGGGGGCGGAGAGTACGATATAGAAGTCAGGGGCTGGCTAACTCTACTGGATGGGGTAAGTCACATCACCCGCATGTGGTGGGGTTGGGGAGTATGATGTAGAATTTAGGGGCTGGCTAACTCTACTAGATGGGGTAAGTCACAGCATCTGCATGGCTAGTGGGGTTTGGGGAGTATTTTGTAGCATTTAGGGGCTGGCTAACTCAACTGGATGGGGTAAGTGACAGCACTCGCATGTCTAGTGGGGTTAGAGTATGATGTAGAATTCAGGGGCTGGCTAACTCTACTGGATGGGGTCACAGCATCCTCATATCTAGTGGTGTTGGTGAATCTGGCATATTCGGCAGTGCTGTACAAATCCAGTAGCCTGTCGCCAGGGACAAGTGGCTTTTCCCCGCGCAGCAATGCAGATTATGCATAAGAGTTATATAGAGAAGTAAAACCTGCTTCTCTCAACCCACTTTCTGGATAATAGATGAAACTTAGTCACAATGTTCCTTAGTGTAGTGCTGTTTCAGATTTGTATTGATTTGTCGTCTGCCAAGATGGCCGCAGTTATAATAAAAAGACAAAATTACGGACATTGCGAATGACATCTTGCCATAACTGCTAATGATCAATATAAAATGTCATGTTCAAGTTTCTTTTGTTGAACTCTGTCAACATTGTGTTTTTCGTGTCAAAGTGTTCAAGACAGCTACCAAGAAAACTGCAAATTTTACACAGAGTTACAAGTACAGGTATATAAACATTTGCTATTGAAAACGCTCTTTGGATTTACATGAAACTTGGCCACAATGAATCTTGGACTGAGGCCTCTCAGAGTTGTGTATTTATGCTTATCCAACACACCTACATGACTTTCTCTACTTCAGATTGTTGATGAAGAACATGGGATCAGTACCTCGGTATGATAACATCTTATATACCTATCAGTAATTATATACATAGTACCTTCATTTTCTTTTAGTGCAGTACAAAAACCTGTATCATCTCTAGAGGTTTTCTGAATCTGTATCAGTATGCTACTAAAAATAGATTCCGTATCACTATCCTACTTAAAATAGAACACGGAAATTCCTGATAATGCTCGCATTTACACCAATTTGCACGAGATTGTCAAGACGACAATACATCAAACAAACAAAACAAGTACGTCGCACCAATGAACTTGAACTTGTCAGCTGTAGCTACACCCACAAATAGATTAAAATACGCCCATTTCCCTTCTACGCTTTATCAAAAAATAAGCCTTGAAACATTTAGAAACCCTTTTTATTGCATACGTATGCAACATAAATGTAAGTATATCTAATTTTTAATCATATGTAGGAGGTATATAATAAAAGGATAACTGGAATAGTGTGTTCTGGAAGGTTTGTATCACCTCTCGTAGGTAAATGCCAGATCAAGGATCACACTCGAGGCTCCGCCTCTCGTTTGATCCTTGATCTGTCATTTACCTACTCGAGGCGATACAAACGTCCAGAACACGTTACTGTGTAATAGTAATAATCCTGTTATATTCTTCTTTATCTAACAAGTGTTCATTTAAACCTTAATTCTCTAAATGTTTAAATATTTATTCTAAATTCTGTATTTTTGAAGTGTCAGACCATGGATGTATTTTTTTATACAGACATGTATATCACAATTAGAATTTAAATGTATTTAAAAGATACCCGTTATCTTGTGTTAAATAAAAACTGAACGTTCACAGTTGTAGTATTATAATTATATTTTTTGCTTACTTGCATACAGACAATCCACACCCCTAAAGCGTGGGTGTCAGCAGACCACAAGTGTATAGTATGGTGTAAGCAAGTCGTGATGGGTTTTGTAAAGTCCATGTTTGACATCGTGGACGAAGATACGAAAAAGGTAAAAATCCTAATTCTTATTGATACCATTAAACTTTCATTTTCTTGAACTCTGTTTAATGAGTTTAAAGCCCCTTTTAATGATATTAAATATAAGTATTGAAAGTCCATAGTCAAAGTAACCAACTCTAACTATTATTATAATAATATCATTTAACTATTTAAGCAATTATTGTATGCCCGTCACTATTGGCATTGTCATTGTCATATTTTGCTGTTTGGTTTCGCTAATTTAAATAAATGTTCTAGTTTCTAATACACCTGTGTAAAATTATATGAGGTGCCATTAGGTACAAACAGGTGTAACATGTTCTCTGTATTTTATAGGTGAGAGATGACAAGGATTTCCGCATGTCCGTGTTCCGTCACAACTTCCTGCGTCATGCTGGATCTATAGGTCATGTGAGACCCTGGCCTACAGAGATCACACTTGACAGTGAAGTACCTTGGACAGTGATGTCTCAACAGGTCTGGAAGTGGGAGAGACCCGAGGTGAGATGAATTTAAAGGGAGTAGGATTAGTGATGGATTGGGGGTGGTAGATCAATGAGAGTGGGGGAGGCAGATCAGTGAAGGATAAGGGTGGGGTCAGATCAATAAGGGGTGGAGGCGGATCAGTGAGAGTTGTGGGAGGCTGATCAGTGAGGGTTTTGGGAGGGTAGGCAGATCAATGAGGGATGAAGGTGTGGAGGCGGATCAGTGAGGGTTGTGGGAGGCTGATCAATGAGGAATATGGGTGGGTAGGCAGATCAATGAGGGATGAAGGTGGGGAGGCAGATCAGTGAGGGTTGTGGGAGGCTGATCAATGAGGAATATGGGTGGGTAGGCAGATCAATGAGGGATGAAGGTGGGGAGGCGGATCAGTGAGGGTTGTGGGAGGCTGATCAATGAGGAATATGGGTGGGTAGGCAGATCAATGAGGGATGAAGGTGGGGAGGCGGATCAGTGAAGGTCGTGGGAGGCTGATCAATGAGGAATATGGGTGGGTAGGCAGATCAATGAGGGATGAAGGTGGGGAGGCGGATCAGTGAGGGTTGTGGGAGGCTGATCAATGAGGAATATGGGTGGGTAGGCAGATCAATGATGGATGAAGGTGTGGAGGCGGATCAGTGAGGGTTGTGGGAGGCTGATCAATGAGGAATATGAGTGGGTAGGCAGATCAATGAGGGATGAAGGTGGGGAGACGGATCAGTGAGGGTTGTGGGAGGCTGATCAATGAGGAATATGGGTGGGTAGGCAGATCAATGAGGGATGAAGGTGGGGAGGCGGATCAGTGAGGGTTGTGGGAGGCTGATCAATGAGGAATATGGGTGGGTAGGCAGATCAATGAGGGATGAAGGTGGGGAGGCAGATCAGTGAGGGTTGTGGGAGGCTGATCAATGAGGAATATGGGTGGGTAGGCAGATCAATGAGGGATGAAGGTGGGGAGGCGGATCAATGAGGAATATGGGTGGGTAGGCAGATCAATGAGGGATGAAGGTGGGGAGGCGGATCAGTGAAGGTCGTGGGAGGCTGATCAGTGAGGAATATGGGTGGGTAGGCAGATCAATGAGGGATGAAGGTGGGGAGGCGGATCAGTGAGGGTTGTGGGAGGCTGATCAATGAGGAATATGGGTGGGTAGGCAGATCAATGAGGGATGAAGGTGTGGAGGCGGATCAGTGAGGGTTGTGGGAGGCTGATCAATGAGGAATATGAGTGGGTAGGCAGATCAATGAGGGATGAAGGTGGGGAGGCGGATCAGTGAGGGTTGTGGGAGGCTGATCAATGAGGAATATGAGTGGGTAGGCAGATCAATGAGGGATGAAGGTGGGGAGGCGGATCAGTGAGGGTTGTGGGAGGCTGATCAATGAGGAATATGGGTGGGTAGGCAGATCAATGAGGGATGAAGGTGGGGAGGCGGATCAGTGAGGGTTGTGGGAGGCTGATCAATGAGGAATATGGGTGGGTAGGCAGATCAATGAGGGATGAAGGTGGGGAGGCGGATCAGTGAGGGTTGTGGGAGGCTGATCAATGAGGAATATGGGTGGGTAGGCAGATCAATGAGGGATGAAGGTGGGGAGGCGGATCAGTGAGGGTAGTGGGAGGCTGATCAATGAGGAATATGGGTGGGTAGGCAGATCAATGATGGATGAAGGTGGGGAGGCAGATCAGTGAGGGTTGTGGGAGGCTGATCAATGAGGAATATGGGTGGGTAGGCAGATCAATGAGGGATGAAGGTGGGGAGGCGGATCAGTGAGGGTTGTGGGAGGCTGATCAATGAGGAATATGGGTGGGTAGGCAGATCAATGAGGGATGAAGGTGGGGAGGCGGATCAGTGAGGGTTGTGGGAGGCTGATCAATGAGGAATATGGGTGGGTAGGCAGATCAATGAGGGATGAAGGTGTGGAGGCAGATCAATGAGGGTTGTGGGAGGCTGATCAATGAGGAATATGGGTGGGTAAGCAGATAAATGAGAGATGAAGGTGGGGAGGCGAATCAGTGAAGGATGGAAGGTTGGGGAAGCAGATCATTGAGGGATGAGGGTGGTGGAGGTGGATCTGTGAGGGGTGGGGGAAGCAGATCAATGAGGGATGAAGGTGTGGAGGCGAATCAGTGAAGGATGGGAAGTTGGGGAAGCAGATCAGTGAGGGATGAGGGTGGTGGCGGTGGATCAATGAGTGGTGGGAAAGATGATCATTGAGGGATGAGGGGTTGGGAAGGTAGATCAATGAGGGGCGGGGAAGCAGGTCAATGAGGGTGTGGGAGGCAGATCAATGGGGGTGGGGGCGACAGATCAATGAGGGATGGGGGTGGGAGAGGCGGATCAATGAGGGAGGATGGGAAGAAGGTCATTGAAAGATTGGGGATAAGGTGGTCAATGAAGAGGGTAGGGTAAATAAAGGAGGGTGGAGGGGTGTAGTTTTAGGGAGGTTGGGGGAGGGGTCAATAAAGGAGAGAGTTTGGGAAGAGTTAAATGTGGAAAGGTCGGAGAGAGGAACGTGTTTGCTGTAATTATTACCAACAAGTTTCGCTTACACTACTGTGCTCTCTTTTCCACCTTAATGCGATAGCATATATTTGTGGTAAAGTGTTAATTTTTGTCCTTATTTTTTCCCCATAAATATGATTTGAAATAGTTCATGTGATAGTCTTATTTGTGTTTTGGTTGCTAGGGAGTACAGGATATTTCACATATCGTATACTTATCCAACACGATTAATCTTGTATTCTAGGTGACATCAGAGACTTACCTCGCCATGCCTGTGTCTGAATTTGAAGAAATTGATGACGCAGTTGTAGTCTCTAACATTGTAAGTGCACATATTTTTTAATGTATTAAAGGGACACATGGCAATCTTGATTTTATTAGCTCTACTGATCAGAGATCAGCAGAGCTTATGCCGTGGTGCGGCGTCCGTCGTCCGTCTGTCCGTAAACTTTTATTTGTAGCGACTTCTCCTCTGAAACTACTGGATGGATATTCATGAAACTTTACAGAAATGTTGCCCATAAAGTCTAGTTGATCCTAGCAAAAATTCATGTTGATGTGAAATCCAAGATGGCCGCCAAAGCTAAAAATAGAGTTTTAAAATACAAGTTTGTAGCGACTTCTTCTTGAAAACTATAAGTGATATTGATATGGGACTTTTTCTAAAATGATCAGCATGACATGGTGTTGATCCTAGTCAAAAATCGTTTTGATTCAACGTTGAACATGGCTGCCAGCGGCCATCTTTGTTTACATAGAGTTATATAGTAAAAACTTGTAGCGACTACTTCTCTGAAACTACTTGGCGGATTGTCATGAAACTTTACAGGAATGTTGCTCTTGATGTCTAATTGATCCTAGAAAAATTTCAGGTCAGCCGGAAATTCAAGATGGCCGTCACAGCTAAAAATAGATTTTTAAAAAATAAGTTTGTAGCGACTACTTCTTGAAAACTATAAGTGATATTGATATGGGACTTTTTCTAAAATGATCAGCATTACATGATGTTGATCCTAGTCAAAAATCGTTTTGATTCAACTTTAAACATGGCTGCCAGCGGCCATCTTTGTTTACATAGAGTTATATAGTAAAAACTTGTAGCGATTACTACTCTGAAACTACTTGGCGGATTGTCATGAAACTTTACAGGAATGTTGCTCTTGATGTCTAATTGATCCTAGAAAAATTTCAGGTCGGCCGGAAATTCAAGATGGCCGTCACAGCTAAAAATAGATTTTTAAAAAATAAGTTTGTAGAGACTACTTCTTGAAAACTATAAGTGATATTGATATGGGACTTTTTCTAAAATGATCAGCATGACATGATGTAGATCCTTGTGGAAAATTATTTTGATTCGACGTTAAACATGGCTGCCAGTGGCCATCTTTGGTAACATAGAGTTATATAGTAAAAACTTGTAGCGACTACTCCTCTGAAACTACTTGACGGATGTTCATGAAACTTCACAGGAATGTTGCTCTTGATGTCTAGTTGATCCTAGAAAAATTTCAGGTCGGCCGGAAATTCAAGATGGCTGCCACAGCTAAAAATAGATTTAAAATAAATAAGTTTGTAGCGACTACTTCTTCAAAACAATAAGAGATATTGATATGGGACTTTTTCTAAAATGATCAGTATGACATGATGTTGGTCCTTGTCGAAAATCGTTTTGATTTGACGTTAAACATGGCTGCAGCGGCCATTTTTGTTTACATAGAGTTATATAATGAAAACTTGTAGCGACTACTTCTCTGAAACTACTTGACGGATTTTCATGAAACTTCACAGGAATGTTGCTCTTAATGTCTTATTGATCTTAGCAAAATTTCAGGTCGGCCGGAAATTCAAGATGGCCGCCACAGTTAAAAATAGATTTTCAAAAAACAAGTCTGTAGCGACTACTTCCTGAAATCAAAATCAATCAGTAGAGCTTCAAGGTCATTGACCTCTTGTTAAAACTTGCGTCCCTTTAGTTTTTCAACATAACTTGCATTTGTTCAATCATTTATATTAATTATAAGAATAGTATAAAGCAAATTGTTTTTGCATGTTTCTAACTGTTGATTATATTTCACCGATAATATATTCAAATCTATGCTACAATAACTAAGAAAAATTGAAAAACTCAAAATTGTATTTAATATATGCAAGCAGGTTTCGAGTGAAATTGATACTTGATTAATAAATCGTGCTTGATAAAAGCTTCAAGATTGCCTGTGTCCTTTTAAAGCCTGAATACGGACAATGAAACTGTTACACATCAAATGAAACAAATACTTTGTGAGCACTCAAATAAATTCAGGAGAACACTTTTATGGACATATTTATATTAAAAGTATTGCTTTTAATACATTTTGCCAGTTCTCCAGTTCCAGTACTATGAAATTGAGTTATTTCGCTGTTATCACCATGCTGAACATAACATTTATATCATATATGTTACAAGGACCATTTATAGACGAACTGTATGACCACGGACTCTGGAAAACAGGGAAAATGGCAAAATAAAAAAAATCCCTGAAGGGAAAAATATCCTGCAACAATCGAGGAAAAATCACGGAATTTTATTTCTGCACTACCTAACACAAATTGTTTTTTTAATGTTAAGCTGTATTAAAATGAATTGGTCACACCATCAAAATATACTCTGTTTTACTGGTACAAAAAAACACATTCCTCCATCATAAAGTCTGTTTGACTTTTTAAGCCTTCTAGTTGCCTGTATTCTCGTACCAGTTCGAATCGCTAAATGCCAATCTCTCGTATCTATTTTAGCCACTGGACAGCTGGATCTGTGTGTGTGAACTCGAGCAGGGAGAGAAACAATGGTATATATATATTTATCATATACTTTCCTACAAATATGTTGTTTTTGAATATACGATACGACATAGACATAGCTAGTCATATCAATCAGGATTTCGTTGCCGTGCAATAAAGCTTTATCACATGCGTGAAATATAGGGTGAAAAATGTCATATCACGGAAATAACCGAATGTTCATCTCGATTCTTTTACCGGAGTGATACGGAAATAACCGATTAGTTACGATTGTATACGATTTGTCAGATTATTGTTTGTCGTCTGCGTTTCATTAGTTACTTCCATCCTGTTTTCTCAGGCCTGATATAGGGTGTGATATGAAAATACCCGTTTATTATTCTCTATATAATTTCTTTATTTCTGTCTCATCATAGTACAAACAATGCATATTTACAATATAAATTAACCTCAAATGTCATTCTAAATAGAATTATAGGAGACAATTTAAGTGTTAAAATCAAGGGAGCAACACAATTTAAGACAAATGAACAGAGTATTTCACATATTCAAAAACATAAAAAGTTAATCGAGACCTTTGAAGGTCATGAAAGGCCATAACGATCAAACATCTAAAAGTGTAATAAAAGGTTATATTTAATCCACTTTTTCATAATCAATAATAGCAAAAGGGCATACAATAAAAAATATCTTAAAAAATCATTTATTATCTCGATCAGATTTGAAATAAACTGATTAACAACAGCTGTTCACTTTTCAAGATAAAATAAGGCTGTCAATGGTACTGTCTATTAATATCCATAGGTCAGGATTTGATACTTACCAAAAACAAAAAATCTAACCCTGCAGCTAGTATAGCATATTTTATTACATCATTCTTCTATTATCATCGCAACAACTTCTTTACAAGACTCATGCAGGGCTTTTCTGGCATAAATAAGGAATGGAATGTCATGCGACTGCGACCCTATAATATCTGCATTGGCCTTGCTTACATTAACACATGCAGGGTATTATTGATTATAATTTATTACATGGCCGATAATGTTTCATAAATGGCCCTGTCACGAAGAAGCCCTTTAATAACATAGTCAGTTAACAAGTGTTACCATAATGGCCCTGTAATAGATCCTCGGTCTGCTGTTATGGCCAGTATTACTTGGATATGCCGTATAACCATGCTTAAATGCTCCCGGAGGCATTGCATTTTACAGAAGCGGGGTGTTTCAGAGCTGAAGATAAGCTGAGTTTTTGAGTA
Organism: Cyrtodaria siliqua; assembly: GCA_037043455.1. Lineage (NCBI taxonomy): Eukaryota > Metazoa > Mollusca > Bivalvia > Adapedonta > Hiatellidae > Cyrtodaria > Cyrtodaria siliqua. The sequence continues at coordinate 8,737 of JAWPHD010000800.1, read as the reverse complement.
TTTTACTCATACTTTTTTTACAAAACCCCTCAGTTTTTAGCTCTACTGATCAGAGATCAGCAAAGCTTATGCCGTGGTGCGGCGTCCGTCTGTCTGTCCGTCCGTCTGTCTGTCCGTAAACTTTTTTTTGTAGCGACTTCTCCTCTGAAACTACTGAATGGATTTTCATGAAACTTTACAGAAATGTTGCCCATGAAGTCTAGTTGATCCTAGCAAAAATTCATGTTGATGTGAAATCCAAGATGGCCGCCAGATCTAAAAATAGGTTTTTAAAAAACAAGTTTGTAGCGACTTCTTCATGAAAACTATAAGTGATATTGATATGGGACTTTTTCTAAAATGATCAGCATGACATGATGTTGGTCCTTGTCGAAAATCGTTTTGATTCGACGTTAAACATGGCTGCCAGCGGCCATCTTTGTTTACATAGAGTTATATAATGAAAACTTGTAGCGACTACTCCTCTGAAACTACTTGACGGATTTTCATGAAACTTCACAGGAATGTTGCTCTTAATGTCTAATTGATCCTAGCAAAATTTCAGATCGGCCAGAAATTCAAGATGGCCGCCACAGCTAAAAATAGATTTTTAAAAAAGAAGTTTGTAGCGACTACGTCTTGAAAACTATAAGTGATATTGATATTGGACTTTTTGGAAAATGATCAGCATGACATGATGGTTATCAGAGTCAAACATTATTTTGATTTGATGTTAAACATGGCTGCCAGTGGCCATCTTTGTTTACATAGAGTTATATGATGAAAACTTGTAGCGACTACTCCTCTGAAACTACTTGACGGATTTTCATGAAACTTCACAGGAATGTTGCTCTTGATGTCTAATTGATCCTAGCAAAATTTCAGGTCGCCCGGAAATTCAAGATGGCTGCCATGGCTAAAAATAGATTTTCAAAATACAAGTTTGTAGCGACTACTACTTGAAAACTATAAGTGATATTGATATTGGACTTTTGTAAAATGATCAGCATGACATGATGTTGGTCCTTGTCAAAAATTGTTTTGATTCAACGTTAAACATGGCTGCCAGTGGCCATCTTTGTTTACATACAGTTATATAGTAAAAACTTGTAGCGACTAATCCTTTGAAACTACTTGGCAGATTTTCATGAAACTTTACAGGAATGTTGCTCTTACTGTTTAATTGATCCTAGCAAAATTTCAGATCGGCCAGATATTCAAGATGGCCGCCACAGCTAAAATTAGATTTTTTAAAAAAGAAGTTTGTAGCGACTACGTCTTGAAAACTATAAGTGATATTGATATGGGACTTTTTGTAAAATGATCAGCATGACATGATGGTTATCAGAGTCAAACATTATTTTGATTCAACGTTAAACATGGCTGTCAGCGGCCATCTTTGTTTACATAGAGTTATATAATGAAAACTTGTAGCGACTATTCCTGTGAAACTACTTGACGGATTTTCATGAAACTTCACAGGAATGTTGCTCTTGATGTCTAATTGATCCTAGCAAAATTTCAGGTCGGCCGGAAATTCAAGATGGCCGCCACGGCTAAAAATAATTTTTCAAAAAACAAGTCTGTAGCGACTACTTCCTGAAATCAAAATCAATCAGTAGAGCTTCAAGGTCATTGACCTCTTGTTTAATAATGTGAGTATCATTACTCATCAACTTACCACAAAAACTCATAACTTTTAAAAAGCGTAAGTATTATATGTATGTTTTGTCCTGTGGAACAGTTCATTCCATGAATTCCAATCATGTGTCTAATATTAAGGTCATACAGTGATTCTTTTGTTTTTACTTAACTTCCATTTAATCAGAATAGTTGTTTCTTTTAAAATGTATCAATTCACATCCATTTTGAAAGCTATGAACTATTTAAAGCAAGTGTTTACTATGAACAAGTTTGCTTTACTCATTCATTTTCAATCTGACGAGTAAATACTCATTACAGTCAAAAATTATCTACAGCTTTGGTGGTTATATGAGACCATGCAAAAAAATGAAATAAAATAATAATGTTTTTTAGCTCTACTGGCCAAGGGCCAGCAGAGCTTATGGGATGGTGTGTTGTCCGTCTTCCGCCGTCCGTCGTCCGTCCGTCGTCCGTCGTCCGTTAACTTTTCTTCAAACGACTTCTTCTCAGAAACCGCTTGGCTAATTTTGACCAAACTTCACATGGATGATCCTTAGATGAATGCTTTTTAGATTTGTTAAAATTAGGTCAGGGCTACATCCAAGATGGCTGCCATTACCATATATGGTCGAAACCTTAAAAAATCTTCTTCTCCAGAACCTCTGGACAGATTTCAACAGTTTTTCTTTTAAAATGATCGCCAACGCCTAGACTATAAAGATTGTTCAAATAAAGTCCCCGGAGTCAAAAATGGCCGTGCCCCGGGGGTCCAAAGTTTGTATATTGAGGTTTTGCATGTTTTTCATATAGACATATAGAAAAAAAAATAAAAAATCTTCTTCTCTGAAACCACAAGGCACAGAGCTCTCATGTATTACATGTAGCATCAGCTTATGGTCCTCTGCTAAGTTTGTTCAAATGGTGACCCTGGGGTCAAATTTGTCCCCGCCCCGGGGGTCACAATTTTACATAGACTTATATAGGATTTTTAAAAAAAAAAATCTTCTTCTCGGAAACTACAACAGCCGGAGGTTTGATATTTTGCATTTACTATAAGCTTATGGTCCTTTACCAAGTTTGTTCAAATGGTGACCCTAGGGTCACATTTGGCCCCGCCCCAAGGGTCACATGTTTTACATAGACATGTATAGGGAAAAACTTAAAAAATCTTCTTCTCTGAAACTGCAAGAGCCAGAGGTTTAATATTTTGCATTTGCTATAAGCTTGTGGTCCTCTACCAAGTTTGTTCAAATGGTGACCCAGGGGTCACATTTGGCCCCACCCCGGGGGTCACAGTTTTACATAGGCTTGTATAGGCAAAAATGAAAAAAAATCTTCTTCTCTGGAACCACATGGCACAGAGCTCTCATGTATTACATGTAGCATCAGCTTATGGTCCTCTACTAAGTTTGTTCAAATGCTGACCCTGGGGTCAAATTTGTCCCCGCCCCGGGGGTCACAGTTTAACATAGACTTATATCGGATCTTTTTTTTTTAAATCTTCTTCTCGGAAACTACAAGAGCCAGATGTTTGATATTAAACATTTATTATAAGCTTATGGTCCTTTACCAAGTTTGTTCAAATGGTGACCCTGGTGTCACATCTTGCGCCGCCCCGGGGTCACAGTTTTACATAAATGCTTGTATAGGGAAAAACTGAAAAAAATTTCTTCTCTGGAACTGCAACAGCTTAAGGTTTAATATCTTGCATTTGCTATAAGCTTATGGTCCTTTACAAAGTTTGTTCAAATTGTGACCCTTGGGTCACATTTGACCCCGCCCCAAGGGTCACATGTTTTACATAGACATGTATAGGGAAAAACTTAAAAAATCTTCTTCTCTGAAACTGCAAGAGCCAGAGGTTTAATATTTTGCATTTGCTATAAGCTTATGGTCTTCTACCAAGTTTGTTCAAATGGTGGCCTATTGGTCATATTTGGCCCCACGCGGTCAGTTTTACTTAGGCTTGTATAGGCAAAAGCTGTTTTTATATTTTTTTTAGTTTTTAATTTGATTTTTTTTTTTTTTTTTTTTTTTTTTTTTTAATTTTTTTTTTTTTTTTTTTTTTTTTTTTTTTTTTTTTTTTTAATTGATTTTTTTTTTTTTTTAATTTTTAGCTCTACTGGCCGAAGGCCAGCAGAGCTTATGGGATGCCGAGTTGTCCTTCGTCCGTCCGTCCGTCGTCCGTCCGTTGTTAACTTTTGTCTCGTTAAGACGATAGGGCCTTCATTTTTCATCCAATCTTTACCAAACTTTAACAGGTTGTTAATATCAATGAAAGCTCGGATGAGTTCGAAAACCAGCCAGATCGGCCAAGTAACAGCGGAGTTATGGCCCTTGATTTAGTTAAAAATGCTATATTGCTATATTTTGCCTCGTTAAGACGATAGGGCCTTCATTATTCAACCTATCTATACCAAACTTTACCACATTGTTAATATCAATGAAAGCTCGGACAAGTTCAAACCAGCTAGATCGGACCAGTAACACCAGAGTTATGGCCCTTGATTTAGTTAAAAATGCTATATTTTGTTTAGTTAAAAATGCTATATTTTGCCTCGTTAAGACGATAGAGGCTTCATTGTTCATCCGATCTTTATCAAACTTTATCAGATTGTTAATGTCATTGAAAGCTCGAACAAGTTCGAAGACCAACCATATCGGACCAGTAACAGCGGAGTTGTGGCCCTTGATTTAGTTAAAAATGCTATATTTTGCCTTGTTAAGACGATAGGGGCTTCATTGTTCATCTGATCTTTACCAAACTTTATCAGATTGTTAATATCAATGAAAGCTCAAGCAAGTTCGAAAACTAGCCATATCGGACCGGTAACAGCGGAGTTATGGCCCTTGATTTAGTTAAAAATGCTATAGTTTGCCTCATTAAGACGATCGGGGCTTCATTGTTCATCCGATCTTTACCAAACTTTATCAGATTGTTAATATCAATGAAAGCTCGGACAAGTTTGAAAACCAAACATATCGGACCAGTAACAACTTAGTTATGGCCCTTGATTTAGTTCAAAAATCTATATTTTGCTCGTTAAGATGAGAGGGCCTTCATTTTTCATCCGATCGTTACCAAACTTTTATTTTTTTAATTTTTTTTTTAAATTAATATTTTTTTATTTTTTTTTTTTATTTTTTAATTTTTTTAATTTTAATTTTTTTAATTTTTTTAATTTTTTTTTTTTATTTTTTTTATTTTTTTATTTAATTTTTTTTTTTTTTTTTTTTTTAGCTCTATGTTGGACCAGTCAGACCAGTAACAGAGGAGTTATGGCTCTTGATTTAGTTAAAAATGCTATATTTTGCCTCGTTAAAGGTAGGGTCTTCATTTTCATCTGATCTTTACTGAACTTTAACAGATTCTTTAGTTATGGCCCTTGATTTAGTTCAAAAGCTGTTTTTTCCCGAAACTTCCAAAAAACGTGAATGGCAGTCACTCGCTTCATTGATGTTATAAGAGCCATGTTAGCCAGTAGAGCGTCCACAGGCCCTCTTGGGCCTCTTGTTTTGTTTTTTTTCTAATTTTTTTTTTCTTTTTCCCTTTTTTTTTTTTTTTTCGCTCTACTGGCCAAGGGCCAGCAGAGCTTATGGGATGGTGTGTTGTCCGTCTTCCGTCGTCCGTCGTCCGTCCGTCGTCCGTCCGTCGTCCGTCCGTCGTCCGTCCGTTAACTTTTCTTCAAATGACTTCTTCTCAGAAACCGCTTGGCTAATTTTAACCAAACTTCACCTGGATGATCCTTAGATGAATGCTTTTTAGATTTGTTAAAATTAGGTCAGTGCTACATCCAAGATGGCTGCCATTACCATATATGGTCGAAACCTTAAAAAATCTTCTTCTCCAGAACCGCTGGACAGATTTCAACAGTTTTTGTTTTAAATGATCGCCAACGCCTAGACTATCAAGCTTGTTCAAATAAAGTCCCGTGGTCAAAAATGGCTGTGCCCCGGGGGTCCAAAGTTTGTATATTGAGGTTTTGCATGTTTTTCATATAGACATATAGAAAAAAACTTTAAAAAATCTTCTTCTCTGAAACCACAAGGCACAGAGCTCTCATGTATTACATGTAGCATCAGCTTATGGTCCTCTACTAAGTTTGTTCAAATGGTGACCCTGGGGTCAAATTTGTCCCCGCCCAGGGGGTCACAGTTTAACATAGACTTATATAGGATTTTTTTTTAAAAAATTCTCTTCTCGGAAACTACAAGAGCCAGAGGTTTGATATTTTGCATTTACTATAAGCTTATGGTCCTTTACCAAGTTTGTTCAAATGGTGACCCTCGGGTCACATTTGGCACCACCCCAAGGGTCACATGTTTTACATAGACGTGTATATGGAAAAACTTAAAAAATCTTCTTCTCTAAAACTGCAAGAGCCAGAGGTTTAATATTTTGCATTTGCTATAAGCTTATGGTCTTCTACCAAGTTTGTTCAAATGGTGACCCTGGGGTCACACCTTGCCCCGCCCTGGGGTCACATTTTACATAAATGCTTGTATAGGCAAAAACTGAAAAAAATCTTCTTCTCTGGAACCACATGGCACAGAGCTCTCATGTATTACATGTAGCATCAGCTTATGGTCCTCTACTAAGTTTGTTCAAATGGTGACCCTGGGGTCAAATTTGTCCCCGCCCCGAGGGTTACAGTTTTACATAGACTTATATAGGATTTTTTTTTTAAATCTTCTTCTCGGAAACTACAAGAGCCAGATGTTTGATATTTTACATTTATTATAAGCTTATAGTCCTTTACCAAGTTTGTTCAAATGGTGACCCTCGGGTCACATTTGGCCCCGTCCAAGGGTCACATGTTTTACATAGACATGTATAGGGGAAAAACTTAAAAAATCTTCTTTTCTAAACTGCAAGAGCCAGAGGTTTAATATTTTGCATTTGCTATAAGCTTATGGTCTTCTACCAAGTTTGTTCAAATGGTGACCTATTGGTCACATTTGGCCCCACCCTGGGGGTCACAGTTTTACTTAGGCTTGTATAGGCAAAAACTGAAAAAAATCTTCTTCTCTGGAACCACATGGCCAGAGCTCTCATGTATTACATGTACATAGCATCATCTTATGGTCCTCTACCAAGTTTGTTCAAATGGTGACCCTGGTGTTAAATTTCGACGCCCCCCGGGGTTAACAGTTTTTAATTATTTTTTTTTAATTTGAATTTTTTTAATATTTTTTTTTAAATTTAATTTTTATTTTTTTTCAATTGTTTCAATTTGATTTTTTTTTTTTTTATTTTTTTTTTTTTATTTTTTTTTTTGATTTTTTTTTTTTTTTTTTTTTTTTTTACATTTTCTTTTTAATTACTTGACACTTACTTTAAAATGTCTTGTCGGTGCTACTCATCCTAAATACCTTGTTGAATTTCGACGAAACTTGGCAGGAAGCATAGGTAAGATGTCCAGTTGTGCATATTACGCTTTTGTTCCAGTTTGCTGATTTTTGACGGAGTTATGGCCCTTTGACATTTTTATTTTAAATTTCTTGTCGGCGCTACTCCTCTTAAACAGCTTGTTGGATTTCTACGAATTTGCAGGAAGCCTCAGTATGATGTCTAGTTGTGCAAAACGCGGTATATCAATGAAATCTTGAACAATTTCTAAAACCAGCTAGATCTTGTTAGTAATGACAGAGTTATGGCCCTTGATTTGTTGAAAAATGCTATATTGTATTTTCCTTTGTAGCTATATCTATCTAAATCTATAAGAGCTGTTTTAGCCAGTAGAGCGTCCACAGGCCCTCTTGGGCCTCTTGTTTGAATATTATACCTCTAAAATGCTTGAGGAGAGGTGTTTTTCTGAACTAGACTTTCAAGTCAGGTCACTCAACTGATAATGAAATCAGTAACTTGTGAAGGATTGCACCTTTCGTCTTCAAACTTCCTAACTTATTGCCCTTGGTGAGAGGAAGTCTCTTTTGGTCTTCTAACTTCGTAACTTATTGCCCTTGGTGAGAGGATGTCCCTGATTTTGGGGTCAGAAGGTCAAAGTTCAAGGTCACTGATAAGCACAATGCAGGTTACACAAGTGTTCTGAGGAAACATGCCCCTTGTTATAGGAATCCTAATTCAAAGAGAATTATCTGGATACAGATATCTGGCTACAGAAATGATTGATATTCTCAAGGGAAGTTTTTCTGAGACTAATATTATTGATTCTGACATATATTTAAAGTGAAGTTGCCGTTGAAATATTTTTAAGATGTTTTATTTCTGCTTCAGTTCCACGTGTACAGATGTTTCCTCCACTGGCAATAGTATACCCCCATTACAGTCAAATAAGAAGGTATGTTGTACACAGTTCTCCATAATGTGAAGTTTTTGAGAGTATACAATTGAGGTCAGTCGGACTGTAATGCATTTATTTGCCAGAACATGACTTCGAGAAACTTGCTACACTACCGAGTAGTTTTTTTTTCTCAAACACATAACCACTGATGGCATTATGTCCATGGACATGGACATCACACACTGTTAGATTGCCTAAATTATTACAAAATTATGGCCCTATATTTGTCTAAGAGTTTTCTACTCTGATATTGTATTACAAACTTCATGTGACTTTCACTTCAAAAGCACTCTTTGAATTAAAATGTTCATGTCACTAGCCCGAATTCTTATATACTCCATGAAAACCCGTACATTTTCCTTTAGCCCGACTATATAAATTTTAAAAAATCACTAGCCCGAATGACGGTTTACTAGCCCCGGGCTTGGGGCTAGTGGGTTAATTCGAAGACTGCAAAAGTTTTCATGGATTGTTAATAGACTTGGCATACAGTTCGCACTTGATGATATGATGTGTATCTGCATCAACGGTTTTCGAATGTGCATTTTTTTTTAGAGAATTATGGACCTTTGATTTATCTAAAAAGCAGGGATGTTCATCCCCTTCAGTAATAGTTCTAGTTTAAGGTTTTTTTTCCTGTTTAAATAGTACATGCTGCTTTAAATAGATATGGACGACTGGTCAGTATGATTTGCTACCATTGCTGTGCTGTATATTGTATAGTTGTGTCATGTTTACAGGCAGTACATATAGACCCGAATGCTGACAGTATGGCCAATGTATATTGTATAGTTGTGTCATGTTTACAG